>OX381711.1:53824852-54409626 GCA_947462335.1 Harmothoe impar
TTGATGTTTTACTGAGGTCATCCGACTTGCATCATTTTTCAAACAGGACGATGCTATCTCTGCTCTGGGATATTATATGGCTGCAGGGTGTACATGCGGTTCTAAGGTTGGCATAGCAGGGAACAGTGTACATACTGGGGATACATTACTCTTTAGTCAAAACCTGATGACTGGAATGTCTGCTACCGTTAAACCTCGCGTAGAAGCCGCAGCTAGTACGCGAGTCAGATCGCTGGTGCGGCTTAATGTAGGATCAGCCCAAACTCGGGATGCGGCTTATATGAGTTTTTCCAAATTGTCATTTCCAAAATGGCCATATACAGCTCCACTGCAGGAGGGGGGGGGGGTGTGAGTACCTGACAAAGGGGAGTCCGAGTGTGCAGTGTCAATGCCTCGTAGTCGCACCTTAGCCCTAAGTAGGGACTCAAGAATCTGCTAGGTGAGCCCCTGTGCACAGTGCACGCAGCAGTAGAGTATTTTGGTGCAGCTGTGCCTCACAGACACTGTTATAAACTCCCCTCTTAGGGAGTGACATTTCATCTGTTACTTTTAGGTAAGCACACAGAAATATACTCAAGAGAAAGGCCTATCCAGCCATCCCTATAATAAGTGGCTGCAGCTAAGAGAAGTTACCAAATATTTTGGAGATAAAATAGATTATATCAAAACCCTATGAATTTATGAATGCTTTCCGTTGCTCTTCAGTTTGTGATCTCATCCAATATGTTTTTATTAAACAACAACAGGGAAATCGGGAGCGTACCCAAGAATGCATTTCGTCTGCTCACTCTCCACCCTACTCTCTGTCTTCAACTGTAGAAAACAAGAGACCAAACATCTGCTAGGAGAATGATTTTTCACGACATTACAGAGCCTATTTGCGATAGGCTGAGGCACTCTCACAGTGCAGTGTACTAGGTCAGATGAACGCTGTCTGCACAAATTTCCCGCGCCACTATCGCCGGCAGTACGCCGGCAGCGGAGCTGCTGGTATTATGTTAAAAAATGGAAGCAATCAGAGGATCCTCTCACCTCTTCCTAGACCATAACATCATAATACTTATGATTGGGTAATTAAGACAATTGGTTTACTCTATACTAGTATAATGGGTGATCATGTTGAGAGGGCCTGTCAATCATGGCCTAGCCTGGCCAGTACTTCAAATGCCCTCCAAACCCCTTATATAACTACCTCCCACATAGCCCACTCACCAGGCAGACCCTATCACCCTCCCCCACAGGGAATTGTCAAGGATTTCTGCCCATTCCTTTGATGTTTTACTGAGGTCATCCGACTTGCATCATTTTTCAAACAGGACGATGCTATCTCTGCTCTGGAACCACACAGGTTCACTGGGACTCTAAAGCTGGATAGCAATTATATAGGAAATGTACTAGAGGAACTTGGTGGATTTTATTTACACCTATTTGAAGATTGTCTGAGTTCTATGATAGATAGAAAGAAAATTCCAAAAGATTTAGTTTACATCTCTCACATTCTATAACATGAAAGAAATAGAATTGATCATTTAATATTTCTCTTTTTTTTTTCTGGAGTCCCTACCCTAAGACAATGCACCCCACTCGCACCTCAGCCCTAAGACAATGCAGCGCACCGCTAATCGCTGCCAGCATTATAAAATTAAAATGCGCCAATGGGGGAGGGGCTGACCAGCACATAACTACGACATTAGGTCGGGTGGGGGGTGTCATGGACGTAGGCTAAAGTTTGGGGTGCGGCTAATACGCAAGTTTTTCCCAGGGGTTGTTCAGAGGCCCTCTGCGGCTTATATGATCAGGCCAAAGTCGGGGTGCGGCTTATACGCGAGTTGGGCTTCCAATCAGTTTCTTTTTTTTTCTGTAATTCATTGTAGTGTGTATTGCCGTGATTTTCAATATACAAAGTTTTGTGCCCGCCGTTCATGATGTGGTTTAGTCGATACAGAAGTATGTATTTTCTGACACTACAAGAATGGTAAGGGGCCGTCCATAAATGACGTCATGCTTTTTTGGACCATTTTTGACCCCCCCCTCCCCCCTTGTCATGTTTCGTCATGCAACCCTTGACCCCCTAAAAATATGACGTCATGCAGAGAGTACCCCCCCCCCCCACGAAAGTGTTACTGCTCCCTTTTTGGTGTATAAATGTATACATTTAAAGAGATAAGTCTATTACTAGCTAGGGGGGGGGGCTGCAGGCTTGGTGGATTTTTTTCCACACCTGTAATGGAGTGAGTTTGTCTCACCCTCCTCCCCCCCCCCCATCCCCCACCCCCAAAAACATTTTTTGGCCCAAACATTTGTTGAGGGAGCAGACTTGAGTCCATTTATTGCCCTGGGGGTGGTCATTGGGGGGCATCCCAAGGAATTTTGATTTCTTTTCTTTGGCCATCATTATCTTACAACATCATTGGAACCTTGATTTATTTGATGGTGAATACGGCAGCCCCGTTGGTTTAAGGAAAGAACGCCATATTTCACACACACCCCTGCAATTTGAAACCCTCAGTCATATTTCACGGCCTGTCAAAAAAAGGTCTGTCTTTCTTGTGCCCCAACCCTTAAAATCCCCCAAACTTCCCTAAGAGACCACTTGTGGTACCTGGGATTAATGGACTGTCTTAGTTTTCCCCAACTTTGGTGAGATCTTAATTCCTCCCCCTTCATACAATCTTGGTATGCTACAGAATCCCCCCCCCCCCCCATCTGCAATCTACAGCTCGACCGTTAGACGCCTGAGACGGTACACAAGCTACAGGCTACCTCAGGTACACAATAAAATATCAGCCAATCAGGATTCTGCTATGTTGGGTTTGTGCGGTGTACCTGAGGTACAGTAGACTACTAGTGGGCCTAATTGAGTAATTACACTAAGTTACAGAAACCACAAGTCAAGTATTCATTCTGTACCTGAGGTACACAGTGGGCATCCTAGCTACTGTACCTCAGGTACACAGTGGGCATGCTAGCTACTGTACCTCAGGTACACAGTGGCTGTACTGTACCTCAGGTACACAGTGTCCTACTGTACCACAGGTACAGAGTGATCATTCTATGCGCACCTGAGGTAGACATTCTAACCCTACCCCAGTAAACAAATAACATTATACACCATTTTATAATGTTATATAACGTTATATGTCAACGTTTTTCTAAGGCTCTTTAGTATGACATAACGTTATGTAAAGTTAAAAACGTTATTTTGACGTAAAATAACGTTTTTTGTTAGCTGGGACTATACCTTAGGTACACATCCCTACTGTACCCCAGGTACACATCCACCCTAGGACCTACACTACACATGTGTTTTCTCTTCTAGAAATGTAATTGCAAGGAATGCTCTAGTATGACATACTGTGTACCTGGGGTACAGAAGGATGTGTACCTGGGGTACAGAAGGATGCATATGGTCACTGTCTACCTGGGGCACAGAAGTATAGCCTACCGCAGGTACACAGCAGCCAACATCTGAGAGACACAACAGATCCATCTGCTGCAGCAGAAGGTCGATTCTGATTGGCTGATTATCTCCTGTTTACCTGAGGGAGCCTGTGGCTTGTGTACCTGAGGTAACGTCTCAGGCGTCTAACTGTCGAGCTGCGTCAAATCTACTGCCCCTGAGAGGATGGAGGAATGAAATGCGGGAGTAGGGGAATTATTGGGAAGGGGCAACCGGAGCAGGGTTGGACCCCTGACTGGTTGCAGCAAATGGAAGGCAAAGCATATAGGGATCTTTAGAGTAGGTATGAATCTACAGTTTTAGCCACAGTTTCAGGCTAAATTTACTACATTTGGAAATACCACATGGGACCCTCTAATATATTGCCCATATATATATAGAGGAAATTGTATTGTTGAAAAGTCAGAAATTCAAGAAGTAACCGTAAATGGTGCCCACCACCCCCCCTGCTGCAGACAATTTTGAAAATACATAATGCCAAATTCTCCACTGATATTCCCTGTTTTTCCTGACTTTCATTTCCTTGCTTTCTGTCGTTTCCTTTCCAATCACTTTTTTTCTCAAACATGACGTCATGCACCACATGACCCCCCCTCCCCCCCTTGTCATGTTTGGTCATGGTGCATGGTACCCCCCCTCCCTCCCTCCCTCCTGCATGACGTCATTTATGGACAGCCCCTAATCATGCGGAAAATCAGTGGGGCCAAAAGTCATATTTGCAGGTACGGTATACAAACTAGAGTAATTTCCCGGACGGGATCTTTTAAATGAGCGATCAACTTTTGCTTGGATTGAGGGCATAGGGAGGTATATAGTTTATTGGGTCCTCATTTGAAAAGTACCAAATTCATCAGAACGTATGATAGGCCTATGCCAGGAAAAAAGATCCTGGTAAAGTATTGATTTTGTAATAGCACTTTTAAGCGTGGCCTTTGAATAGCAGTAGGGTACTGAACATTGGCATTGAAATCTCATAAGCCCCCAGGCACCATATACCACTTGGAATCTTTAATAGTCCACTTAGTGAAATGGGACATGAGACTTGGGGGCCCTTGATGGGGGGGTCCCCATGTCGCGTGTCGATCTTAAGAAATGCTCATGTCGCCATATCGATCTTAAGAAATTCCCCATGTCCTGATGTCACTATCTATTTTTTCCTCCTGTCCTATGTCACTATCGACTTTGTCCTCATGTCCCATGTCACTAGGGCCAAAAAGGTCCATGTCGTCATGTCGAATTTAAGGGTCCAGGGCCATAGACTTGGGTTATAGTGGAAAACCAAGTAAGAGCATAAACGCTTAAAAGACATATTTATTGAACTAAGTATTACACATGATACGATAGGTGAGGGAAAAGGGGGACTATATATATATATGTATGAGTATGTATGGGTAGAACAGATATATACTAAATAGATAATGGGAAACTGAATATACAATAGCACAGTCCGAAAAGACCAATATAATAAAAGGGTAAAGATACCGTGCAGATACACGAAATAACGTGGGAAATCAAATAGAGCGAGTACGCGGGCCACGTAGTAAGTAATGAATATAAAATATATATATGAATAAAGTCATATTGTCCAATAATAAGAGATTTGGCTATAATAAAAGTCAGAGTTCTGTGGACTGGATATATTCGACTCGTGGTCAGGTCTTAGAACCTAAACAGGCAAGCAACATATATAATAATATCCGGACTGAAGCAGCTGGCAGGGAAGATAAAGGAGGGATAAATCCAGGTCAGGAGATAGACTCGAATGGTAGGAACGGACGGGGGAACAGGGAGCACGGCCCAGCGGCGGGAGTCAGTAGTACATGGAGATGGTCCTCCACGTCGGGTGTAACAGTACCCGGGCATGATAGCTATGCAGGGGAGAAACGACGTAGGGGGCAGATAGGCAGTGGAGGCAGGCGACCGGGCCCTGCACACAGCATGGTCATGACCAGGCCATGCCTAATTGCCACAAGATGGTCGTGGCCGGGGTCTGTCTGAATCACAACAGGATGGTCACGGGTAAGGCCGCCTAATTGAATATCGATGAAAGCTGAGTAGGGCCGCCTAATTGAATATCGATGAAAGCTGAGTAGGGCTGCCTAATTGAAGATCGATGAAGATGGTGTAGCAGCTGTTGATTAGAGATCAATGGGAGCCGGGCATGGTCATGGAGAGAGATAGCCCAGCTATTGATCCGGCAGGAGGCTGAAACAAGAAGAGAAAGAGAATATAACTTGGGGTGAGAGGGAGAGCAGTCAGTTATCAGTGAGTGTTCGGGGAGTACGATCATGAAGCCCTGGAGCTTGTGTAACTCCTGAGGAGTATGTGTGTGGTTATTTAGAGACAACGGTTTACATTTGGACATTGTGAACTAGATACATGGTATTACTTATACATCGGAGTGTATACACAGTGGAAGTGATATATATCTTACGGTATGACATATCGAGAACTAAAGGAATAATGTGATGGAGATACCACGGTCACTTACTGCTGGTATTTAACTGGAGATAGTGATGGGGATGGTGATACAATATATCGGATTTGTTAATATGGAATTAGAACGACAGCTATATAGGCTCGCCGAGCGGATGAATTGGGATTTGATCGTATGTGTTTATCCTGGCGCTGTGATAATAGCCCGAGATTGATGAATAGATTGCGACTGGAGTTCTCTTAAGGTTGGGATAAAACATCAACCAAAACATTTACTATAGCCCAGACTTCCTAGTGTAGTACACCTGCTTATGTAACAAATTAAAGGGGTATCCCTTTTTTGGGTCGAAATTTGGCAACATAGTTAAATCTGACCAAAAAAATCTGCCGATTCTGAATTTTTATGTTGCCAAATTTTCAATTCACCCGTAGGGGGTGAAACAGGCCAAAATCCAAGATGGCCGCCAAATAATCCAAAATCCATCTCCCATAGCATCAATATTGCCACTAGAAAGTTTTAAACCTTACCTACCCCCGCTAAATTGAGGCCTGGGAATCTTTTGGTGTTATTGGTTTGTTGCTAGGTTGAGCGGTTGCCTAGCAACGGCCATTCTAAATATCAAATTCCTTAGCAACGCAGGATTTGGGGGTACCTAACTCAATTCTAATAATGCCTACCCCCTCTAAATAGGTAGCTGGGACTTAAATAGTGTTATTCGGTATTTGCTATGGGCAGTGGTTGCTCAGCAATGCCCATTCTAGTTGGTTATTTGCCTAGCAACGGAGGTTTAAGAGGTATATAGCTCAATTTCAATAAAACATGACCCGCCTAAATTGACAACTGACACTTTAGTATTCTCATTCACTTGTTGCGAAGACCCTACCTACCCCTACCTACCCCTACCTACCCCCCCTAAATCGAGGCCTGGGAATCCATTGGTGTCATTGGTTTGTTGCTTGGTTGAGTGGTTGCCTAGCAACAGCAATTCTAAATATCACTTTCCTTAGCAACGCAGGCTTTGGGGGTACCTATGTCAATTTTAATGATGCCTACCCCCACTAAATAGGTGGCTGGGGCTTTAACAGTGTTATTCCGTATTTGCTAAGGGCATAAGTTGCTTAGCAATAACCATTCTAGTTGGTTATTTGCCTAGCAACGGAGGTTTAAGAGGTATATAGCTCAATTGCAATGAAACATAACCCACCTATATTGACAACTGGCACTTGAGTAGTCTCAATCTCTTGTTGTTTAAACCCTACCTACCCCTAGCCACCCCTCTAAATCAAGACCTAGGAATCCATCAGTGTCATTGGTTTGTTGCTAGGTTGAGCAGTTGTCTAGCAACAACCATTTTTAACTTTGATTTACTTAGCAACATAGCTCAATTTCAATAAGACATAACCCCCCACCTTCTGAAGATTGACCACTAGGAATTGTACTTGTTGCTAAGATCAGTGGTTAAGAAACTGCTGGCCATCTGGGATTGATCAATAACTGCATCTATTTTTATCCTTTCCAGAAAGTTTGCTGAAATATTGTGACAGATTGTGAAATCAATTGACAAAAGGAGTGCAAAGTCAATTTTCAGCATTCTTTATTTTGACAGGACACTTAAGCCCTTAGTGCAGGGGCATGTGGAATTTGTGTGAAGTGGTTATTAATTTTCCCCAACATATATAATGTAGTGGGACGCCGCTGTACTATTTCTATAGAACTGAATTGAGTTATTTTGATTATGTTTGTTGTGGTGTATCCGGGGCGCACTCCTGTCTAGTGCCCGGTATGTGGTTACATAATCTGGCACCTGAGGATTGGTGGAGTGCGACCTGGTAATGCGCACCGAGCCGAGACCGCCATGTGTCACCCGACCTATCCCGGGTACCGTGTCTGTCCGGACGAACCGGTTTCAGGTTACCCGGAGTTCCTCGGAAACTCAAGTGTTTACAAGTAATGGAGTGGAGTTACATAAGGCTCAATATATAAACCCATGGGTTCTGCTACTCAAGGACCCAGTCTTGCTGTGCACTTTGGCCAGCTTGACTGTTCCGCAACAGAGATTCCTAGAACTCTATTGTACCCTTTTGGCCTAGTCCTGCTGCTGCTCCTAACTTGGTGACTCTGCGTCTCTCTCTGTTCCACCCTTTGGGGGAATACGAGGACATAGACGCATTGGTAGATAACTCCGGGCCCGCCTCCCTCTGAGGAGTCTGGTCCATATGGAGTTGACCAAGATCGGAGAGAGCATTGGACCTTGGGGAATTATAGATTAGACCGTGAGCGTATCACTCCTGTATGTTCTGTTGTTCGGAAGCATATTTGAATATCACTATCCGTCTGTATGATTACGTGCCGTATGTCAGAATGAATAAAGAGTAATTTCTGAACAACCTATTTTCGAATCTGGAGTTTTTCATAGCCGATGCCTATCTTAGAATAGCCAACAGCTACAATAATCTTGTTCCTTTATAGGTTCCAAGTATGCAAAAACAGATCTTGGGAATCTTTTCTATGGCGCTGGTTACCATGGCAACCATTTTTTCCTTGATAACACAAAAAGATATTTCAACGATTTCCTAATGGGCATGAAAAGATGAAAGATCTAACAATTACTACCTCATCATGCACAAAGGTTCCTGTCTTCTAACAAATTTGGTTCCGTCAGTGATGATTGCCTAGCAATAGCAGTTTGTTATAAATTTGCCTAACAACCACCATATAATATTGCTTTTGTTCATTCGTCTGAGAGATTACATCATTTGATCAACTTCAAGGACACCACTAACACCCTATCCTTCCTTACATCTACAAATACCAAACATCCTTAATATACACACTGATAACAATTGACCTGGAAATGTTAGTCAGTACGGCCTACATTTCTCTAGGGCCAAGAAAATAAAGAAGGTTGGTTTCCAGTAACCTGGTCCTAGAACCAAGACCTGGCAGGTTGAATTTTTTCTTTCCTTTTTTTTTGGTTTTCTCCCCCGGAAGGCCAGTTACTAGCTCTCATCATGGGGAGATTTTAGTGCAGGTCATACAATATTCTCAAAGTCTGGTTAATACAATGGTTTTGGTGAGTATAGTACAATACCAAAACAGCAATTTTCAGAACCCCTGTGCGGGTTATAGGGTTCTCACGAAGTCTGGGTGTGGCTTATTTGCGAGATGTGGGTTATATGCAGGAATTCACAGTATTATTTGTACATATTTGTATCTGATATGGGGAATTAGGAAGCATTGTTGAGATGCATTGTGTTGTGACTTGCCGAGGCTCTAAATATCATCAGAAGAAAGATTTCCAAAGGGACATGTATTTTTCTATATCAATACCTGGACTCTCATGCCCCCCTCCCCCCATTGGATCTGCCCTTGACTAATGTATAATATACATGTACTCATTTTGGTGGAGGCGGGCAATATTATTCCAAAAAAAAGAAAATCTGAGTCAAAATTACAAACTTAAATTACCTGGATCCTGAACAAAGCTACCCCCTCCCCAAAAGTAATTCAATTTTTCACAAAGTGATGCGGATGCAGTGCTTACAATAAGAATTTCCGGAAATAATTATGGTGCGGGAAATCCATAAACTAAATTTTTTTTGGTGTGGCTTACGGGCCATAAAAACTAGCATGAAGCAAAAAATAATAAAAGGGAAACATGAGTTTTGCCCCCTTATGACTTTTATCCCAGATATCCATCCACTGGAATTCAACCCCCTTCTTCTACCCACTAGGTCATCTATCCCCTTGGATGTCCACTACCTTTACCCACTTCTACCCCTGGGGACATCAACCTCCTCCACATGTCCATGTAGTTGAGTCATATATGCGAAAGGGGTAGATTTCTCCAGGAGTAGAAGTCCTAAGGGGTAGATGTCCTAGGGGGTAGATGTCCCAGGAGGTAAATGTCCAGGGGCAAATATCCTGGTCTTAGGGGGTAGAGTCCTAAGGGGGTAAAAGTCCAGAGAATAGGTGCCCGAGGGGATAAAAGTCCTAAGGGGTAGATGCCCTAGGGGGTTAATTTCCAGGGGTAGATGTCCAATGTCCCTTGAGAAATTTTCTCCCTTCACATGGTATCAATCAACCATATGGGCATGTGGACGGGTTGATGTCCCCAGGGGTAGAAATCCTAGAGGGTAAAGGGGGTAGATGTCGAAGGGGATGGATGTCCTAGGGGTTAGATGTCCTAGTATAGGGTTAGGTGTCCCAGGGGGTAGATGTCCGGGGCTAGGTGTCCAAGCGGGTGAATGTCCTAGGAGGTAGAGTCCTAAGGGGGTAAAAGTCCAGGGAATAGGTGCCCAAGGAAGTAAAACTCCTGGGGGTGGATGCCTTAGGGAGTAGATTTTTGGAAATCATGTAAATTTCTCAATTATAGATGGTAATATAACATTTTCTCATACTACTGGATAGAGGGTGGCGACAGTAAAATATTTTATCAAAAAGGTAACTGAGTAAAAACGTGCCTCTGTTCTACAGTGGAAGTTTTCCATCATGTATCTGAGACTGCCTGATGCTACGTAGGGGTATGTGGAGTTGCCACACAGTATGTAGAGCATTGGTTGCAGGGCAGTACATGTATAATATAGAACATATCTAATGGTGCCTGAAAGTATCTAGTATATATGGTTACCTGACTAATCTCATGGGGTTAAGGCTGTATAACAAAACTTTGGAGAGGGTATGTGAAGTTGCTTGGCAGTATTTCCGTGATTTCTGTAGCTGATTGGCTGTATCTATACTATGGGGCATATGTAGTTGCCTAACTTTATAAAGGGTTTTTGTGAGCTTTTGTGATACCATCTTGAGGGCACCTGCTCAACCTAGCAACAAACAAATGACACTGATGCATTCCCAGGCATGATTTAGAGGGGTGGGTAGGGGTGGGTAGGGTTATTAATTTAGACAGGTTATGTTTCACTGAAATTGAGCTATATACCTCTTGAACCTCCGTTGCTAGGCAAATAACAAACTAGAATGGGTATTGCTAAGCAACCACTTTCCTTAGCAAATAAGTTAAAGACCCAGCCACCTATTTAGTGGGGGTTGGCTTCATTAGAATTGACATAGGTACCCCCGATGCCTGCGTTGCTAAGGAAAGTGATATTTGGAATTCCTGTTGCTAGGCAACCGCTCAACCTAGCAACAGACCAATGATACCAATGGACTCCCAGGCCTCGATTTAGGGGGGTAGGTAGGGGTAGGTAGGATCTTAGCAACAAGTGACTGCTGAAGTGCCAGTGGTCAATTTAGGGGAGTTATGTTTTATTGAAATTGACCTATATACCTCTGAAACCTCAGTTGCTAGGCAAATAACCATCTAGAATGGGCATTGCTAAGCAACCATTGACCCTGGCTAATACTTAATAACACTGTTTAAGCCACCTATTTAGTGGGGATAGTCATCAGTAAAATTGACATAGGTACCCCCAGAGCCTGCGTTGCTAAGGAAAGTGATATTTAGAATTGCTGTTGCTAGGCAACCACTCAACCTAGCAACAAACTAATGACACCAATGGATTCCCAGGCCTCGATTTAGGGGGGGTAGGTAGGGGTAGGTAGGGTCTTCGCAACAAGTGCATGAGACTACTAAAGTGTCAGTTGTCAATTTAGGCGGGTCATGTTTTATTGAAATTGAGCTATATACCTCTTAAACCTCCGTTGCTAGGCAAATAACCAACTAGAATGGGCATTGCTGAGCAACCACTGCCCATAGCAAATACCGAATAACACTATTTAAGTCCCAGCTACCTATTTAGAGGGGGTAGGCATTATTAGAATTGAGTTAGGTACCCCCAAATCCTGCGTTGCTAAGGAATTTGATATTTAGAATGGCCGTTGCTAGGCAACCGCTCAACCTAGCAACAAACCAATAACACCAAAAGATTCCCAGGCCTCAATTTAGCGGGGGTAGGTAAGGTTTAAAACTTTCTAGTGGCAATATTGATGCTATGGGAGATGGATTTTGGATTATTTGGCGGCCATCTTGGATTTTGGCCTGTTTCACCCCCTACGGGTGAATTGAAAATTTGGCAACATAAAAATTCAGAATCGGCAGATTTTTTTGGTCAGATTTAACTATGTTGCCAAATTTCGACCCAAAAAAGGGATACCCCTACACAAGCAGGTGTACTAGTGATGCAGCTAGGGGACATGGATATTTCTTAAGGGAGTGTTCATTTATTAATTACAGGGGGGGGGGGGGGTGGTGAGATTTCGCGCGGAGGGGCGAAATTTTTTTACGCCCCCCCCCCCCTCGAGAGCGCGTGGAATGTTTCGCGCCCCCCCTGCGAAAAATGTTCGCCCCCCCCCCCCCCTTTGAACTATAGTAACGCGCTGGCTTTTTTACGCGACATAGACATGTGGCATGGTCATTTCTTGATATCAATACGGGGACCCCCTCATCCTCCTCCCCCAGCTACCCTAAAAAAATAAAGGTGGGGGGGGGGGGGGGGGGGGGTAGGCCCACGCAGCGTCGCCTGAACGCGCCAAAACGACCGATTTTTACGCCAAAATGTGATGTCACCTGGTGATAATTGGACGCAGTACACTTCGTTGGCGCCATCTAGAGTTTGTCCCTGAACTAAAACAGCCACTAAAACTATACTGTTGCCTGTATGCATCTTTCGCCCTTTTTTCATGTTTGTCTGAAGTTCAAGGTTCAATAAATCCAGATTAACCACAGTGTTATAAGTGTTCCAAAGTTATCTCTTCCCCCTTTGGGCCGTACACACCAACAGGCTACCACCGCACAACAGTCTGCTGCCACTAGACAAGATGGCAAACTATGCAGAGGTAAGTAGTTATCATGTAGTCTACACAGTCTCAGTGTCACTAAGTAAACAGTAACACACACAGTGCTGTGCAAGATCTATCCTACACTACACTAAAATTAGTACAAACTTACAGTACCAAACGGAAACTAGGACGTGTTTTTGTCGACAAATCCGAGATGGGCGTTGCCTCAAATAATGTAGCCCATGAAAGTGAATAATTCATGGGTAGGCCCCCTACATTGATAGGTCTACTCAGGGACGGATCCAGGGGGGGGGGGGGCGCAAGGGGCGCCCCCCCCCCTATTTTTTGGTAAATTTTAATGTAGATGGTTGAACACCCCCAATGCTGTAGGTATTACGGCGCCTCCCCCCCTTTCCCAAATTCCTGGATCCGCCCCTGCTACTGGTAGGCCTACTAGGCTATTATTAAAATGGGTGTGCACCACTAAATTCGACACGGCGACATGGGCCTTTTTGGGCTTAGTGACATGCGACATGAGGAATTTAAGAGTAAGTGACATGGGCCTTTTCTTAAAATCGACAAGGTGACATGGTAATTTCTTAAAATCGACAGGGCGACAAGGCCATTTCTTAAAATCGACAGGGGAAATTGGTACCTCCCCATCCAGACCCCCTATTAAAGTATTAAGTAAGGGAGTGATCATTTTTTAACAACAGGGGGGGGGGGGGTTTAGTGGGGGGGCAAAAAAATGTGGACCCCTTGACCGGGGGGGGGGGGGGCAAAAAAAATTGGACTCCTCTTGGGGGGGTGGGGGGTCAAAATAATTTAACCTGTTTTGAGCCAAAAAGCCTGCGCGTTACTACCGGTATGCTTCAAAGGGCCCGCGCGCGAGCCGATTTTTGGCCGTAAGGGGGGGGGGAAATTTTGATCACTCCCTAACTCAGTCATATTTATCATAGGCCTGCAGTTACCGGTAGTCGTTAGGGATTGTTCATTTCATGATTACATGATTTACACCACCCTAAATCGGGTCCCAAAGAGTCCCTTTATATGAACTTTGTTATTTTGCGGAATTTAGCCTATAGGGGAGAGAAAGAATGGTTAAATAGATCTACATGGTTATTTGTTATTAGGATGATCAGAAAGTGTTTATTTATAGTCCTAAAAGAAGGATTTATCTACTCCATATAAACAGTGTAGGTTTATGGGGGTGAAACGCAGCCTTGTACGAGCCAGCCCCAGGGTAACGGACAAGCCCACACTGGGCCTGGTCGCAGATAGAAAGTTGGGCATAGCTCCCGGAAATGGGTGCACTCGCCGGGTTAGTTTGTTTCGCTCAGCTCTCCCAGACTGAGTAATTCCTCAGGCGGGCACGCCAAGACTGGGTGAAACGGCCCTATAGTGTATCTATAGGCCTCACTGTACAAAACCACTACCCCGATACCATGGCGAGTCACGCAAAATCTAGCAAAATCTAATCTTTTTGGGGTCACACCCATTATATACTTTTCTGAATGTTGTTTACAAGCTAAAATTTGGTATTAGTGGCTAAACACTGAGAGTTATAAGTGTCTCAAATGGCAGGTCGACAGTGGTCAATATTGAAATTTCTGAACGCAGCCATAAATTTGCGGAGGTCCATAAATTTGCTTCCATAAATTTGCGGAGGTCCATAAATTTGCTTCCATAAATTTGCGGAGGTCCGTAAATTTGCTTCCATAAATTTGCGGAGGTCTGCAAATATATGTAGAGCTCCTTATTTGTATGTGTAAGTACTAAAAAACGATTTCCATATATATTTGCGGACCTCCATTAATATATGAAAAGTGTATTTCCGGACCTTCGCAAATTTCCGGACCTCCAGATATTTGTGGAGAAACAGCATCCAGGAAGTCTAACATATTAAGGTATAGGAACTGCGCAGCAGATACTTCCAACCAAGGAATATGGTAGACCTACAAGGAAGTGAATAGAACTGAACATTCATGAATAGACTGTGACATGACTCACAAACATGGAGAAAGAAAGTTAGCGTCTGAGAAAGAAGAAGAAAATTCCATTTAATGAAGAGAATCCCTTGCAAGGCAATGAATATCAATTAAAAATATGAAATAAATACAAGGTAACGGGTCATGACATCAGTGATCAATGTAGATCTAAGAAATCGATCCAACATTGCCTCTTTGTTGATCAATGCTGAATGAAGTTCATTTGGTTTAAATGTGTTGTTTTAACTTCTAAGTAACTATTACCTTAAGCAAATTCCTACACTTCTGACAATGTGGATGGTCTTTCAATGTTCAATATCCAACAATGTCTAAATAAGTAATACATGTGCAAACCTGTGCGTGCAAATATAATACTGCATGATTGATTCGAAACCATTGATTCACTGTGCTCACGACGGCCCAAGAGAATAATACGCTAGTTTGTTTATTGTGGTAAGGGGCCATTCAAATATTACGTAACACAATTTTGGCCACTTTTTGACCCCCCCTCCCCCCCTTGTAACACACTGTAACAAAATGCCAGACCCCCCCTCCATAATTACGTAACACATGCCTGTACCCCCCCCCCCCACATCATTTTACGAGTTGTATTCGCAGGCCTATGTCTCACAGCAGGCCTATGTGTATTACTTTGTTCTCTTTGTTATTTCTCAACCTTTAAATTTCTGTTATTTCATTGAACATATGCCATGTCCATGTGCCCCCAAATGCACTAGCAAAACCAGTGGGTTGAATCAAACTAGGATGATACGACACAACACAGACACTAAGGGAGTGTTCATTTATTATTTATAGGGGGGTGGTGAGATTTCACGCAGAGATGCAAAAATCTTTTATCCGCCCCCACTCTACAGTGTGTGGAAGATTGTGTGCCCCCACCTCGGCCCTCAAAAACGTTTTGCCCCCATTCTTTGAACTATAGTAACATAGAGCTTTATGGCTAAAAAGTGGCATAATGTTTATGCCCCCCCTCCCTCAAGGGGGTCAGACTTTTTTACGCTCCACCCCCTCAGGAGGGGTCTGAAATGTTTACACCACCGCCCCCAGTAACTAATAAATGAACCACAGACCATAGGTGCAGGGTATAGATTTGCTCAAAGTCTGAAACCAGGTGAAACTGATTCCCCCCCTCCCAACACATAACCTCCTTAGAGAGTGGTCATTTTTTAACAACAGGGGGGGGTGGTGGATTTGGGGGGGACCAAAATAATTTGCACCCCTTGAATGGGGGGGACCAAAAAATGTTGGACCCCTCTTGTGGGGGGGACCAAAAAAATTCAGACCTGCTCGCACAAACCCCCCCCCCCCCCCCCCCCCGTTGTTAAAAAATGACCATGTTATATTATACTAGGGGAGACCTGAGGTTGTGCCTCCTCTACCCTGTCCAGTGTTCCCAGATCGGATAGGGGTCAGGAGATTTCACAAAATCAATCCTTTTTTTGGCAGGGCAGGTAGGGGGGAGGGCCAACATTTTGTATACAATATTACAAGGATGAGGTGAGAGAAACATATAATGTTGCTGAGACCTGGCCGTTAGATGGTGGTGCATTTTCCAAAATTAGAGGTTTCTCTCTTGTATATATATATTTTTGAAAATTGTTATGTAACACTTGGCTAGACCCCCCCCCTCCCCCTGTAACACTTTGTAACAAACTTCATGACCCCCCCTCCCCCCCTATGCTGTTACGTAATATTTGAATGGCCCCTAAATATAGGCCTCGATGGACCATTATTACTAGACAGCCAGTAGATCTTCCATACAAGTTTGATGTCCCATACACTGACCTATAAAGTATCCCTTGTACATGTATAGGCATACAGTTCATTTGTGTTAAATATAGGCCCCGGTAAATAGGTTACCGGTGCCCTGTAGGGCCTGCTGAAGACGTGTCTGGCAGTGGGCCATATGTTGTTAGCACTCACGTCACCCTTGCCATGTCACCCTACACTGGTTGAAAAGGTTGATTAAAAAAAACAGACTTACGGTACTAATAGACAGTTACAGTAGAAATTGATACAAATAGATCCCTGTTTATCAAGGATTTGTTACGCAGTGTTGCCGAAAACTTTTTAAGTACATAGGCCAATGTGGCCTGTGTCATGAGAGGCCACATCGAGCCATATATATTCACATTCCATACTACTTTATTGGCTTTGGGACCTTGTCCCCAAAGCCATTTACACCACAGAGGAAGGTTTCATGAAAACGACAAGAAAAGACTAGCATAGGTCCCTTTGTCCATTGTTAGATAAAGCCCTAGTTGGTCCTTCAACCTTGCCCAGGCCTGGTCTCCCCATGTGTCTGTACAGGTGTGTGCAAGACTAATTTAACCTAGATCTGGTTTTCAGTAGAGCCGGTATACATTGTGGTAAGGCCTAGACACCTAGTCCACAGCCATATCTCGACTTCTTGAATGTGGCTGTCAATGGCAAGGATTGCATGTACCAGCCTAATAACTATTGACTCCTATGTCATGCCATCTGTCAATGTCAATGACAATCCCCATATTATACACATGCAGGGCCTATACTAGAAGTTGAGTGGTCCAGGGCGGCTGTGGAAATCACTCAAGCCCGCCCAAAGACAAGCAGTGAACTCTGACATAATTAACCCCCCCCCCCCCCCCCCCACACACACACACACACACATGCAACAACCCGTCATCAAGGGGCGCTGGGTGTTTAAAGAAAGGCCATCAGCAGTCCTACTTCTGCCCCTTCCTCTTCCTCCCTCTCTCCCCTCTTCCTCCCTCTGCCCTGCCCTCCTCCTCCCTCTGCCCTTTTTTTGTACATGTAGTTGAAACCCAAAAATATCATCTAAGAAATCGAAAAAAAAGAAGCTGTTATGCCTTAAATTGGCTTTTTCTTTTAATCGACAAGTGACACAGCACCCTCCCATTTATATGCAATGTCCCTTGTCAATCTTAAGAAGTAGGCCTGGTGCCTTGTCGCCAACCACCAGCAGCTCCTTATCCCTATGATTAAAACAGGGTGTTGTCGACTTTAGGGGTTTAGGGCCCTATATATTCCCTACCAATGATAAGTAAGCCGGTCTCATATCGGTGTGATGTGGAAGGAATGCACCCTGATTAATTTGGATTACGATAATACTATAACAGATCGTGGAAAAGACACGTGAGGTGTTCCTCTCCGGGAGGACCCTGGATGTGTCCTGGAGGAAGCGCCAACTCGAACAGATGCTCAAGATGTTCCAGAATGAGGAGGCTCGCTTCCACGAAGCATTAAAGAAGGATCTGAATAAGGTATATACTGAAGTAGACGTTGCATGCTAAGAGGTCTGCTGTTGTTGTTTCTGACTTCGACACTTTTGATAGTGATTGTATAACACTGATAACGGAGGATGCGTTTGAGACATCCTTGTATTTGAATACGATGTACTGCATTATGATTTTCTACTTTAATTGATAATTCATAGCTATGTAATACATGTAGCTCGTGTATCCAATCGCCCATATATTATCATATAGGCTTACTGAACTCTACTCTGTCCTTGACCCAGTAACTCACTAATCTGGTCGTTTTTATCTCACCCACAGTGCCCTGTTGAGGCGGGAGGCATGGAGATCAACTTTGGACGGAATGAAGTGATCAGCCATCTCAACAACATCGACGAGTGGGTCAAACCTAGATATGTACGTCCCGATTGTATCCCAGCCCTGTTCTTGATTTACATTAGAGAGTATGCCCTACATGGTCATAAGAAGTACATGTTGTGCATGTACTAGTTTCACTGTTCTCCACACCCCCGTGCAGAAACTCAGTGTTGCCACTTGATACATTTTGTGCGTTAGAAACAGTAAATACTTTATTTCAGCAATTTTCCAAATTTATACTTTATTTATACTTTATTAAGATGAAATACTTTATTTATACTTTATTTTCAAGAAAAGTGGAGAAACTTGCCCTAAATTACCGCATTTTATACGTTAGATACTTTATTTTCAAGAAAATTGACCAAATATGTAGGTTTTTTTTGGCAAATAAGCATGGATGCCAGAACAAGCATGCACACAATTTTTATCTTTTGAGGGAAGCAATTTTTTGGGGCTGTGTGCAAAATATCAGCCTAGATTTTATCTCAACCCCTTTCTCCTGAAATTGCCAAAAAAATAATGCACAACTAAGATTTCATTGAAATAAAAGTTTTCAGGGACCGTGATTATACTTTATTTATGCTTTATTTGAGCTGGATTTACACTTTATTTCGGTAGTGCTGATACTTTATTTTCATGAAGGACCGGTGGCAACACTGGAAACTGCATCTCCTTCTACACGGCCACGTCATCAAAATAGCTATGAATCCAATATTCGAATTTCTTTTTAAATAGACGTAATTAATAAAGATTGATTGTGTGATATACATCACATGTGACCCAGGGCTATAGCCATTAAGAAACAAGTCCCAATACCCAAGTCCCAATACCCAAGTCCCAACACCCAAGTCCCAACACCCAAGTCCCAAAACCCAAGTCCCAAAACCCAAGTCCCAATACCCAAGTCCCAATACCCAATACCCAAGTCCCAATACCCAAGTCCCAATACCCAAGTCCCAATACCCAAGTCCCAATACCCAAGTCCCAATACCCAACCCCCAGTGCTCTCTGTCATCTCTGTGCACCCAAGTAGGCCTTTCTTTAGAGTGTAAACTGTACCAAAATCGTCTCATAAAAACGTCTCACCTCCTATTTAGCATTGAGCTCTATGGGTGTCTGTGTGAACGTGACTCTTTTAAAGTCAGGATTCAAGGTCACTGGCCTATCTTCAGCATTAGTTCACAAAGACTTGATTTCAGGGGTATTTTTGACTTTTTTTCAAGAGCGTTTTTCTGCTACAAATATTATTTTCTTTACAAAATAAATATAAGGGGGAGATACACTTTGTTCCAATCTATCGCCATGTCTTTATTTAAATCAGATATATGAGATAAGGAAGGCAGCAGAGCCTTTTAAACTCAGCTGACCAATCTGCATTTTTGGCTGGAAAACCGTCTCACAGAGACCCAGGTACCCTGGGTCAATTATATGAGAGAAGTATGGATAAAGATCATAAGAAACTGAGGGCTGGGAAACTTCTCAGTGTACCTATTTGTATGTCTTTCTGTAGATATACGTATTCTCTGGTCTATCTATATTCCGATTCTTTTACTGAGAAAACAATTTTTGTTGTTGGTTATGCCAAAGAGAATATACATATTCTTTAAGCCTAGACATTAAAGAATATTTAGGTCGAGATATTCAACAAACGTCGAATGTTTTGCCTCGGTCGATGAAAGAGCCTTCACTTGAAGACGGCTTCACGTGTCTACCCAGTAATTATGTGGCTCCAGAGGGGTAAAAGGCGACTTGGCGACCTGGGCTGTTTTCCAGGCGACCTGGTACAATAATTTAAGCGACCTTGTGACTTTTGGAAAAATATGTCTATAGCTAAAATGGTCTGAAAAATCGACTTTGTGACCTGGAACCCTTAATTTCGGTGACTTTTCGACCTGAGGGGGACCCCTCTACACCCCCAATTATCTATCGTGAAGGCTGATGTTTAGTTATCACACTTGCTTTTCAGGTCAAGAAAGACATGACGACCATGATGGACACGTGTTACGTCAAGCCCGAGCCCCTGGGAGTTATACTCATTATGGGCGCCTGGAACTATCCTGTCCAACTCACCCTCCATCCGCTCATTGGAGCCATATCTGCCGGTGAGCATTTGCGAGCAGCCACAGGGAATATGCTCCATGTGGGGATGTGCGGTCATCCCTTCTACTTGGCTGTTCACCTTGCCTAATTTACAGATTGTTAATAGAGCGGCCAAGCATAAACGATAATACATGTAGAGTATCCTTTCTGTGCCGCTGCTAAACTAAAGTCCTCCGTAAAATGATTTGACAATGAATTGAAAAACAAAGGGATGAACATAGAACAGTATATTAAAGAACTCCAAACTATACTAGTGAATGTACCACACATAATGATATGATACATGTGAAAGTACATGTATATGGACGGACATTCAATGAGTAAAATTACATTACGTAAAACTAAAACGATTGGCTATGTTTTTTTTGATGATATGAACATAAAGTACTTGAGCCTTGAATTCTGCAAGTTTAGTCTTATAACAAGAATAAAATGCTATTCCAGGAAATTGCGCCATCATCAAACCATCTGAGTTGGCTGAGAATGTTGCCAACCTGCTCGCCGACCTCATTCCCAAGTATCTTGACCAGGTTTGACAACACACTGCCCTATCCATCCATGCATTTCGTTTCCAAGAATACCGTAGGGTATTCAATTTGATAATCCTGTATCTTCACGAGATTTTGGGCCGTTTTATTCTGATAACTTGGATTACAGATCTGCAGCCAAGATTTTTGTAAAGAAATTTTTATATTTTATATTTTTACCTCGGCCTTCCGGATTTTTTTGAGAATATGACAACAACAAAAAGAAAAGAAGAAAAATGTATATACTGACTAGCGACAATTGAACATCTAGCCACTCAAAACGGGAATACATGTATTTCTCAATATACCTTCATAAAATAGAGGGATTTTCCTAGCCTTTTCCCCCTCTGCCCTTCAAAAAAGTTGGAGCCAAAAGCCCGCAATCCAACTTATCATAATAAAACGGCCTTGCAGAAAATGAAATTTCATTTCATCTCAAACTTGCACTTGTTTTTAAGTAAGACTAATGATGTTAGTTTTCGGAACTCCCTAGGAATGTTTCCATGTAATTAACGGTGCCGTTGCGGAGACTACTGCCCTCCTGAAGGAGCGCTTCGACCACATCTTCTACACCGGAAACAGTATGGTGGCCAAGATCGTCATGGCGGCTGCTGCAAAGCACCTCACTCCCGTCACCCTAGAACTGGGCGGCAAAAGGTAATTACAAGCAAGTAGTCCTATAAGTTTGATGATGAAATGTAAAAAGATCAAAGAAGTTAACAATTCCACATACCTGGAAGCGTTACAGAGCATTCAAAGTTGTGAACGCCTCATGATCATGGGACATGGCCTAAGAGATATATAAGTGAATTATACATTTGAAAGACCTCATAACTCGGATATTTACTACGTGTGGCGTTATGGTAGAAATGTTAATAGTAAAGGTATTGTGTGTTGTTTCCAGTCCCTGCTACGTACATGAAGACAGCGACTTAGACCTGGCCTCCCGCAGAATATTGTGGGGAAAGTTCATCAACTCGGGACAAACCTGTATTGCCCCAGACTATGTGCTGTGTAAGAAATCTGTACAGGTAAGTGAGGATATGTTCCAAAATGTGTGCAATTCATTATTCGATACGAATCCAAGGTCTGTCTCGGACGTCCATCATCCTACTGTACAGAGGGAGAGGTGGTGTTGTATGCAGAGAACGTGGCCATGACTATGTTTTGAATTGTAATTAGACATATTAAATTCAGTTCAAACAGTTAATTGTCTTGTAAAACAAAACCTCAGATGATCCTATTCTATTATAAGTAACATGGACATTCCTCTCATGTTGTAACTCCGCTATCTCCTTTTATAGGACAAATTGGTAGAGCGAATGAAAATTAACTTGAAAGAGTTCTATGGAGAGGACCCTCAGAAATCCCAGGACTACTCGCGGATAATCAACAACAGACACTTCAAGTGAGTCCTAAACACGACCAATATACATAGATGATGGAAACATCTTTGCGATCCACGGATAGGTGCAAAGTAGATAATTGAGCTAGACAAAAATCCAGGCTTTCCACCATCTTTAAACACACCAGCCTTTTTTTTGCGATCCCTATTATTTGAATTACTTCATAACGGTTCATTGCAATGATATTCAGTCCAATAATAGCTCACATCGAGGAAGAATATTGGTTCACATACTATTATTATATTCAAAATTATTAAGACCTCAATTGTTTTTCAATTGCGTATTTACTTGCAATTAGCCGTGTGAAGAAGCTGCTAGAAGGGCAGACTGTGGCAGTGGGCGGTCGTACGGACGAGGCTGATAAGTACATAGAACCCACAGTCGTCACCGGGGTCAAACCTACAGACCCCATCATGCAGGAAGAGGTCAGCAACTATTTTTTTTTTTGAAGGAAAGACAATGTCATCCTTAGGCCACACCAAAAAAAAAAGTTGGTCAATGGATTTCACTTTTCAAAAAATGGTGCGAGCGAGCGAAATTTTTTTTTTTTTTTTAAAGAATTTTTTTCTGTCAATGGATTTTGTCGGTGGAAAACTGGAGCGAGCGACAATTTTTTTTTTTTTTTAACCAGCCTCCGACAAAAGTTCTTAGTGAACCCCTAACATAAAAATTTATTGGTTGATCTGGAGGAATTACTGGAAGAAAATTTGAAAAAAAAAAAAAAAATATCTCAATTTTGAAAAAAATGAGGCGAGCGAAATCCATTGACAATTTTTTTTCAAAAAAAAAAAAAATTTCCATTTCCGAAAATAAGGTGCGCGAAATCCATTGACCAACTTTTTTTTTTGGTGTGGCCTTACTAAGGGACTTGTAATAAAGCTTTCTTAACTTGAGATATATATACAGTAAGGTATTGGACCGAATTTTCTTTTGACACCGATGCCATGAAGTGTAAAAGAATACTCTTCAATCGTGTATATTTTCAGATTTTTGGACCTCTGTTGCCAATCATGAATGTGGAAAGTGTCGACGATGCAGTCCGCTTCATTAACGGCAGGTAGGTGGTACTACATGTGTGAAGCAAGACGACAACTACTTTAAAAAGACTTTCTGAATGATGTCACTATCTCTTTCGATAATAGGCATAACATTGGTATTAAATATTATTAAATTAGAGTATGCAATTTTTATATCAAAAGTAACGGTAATCCATACGAATGTATTAATATATGATGATATTAAAGTTGTAGAGTCGTCTTTCTTTTTCTTCTTTTTCTTCCTGTCTTTCTTGGAATGCACCTTCTTCTTCCTACCAGCCTCCTCCCCCCTAGATGACCTACTTGGCACCACTCCAGTCTTTTTCTTGTTTTTTTCCCCCTGTAGCACCATTCGTCAGACTCAGATTCATCCTCGTGCCCCTACATAGGTAAAAAACGACACGAGCAACACAGCCCTTTTAAAAATCGACACGGCGACACGGCCCTTCTAAAAATCGACGGACACAGACCTTTTGATAAGCTCCTAGTACATACTTAAAAATCGACATGGCGACACGGCCCTTTTGCTAAAAATCGACACGGCGACATGGCCAAAAAACTGGGTACTTTAGAAAAACGAAGTGGGATGCTTCTTCACACTAGCCAGAGCTACCTTGTTATGATGGCTCCGTTGCCATGTCCAACCGCCGTTGTTGTCGGTTTCCCTGACAACCTGTATTATGATGTCACAGATTGTTCTGGTCATACAGGAAGTTCCATTGTTGTTTCTACTTCCACTGCGTACTGGGTACCCATGTAGAGGGACATCCTCTGTACTAACCTCATCTAAATCTATAGGATATGGCTTCACATGTATGTCTTTCCTCTCCTTCTTGACATAATCACTGATCACCTTGTCTCGATATTCCACATATTTCCCCAACTTCAAATCCATATTCTCACCAATATATAGACAAAGCTGCACGCTAAAGTGACCGAGTCACTGGTTACTGCACAAGCAGTGCTTGGGCCGTATCGCACGCTGGCCGTAGGCCTAGTGCAATACGGCCCAAGCACTGCAAGTGCAGTAACCAGTGAAGAGGGCACTTTTAAGTGACGCTCTGTATTTATTTCAGGGTATAATGATGTAAAATAGATATGTAGTCTATGTTTCTTTACTTCCACAATGTTCGTTTATTTCCGCGGTGTTTGTTTACTTCCGTGGTGCCGCCATTTTGAATTTCGCGCACGTCATGTGACCCTCGGTAGCGTGGTTACCCCATAGCGACCCATGGCGACCTATTAGCAACGTGTAATACAGCTACAGCGTGCAATATGGCCCATGGTTATTGCACGCTTCCCTGCGGAACGGCGCTCCCATTGCCTCAACCTTGATGGTCCGTATTCACCATGAAATAAAATCATATCGCACACGGTTGGTCTCTGAGCTGACAGCTTTCATACGTGTCTGAGCCACCTTTGCTCTAAAACGTGCAATTTCTTCACTGTCCATTGTTGACTGTAGACGTTCTTCCTCAAATGTTACTACTGTGCAGTTAATGATTAAATATCTATGTATTAGGTTAAGAATTGAACCATACTTCTTGTTTTGGGGATCATGGAAGCCATTGTCACTATATAAATACGATTTTACTTGGTGATAACACTTCCTTTTTTACCCACAGACAGAAACCCCTTGCTATGTATATCTTCTCAAAGGATAGAAGAACATATGAGAAGATGCTCCAGTTCACATCAAGTGGGGGAACGTGTGTGAATGACGTTCTCATGCATTCAGCATGTAGGTACCCGACACCCGTGCACTGCATGCATAGACAGAAATGGCCTCCTTTTTTTGTTTCCTGATTCTATCTAAATGACATTTTACTCACACTCTCCGATAAGACACGTCTCCTATGGTTCCCACACTAACAACCCCACCTATATCGGTATGAAAACTCATTTAGGTCAGCAAAAAAATTTGTTGTTTAAAAAAAAAAAATTCTATATAAGGCCAGACCAAAAATAAAAGTTGGTCAATGGATTTCGCGCACCTTATTTTCGGAAATGGATTTTTTTTTTTTTTTTTTGAAAAAAAAATTGTCAATGGATTTCGCTTGCCTCATTTTTTTCAAAATTGAGAATTTATTTTTTTTGAATTTTTCTTCCAGTAATTCCCCCAGATCAACCAATAAATGTTCATGTTCGGGGACTTTTGTCGGAGGCTAGGTAAAAAAAAAAAAAAAAAAGTCGCTCGCTCCACTTTTCCACCAACAAAATCCATGGACAAAGAAAAATTCTTTAAAAATAATAATAAATTTTCGCTCTCTCGCACCATTTTTTGAAAAGTGAAATCCATTGACAAACTTTTTTATTTGGTGTGGCCTAAGATATAGCAGTCTGCGAGTTGAAAATGATGTATACTGGTATGCTCATACAATATCTTTTGCTTGCGGAAAAAGATTTTAGGGGATATCTTATTCTTCATCCAAAGACATAACATAAGGTATCCCCAAAAATCTTATGCTTGAAGAATAAGATACTGTGCTAATATGGTGCACCCACAATCTTGATCAAGGTCAACTAACACTTCTAATGCTTGTTTCCCATCTAGGCCAGTGTTTGCTTGGAATGTGAAGTGGTATGCTATTTAGTGTTGTCGTTGTTTTTCTATAGCAGGGTTATTCCCTACGCTGCCCTTTGCCTTTACTCTGCCTCGTCTGCACCGTATGTCTCACGGTGAAAGGGTTAGCAAACTGTACCTTTAATACCAGACCATCTCTGCGATATGGGGACCCATTCTTTCAGTTTAGGTGGTTCGTGCGCTTTGGACTTGATTAAACCTTTGTTTAGGTCACACTTACTTTTTTTCCCTCTGAGCTTTGCAAATGTCTTGACACAGCTTTAACATTATGTTTGACCTCGCTTCATGTTGACCTTATGTAGAGAGAAACCGCTGGCTATGTACATCTTTACAACCAACCCCGGGGTGCAAGACAAATTCATCCAGTTTACCTCCAGTGGAGGTTTCTGTTGTAACGACACTGTCATACATGTGGCGTGTAAGTAGTTGATCACACTAGTAGTTTCTGTCCACAGTCACATCTGAAAACAACTGCATATACACATTTATACAAAGTCGGACATTTATTTCAAACAAATCCAACACTCCAGATAGAAAAATATACTACACCTGTCAAATAGTTATAGTAACTTTGGATAGAATACATGTATGGTTAAATCCAGATTTTATATTATGGTCAATATGTTATCAGTTTGATGCTTGCTTCCATAGTGGACACGTTACCGTTTGGTGGAGTCGGTAACAGTGGTACGGGTCAGTACCATGGACAGTTCTCATTTGAGACCTTCTCCCACCACCGGGGTGTCATGATCAAGAAACAAGCCATGGAGGCGGTCAACGGGTAAGTAAACCCGCTTTACTGTGGTAGCCATGAGATTTCACGATTGAACACATATCACGGCCCATTGTGGTATTGTGTACCATTTTCAACATAATTGTATTTCATATAAGAGCCTAATTGTATCAAAGATTATGCAAATTTAGCATATTTCTTGTAAAAACAAATTCCCTCGCAAATAGGGGTTGGGGGAAGTGAAGCACATTAGAGAGGGGTTGGTGCTTACGTTTTTTGAAAAGGTGCGTGTAAAAGAATGTTTCTCCTTGCTTTGTCTGCAGAATCCGGTATCCACCGTTCACAGAAAAGAAGCAGTACTGGCTGAACACGCTGATGAAGAAGTCCCGTAAGAAGACGGGCATCATGGCCTACTTCCCCTTCATCCTGATGGGCATCGTCATAGCTGCCATCTTCAAGGCAAGGCCCTTTAATTTGGTATATATCTCATGTTTTAACTTGCATGCTGTTTCAACCGATAGACACATTCATGGGACCTTTGGCCATCCAATGGTAAATGTAGATGACGTTGAATTAAGGACATACCACAACAAAGTTAAGACATAGGCCACAATTATTAATTAAGTCCGAAACATGTCGGTTCTCTAAAATCAATTAACTATCTGCTTCCAATTTGTTTATACCTAGACACCTAAATAACAAAGAGGGTTTGAGGGAATACCTTTTGAACCTGAGTCATTAATTAAGTTAAGACAGTTGTAGCACGTTCTGCGGAAAGGGACCTTTGCGCAGAGGTCCCTTTTCCCAGACCGTGTCTACACATACTGGTGGATATGGACAAGCGAGGCAGGATCTGCATATTCTTACTTGCTGTGATTATTACTACATGAACCAGCTTAATATTTGATTCGGAATATGGTTGCTAAAGTTGTGTTTAGAAGGGATACCACTGTCCACCTAGCCTAAATCGTTCACCTAGAAACTAAGAATGTAACTGTATCGTATGTAAACTGTTGTTAAATCGTTTTAAGTTATGTTTTCTTTTTGTTCAGTATAGATCTGTTATCATACCTATGTGGTCCTACTTTCAGCTGCTCGGACTTCAAAGCCTGCTGCCGAGAGCCTTGACGGAGTGAATACTACAAGTGCTGTTACCAGGCAGAACAAGATTTGAACAGTATCAGAAACTTCTGATACAGCTTCTCTACCTATAAGGGCAAATGTAGATTTTGTAAATCCTATTTTTCTAATGATTGAGATTATTGAGAAGTAAAGCATAATTTTAAGGACATTTGACTTGGACCCTATCAGATATTGTGTATATTCAGCATAATATAAACCTGTCTGTCGATTAAAAAACGCAGTACATGATATGTCAAATGTGATTATGCCTGTGCAAGGTGCTGTTTCTCCACAAATTAGCGGACATCCATAAATTTACGGACGTCCATAAATTTGCGGAGCTCCGCAAATATACGGATGTCCGTATTTGTTTGCTTAAAGTACCAAAAAAACGATTTTAATCTACATTTTTATTTCCTCCACTAATTTATGGAACGTGTATTGCGGACCTCCGCAAATTTGTGGAGAAACAGCACCCAGGTATATCAATTGTATTATAAATCGCAAACAGTGAAACTTATCCACGCTTCTATATCAGCAGAGCGCCACTAATCGGCCAATATGTACATAGATCTATACAATATCGGACTGGAAACATTCCACAATGTCAGTATATTTAATAATTATATTCACTTGCAAAATGCAATGAAAATTTGTCAAATTCTATTCGCCTATGAATAAATGCAAACTGTTTGATATGTGTTATTGTATGCTTACGTCATTAGCTTATATCTACTTAATGTACAATGAATACACGTACAATTTGTATACATCCTCTGCATTCTCCAATGGCCCACATGAGGGGGACTACATGATATTAAATAAAATATAGATGTAAGTACACGCACCTCTACATCCCAATAAAAATAGTATGCCAACTGTCCAAAAACATATATGCAAATGCAATGCACGCCGGTATGTTAAAAATAAATAAATTTCAACCAATTTTCGAAATGTTTCTTTTTTTCCTCATGGGATGACACTGATATTTGCCCATATTTTGTTCTTTTTATTTCCTGTTCTGTCCCATTCTCCTCATTCTCTTGCCCCCGGCTCTGCCCCCTCAGGGGCGGTGGAAGGTAGATAAGGTTGTGTATGTGTGTGTGTGGGGGGGGGGGGGGGGGGGGCAAACATACTTTGGCCCCCTCAATTTTAAAGTTCGGGGGGGGGGGGGCTGGACCATATATATATATATATATATATATATATATATATATATATATATATATATATATATATATATATATATATATATATCGTATATATGTACCTATGTATCTGTATGTCCCTGACCATCACTTTTATCACCCTGACCCTGAAATGATTGTAAATCACACATTCAATACTTCTGTCTAATAGGAATAATAGAACAACTCCTTAATTATTGTGCAAATCATCAGTCAATGTCCATTCACCCATGGGCATTCATTCGATTCATTCCCCATGATTCATTCATTCATTCTATAATTCAGGCTGTCACTTTCATTCTGGATAAAAGTGCCAAAATTGGTACACACATGGGTGATATAAAGTACTATAGTATAGCCTATTAAAGGGAGTGTTCATTTATTAATTACAGGGGGGGTGGTGAGATTTTACCCCCCCCCCCCCCCCCTTGAGAGCGCGTAGACTGTTTCATGACCCCCCCCCCCCCCTGCCGAAGACACTGAAATCTCACCACCACCCCATATGAACTATAGTAACACGCGGGCTTTTTCGCTTAAAAGGGGCTGAATTTTTTACGCCCCCCCCCCCCTCAAGAAGGGTCTTATACTTATTTATACTTATACTGCGTGCATATGTCCTGGGTCACCAGGCCGCCGTATTTGGGTACGGCTATGCTTTTTCCCATGTGTCAAGGGTGTTTTCGATGTTTTCTAGTTTTTGAGCCGTTGTTTTCAGTAGTGTTATGTTATCGGTGAGTATGTCGTTCTGGTGTATCCGTGTGTCTCCATCGGTGTGTATTGTTGTACAGGCTTCTAGTATGTGAGTTTGTGTTTCTGTTTCTAGGCCACACCCCCTACATTCCTGGGTGTTGTGTTTGTTCCTGTAGTTGTCCTTTGCTCTGATCATGCGTGTGCGTGTTATGAAAATTCTTCTTGCTTGTTCTTTTGTTAGTTTTGTTATGTAGCTCGTGTCACTGCAGTTAGCTTCGTTCTTGTGTTTTGTCAGGAATTTGTACTTACTTTTTTGGTTGCCACAGGTTTCCATGACTTTGTGTTGTCTGGCCGTTACCGCTGTTTTGATCCTTGTTTTGCGTTGTGTTTTTGTCAGTGGGGTTAGGGTTGTGATTGGGATTCCTAGTTCTGTCGCTAGTTTGTTGGTTCTGTGTTTCCAGGACGTAGTTTTTTCCTCTTGTTCGGTGATTTCCAGGAGGTCGTTGTTGGCTGATGTGATTTTTGTTAGGTAGGCGATCTGTTTCTCTAGTATCCTATGTTCAATGTCTAGGATGTGGAGTTCTTCATATATGCATTCTCTTGGTGTTGATTGGGGGATTCTCAGTATTCTTTTTATCTGGTTATCGAGTATCTGGTTTAGGGTGTTTATTGTCTTTTTGGTCGGGTTCCATGTTTCTGAGCTGTATGTTATCGTTGGTATGACGCAGGTTTCTAGCAGTTTCCATATGGTGTCCATTTCTATTCCCTTATAGTTCTCGTCTCCTGCTATGAAGAGGATCGTTTGGAGGGCGCCTTCTGCTTTAGCTTTGGTGCTGTCTAGGTGGTCGTTGAGGTTGTTTTTGGTATTTAGAATTTCGCCTAGGTACTTGTATTTGTCTGTTTTCTCAATCTCCATCTCGTTTATGTCGGAAATTCTACCCTCCCCCGTAACTATATTAAAATGAACACTCCGTAATCAGGACTCAGGTCTTCACAACCTTCTCCCATGCAGTCCCAGTTCCAGACATAATCTAGCTATGTTCCTTGTCCCAGATAAAGCCTCATATACAGTTCTACTAATCCAATTTCGTTAACCTCTTGTCTGGTTCACTGTGCGACCTCTGTAGCGCCAACAGATCAAAGGACGGAACATCACAAACATCAGAAAAGAAGCGGGCTTGGGTTTGTTTTGTTTACAATCTGCTGACCATGTGCTAATCCACACCCCACGTGATCGGAAGTAGATGGCGCTGGCCGAGCTCTCAGCCAATCAGCACGCGTTCTTTTGCATATCATTACCGTGAGCGCGCAAATTCGAGAATGCCAGAACGCCATCTTGACAAGTAGCGCGGTGGATTGCGGATAGAAAATCAGGAATATCAGCCACAAATGACGGAGGATAAAAACCAAACTTTACAGACAGGTCATTTACCCTCATCCACCTGAAACACATGCAGTCACGATGTCCCGTCCGGAGTATTACAAGTAAGCTGCAAAATTTTTATCGGGGTGCTCGGCGCCGAGATGTCAACCTTGTCCTTGCCTTGGTTCTGGTTCGGGCACTGCCGGGACGCGTGTTGAGTCATACTGTGTTGTCGATAAATCACATTTATTTTTAGGAAATACTAATACTTTTAAACAACATCGTGACCCTGGTATAGTCAGATCTGTAAAGGGCCACTCTGTCTTGTATGATGCACCTACAAATATTACTAAATTCCACCTGTAAATGTTAGCTTTGGCGTATCTGAATTGCGATATTTCTGAAATCGAGTTGCCCTTTGTACCCCCAAATTACTATTTGTGGCGGACAACAGAAAATCACGCAAATATACCCCGTGGGACAGATTGCAAGGTGTCACCGGAAAAAAATGAATATTTTAGCCAAGCATTGTCTCTAATGCCACATGTGAAGTGAAGTTAGCATCCGTGGTGGGTTTGGCTGCAGTGCACAGTGCTGTTCCCGCGAAATATTATTTTTCACCTCGTTTCCCCCCCACACATCAGAGAATGAAAATTATCTAGACAGCTTGGCAACATTGGAAACTAGACTATGGTTTCCTGTTACAAATGTGATTAACTTGGAAAATTGGTATTTTATATCTTCACAGGATGGTGGAAAAATAGTGTAGCTGTAGGCTATATTTGCCACCCAAACCATGTCAGTAAACAAACACCGGTGCTCAGCAAACTTGTCCATATAGACACGCCAAAAAAATATGTACGCCATCTACAAACTTGGGTCAAACTAACATCTAGATGTTGAGGGGAATGTATAGGTTATTACCAGGTTGATTTCGAGACACATCTTGCATTTCGATGTCATGCATGGACGCCTTAAGTGGGCTCGGCCCCCAGTTCTAAAAATAGCTCAGGTAGGCGTGTTGTTGCTGTGGTTAGCTGGCGCCAAAATGTAGCCACGCATACACGCCGACTCACAGCTTGGGTGGGTCCAGGCCCTGGGACCTTGTTATCATCGACTTTGATCTACCTGGCCCTGGTACAACAATTTATCACACATTTTTGTAGAGACAATAAACCACTGTTTCACATAGACTGGTTTAAAGTCATAATGTATTGATTAAATACGCTACCTGTGTAATTGTATTCACAGCATTTTTGTATGTTTGTTGTATGCCTCCCAAACCATGTCCATGTTTGTAAATTCAGGACATGCTCTTTATTATCCGCTGCTGAAAATCAAACCTACCGGTACATTCATTCTGATTAACTTTAATATTGATCTTTAGTTTTCAATTAAGTCCAATCATTGGAGACTGTAACTCAATTTTAGAATTCCCTAAAAACGTATTTCTGCCTAACAGTAACAGCCTCTGACTGCAGTCGTTCAGGTTTCAGCAAGATGAAGTTAAAACCCGAACTACCTTCATTCAGGTCATGCCGTACGTATTTAATTTAAAGCGGACCGAAACACCTTTCATAACTTTCTATTTGTTTTCCCATGGGAAGGGCACAACAATGAACTATTATGTAACTGGTCTATATTAATCGCCGAGGCAATCCACACAGGACTTACAATAACAATTAGACGGTCAGCATGTAATCCTTTGATTGGCTTCTATTGCCAGTGCATTGTGTATTGTCCTTTGTGAAGTTTGGGGCGGGTAAGTGGGAGGGGTGCTGTGGATTTGGCAGTCTCAGACTGCCACAATTGTGTGCTTGGATTGGACACATGTTGAGCATGCCAGTGTCTCGAGTGCTATTGGAGGTGTGAAAGGCGCTGAGCATTTCCATCCTTCAGTCCTGCCACCACTACACCAGTGTAGGCAGGTGTCTCACACTTGGGGGCTGACAGCGACTGCTCGAACGCCTAAGCCCCCTTAAAAGCCTAAGACTCCAGACCACATCCGTCAGTGTACGTCTGGACAGGAACTCAGAATACACTACTTCAAAACTCTCATATTAGCACATTTTTCACATTCTCTCATGTGTAATCTATTTCAACCAGTTACCTACATTGCGCCAGTTACTAAGTTAAAGGAGAACTTTTTAGCCAAACCTCAGGACTTACCCTCGGTGTATAAACCAAGATGCCGCCTCAAGTAGTCCTAGTCAGTACCAGAAAGGTGCATAGTATTTGTAATGGAGGGGAGACTGATGTTAGATATCTTCTTCTACCCAAAAGAAAATACTCGAACCAGTTCGACAGCGAGGATGACGATTCTGATGATGACAGTGTAGACACGGAGTACGACACCCACTCCAACAACGGAGGCACCAAGAAGATCATCAACAAGGGCCGGTGGAACAAGGAGGAGGTGAGCAGGCTTCGGATTCATTCTGTTTTGGGGGGATTTCAGGGATGTACTTTTGATACATTTATAAAGAAGTTATGGTGTGGGGTCTTCGCTGTTAAATTAAGGCCCATCTAGTTTCATTGGTTTCGTTTCCTATTTCATTATAACAAAAATACTAACATACCTGGGTTATCATTCTTCACTGGAGAGAACATGGCAATGTGTAGCACAATTTGTGCTTTCTAATGTGGGATCCTGCAATAGATAAACTGGGATAGGGTACGTTAAAAGAAGGGCACAATGGGCTTTAACGTTAACAATTGAAACAGACAAATTCTTATTAGCTAAATAAAATACCCCTTCACTTTACAGGATGAAAAGTTGAAGCGGTTGGTAGAGGTACATGGGAGTGTGGAGTGGAAGTCGCTGTCACAGTACTTCCCAGACCGGTCAGATGTCCAATGTCAGCACCGCTGGCAGAAAGTACTCAACCCAGAGCTCATCAAGGGACCGTGGACCAAAGAGGTAACTGCGTCCTGCCACAATAAATCCTAGTGGTTAACACATGTAGTACATAAGCAACATACTGACATGTTTTTGGATATTGTAATCGAAATTGCAATGACATACTCATGCTACAAGAATGAACGTTTTTCTCTGATTACTAGTACTAGTTTTTCATGTCGCAAAGACCTGTACTTAACTACAGAGGACCTTTTTCAGGGGTCTCAGTTAAAAAAGTGTTTTTTTTGTTTTTTTTAATTGGTCACTTTCATCCTAGTGACTGAGCCAGGCTTTATCATTCAAAGTTTAATGAACTAGTTATATAGTCAGGAAAATTAGTATCTGAAATATGACGCTCACCATACGTCAATGCTGTAGGATTCTACTGTAACTCGTATCAACCATTGATTCTGTTTACAGGAGGACGAGAAAGTGATGCAGCTGGTTAAGCAGTTTGGACCCAAACGCTGGACCCTCATCTCTAAGCACCTCAAGGGCCGCACCGGGAAACAATGCAGAGAAAGGTCAGTATTCACAAATTATGTTTTACTACCCAGCCTCCACAGCCTAGATGTTACATATTATTTTGTGATCATCGTGTTTTAATACAGTAGATGACATGCCCATTTGAATATTGTCTAGTAATCCCGGCTTGCTGCACATTAACATAGCAATGACGCTATGGTTATGGTTTTAATGAAATATAATAAATGTTCTTTGGTAGATGGCACAACCACCTGAACCCAGACATCAAGAAGACGGCGTGGACAGAGGAAGAGGACCGACTTATTTACCAACTTCACAAAAAGCTGGGCAACAGGTGGGCGGAAATCGCCAAGTACCTTCCTGGCCGGTAAGTACATCAAATACTGCCATTAGAAAGTTCGGCCCCGAAAATTCGTACTTGTGCATCTAACATCTTAAACCAGGATTGAACGTGAGCCAGGTTCAGCTTTAATTTGACACTTGTTCATGTGGCTTATATTTTAGTCCCTTGTAATGCGGCTTGTAATACGGCTGCAGTCCATAAAACACCATTTTTCCTCTCACTTCAATGGGATATTTGCATTTAATGGCGAGTAGGAGGCGAGTTAAGCACTAAAATAGCTTGATGGGGCAAGCAGGGGCCTGTAAAGACAACTAGGGGCCGTGGGGATGGCAGCAAGGGCCGGGGAGAGGTCAGAGAGGGCCGTGAATACGATGTGTTGTTGTGCGATTTCCCCCCACCCACTCAGCCCACGGCCGCTGGACTGCCTGCTCATTGAGCCATGTCCCACCCGCCCAGGCAGCCAGGAAAGTGTTGATACAATCCTATACATATCAGTCCGCTCAGGTTATAATTATAGGCTCATTGAGATGTGTCCCACACGCCCGCGTAGCCAGTGAAGTGCTGTGCCGATCCTCTCTGCTACGTCACAGGGCCTGGACTGGGAGGGCAAGCACAGGCAACCACGTGGTTGGGTAGTTTCACCATAATAGTACCATTACCCCTTACTGTATTATTTTATCTGGTCTATTTTTATGCTAATTCCTATGTGTGTATTAATTTAACTGGGTGAGATATGGTTCATATACCCTGCAAAGTATCAACCATGTGGCTTTTGTTTGTTCCCCCCCCCCCACTGTTCTATTATTGGGTGCAATCTACAACTCTAACCTCTGCTATACATATCAGTCCGCTCAGGTTATAATTATAGGCTCATTGAGCCGTGTCCCACCCGCCCAGGTAGCCAGGAAAGTGTGGATACGATCCTATACATATCAGTCTGCTCAGGTTATAATTATAAATAACAATTGGAATTGCCGCAACGCACAGGAGCTTGCTCTAAACCTTCGAACTTGTTTATATCCTTTTATAGAAAAAAAACCGGTGCCACATAATGAATTACTCATTTCAGTTTGATTTAGAAATGGTTTACTAACCGATACCATTATTCGGGTTTCAGGACTGACAATGCCATCAAGAACCACTGGAACTCGACCATGCGGCGCAAGTTTGAGAATGAGGAAGAGCAGCGTAAACGAAGCCAAGGGCCCCCTCCACCCAGCTACCCCTACCACCAGGCCTACACACCGTCCCAGTCTAACAGCTTCCAGGGACTGCAGCCCATCCGGCTTTTTGACACCAGCCAACCAGTAAGTACCAATCTATCTACATGTATGGGATACATTGTACAGGATTGAGAATTGAGATAGCGTTCATCATTCAATGTTTGGAGATCATTGCACTCAGTATTATATCACATACTTGTACTGCCGCAAACCCATGTTCAAATTCTAGTGTTCAATCTTCATCAATTTTTACCTAGTGAAACGAGGCTATAAATTGACACATGTATAAGGCCAAAAAACAAATTGTGTTCAGGTATCCTTAGCGACCCTATTTTTTTGGCCCTACCCAATTAAAAAAACAACTTTTTTTTTACTGAAAATTATACGAAAATGGGAGGAATTTTGTCTCAAAATCCCTGAAGAAAAATGGCAAATAAATTTTAAAAAATCGACCTACCAAGCCAATTTTTTTTGGGCCATGTTACCTGAACACAACTCTTTTTTTTGCCTAATGTTTGGTTAGATTGTACAACATGGTTTCATTCTCAAAACAGCACAGCACAGGGCTTGTTCAGCGGACTGGTCCAGGATCAATCGTAGTTCACAACACGCGGAACCTCCCCATGCAGCAGCAGCAGCAACAACAAGAGCAACAACCACAAATTCAACAACAGCAACAACAACCACCGCCAGAGTACCCCACAGCTGTAGGATGGAATACCAACATCCACATGTCCCTGCCCCAGCAACATCAACAAACCCAACTACACGTACCAGAACAACAGCTGCAACAACAACAACAACCCATGCAGCAGCATCACCAACAACTGCAACAACACCAACATCAGGCAGAACCTGTGCGTGAACAGCAGCCGAGTGAGCCTGTGGTCATCATGCCGCTCGACACCAGTATAGAGCAGAAACCCATACTACAACAACAAGCCTGTAGTATGACCTCACCGTTCCGCTGGGCTGTGGACAGCAACGGCATCCTGTCACCAGTAAAGTAAGCCAAGTCTCTATTATCAGGCATGGGATTCTTCTGGATATTTCAGGCCTTAAAATTTGTATATGTATAGATCCAATGAGAAAACATTGAAACATTAATATGGTGGAGGGGTCTTGCTCACTTGGGCTCAACATATTTAGGGAGATGAAGAGAACTATCCTTTTGAGTTTTGGTTTGTTTTATTGCCAATGTTTTGTAGCGGGCACGTATCGTTCGGGGCAGCCCGAGCGTGCGTGGAGAGCGCATTGCCCGCCTATGGTAGCTCAGGTACCGTAGCAGAGCAGTAAGAAAGCAGCTGGCCCTGTGGTGCAGCGGTAGCATTCTCGGCTTCGGAGCGGAGGGACCGGGGTTCGATTCCCCGTGGGGCTCGACGTTTTCACTGCCTTCTACACTGGTGCACGTTTGACCAGGATCCACCGAACCTGGGTTGGGTACTTGAGCTTGTTCAGCTTCTGCTGAGTGGTCTTCGTGGCCTCCGGTCACGTCAGCAGAAGTCTGAAGGGGAGTAATGTAGCGGGCACGTATCGTTCGGGGCAGCCCGAGCGTGCGTGGAGAGCGCATTGCCCGCCTATGGTAGCTCAGGTACCGTAGCAGAGCAGTAAGAAAGCAGCTGGCCCTGTGGTGCAGCGGTAGCATTCTCGGCTTCGGAGCGGAGGGACCGGGGTTCGATTCCCCGTGGGGCTCGACGTTTTCACTGCCTTCTACAGTTTATTCACATGTTATTTAAATGCAATATCAGGCCGACATCAACCATAGGTGAAATGTAAAGATAACTTGCACAAATCTGAGGATAAGGAATGTATAGATCAACCTGAGAAAAAAAATCATGGTACAGTACATGTAACAAGATGTACAGCACTTTGCAATCAAGTTGCGTGCAGTCCTCGTCAATCTGTTTTTATTAACTTTTTTTTCTTCTACCTTTCCAGGTGTTTGCCAGATTACGTTGAGAACTTGATTTCCGAATCTGGACCTTTCGGTGACCTGACAACCTACGAGCTGTTGTGCGGTACTGACTCCTCGACAACAATATCACCCATCAAGTTCACCGCCCTTTCAAACAAAACTAAAACAGGTAACTTGATACAGCTCGACTTTGTATGATTTAATTCCCATGGTATGTGTACTTAGTACCAAGTGTACCAAGTTGGGTCCTATGGGCCATGTGAACCTGCTGACTAGCCTTCGGCTGTGTCAGCTTTAAAACTATATCTATTCACTTTGTACAGCTTCAAAAGTGCTTTTCTGCAAATATAAAGTAGCTCATTTAAAGATCATAGGGAATGATTGAAGCATTAACTTGAGGAGTAATATTGGTTGTTATGATTGCAGCTGACTACCGATTTGATGGCAACGTGTTGTCAGCACTGAAGGCTGAGGACACAGGCGGACTCATTTCCATCACATCTCCACTTGTATCGAAGCTGTCCACTCCACCTATCTTACGGCGCAGTAAAAGGAAGAAAAGGGTAAGTCAACACAGTATATAGACTTTTACTACATTTGCCGGAATTCCTACTATTTTTGCTAAAATGTCTGTTAAAACTAAGCTTCGCTAATTTCCTACAGAAAATTGCCCCACGTCTTAACATTTCTTCTTTTTGTCAGCAAGGTAGTGGCCTCTCTGATATAACATGGTAAATAATGGGAGTGTTGACTACTAAATGCAGTTACTCAAAAAAAATAACCTGATCTGCTGAATGTTGTGGCTCATGCTCTGAATGTTGTATTGGCAGATGGCTGGAAGTGTCACTGACAACAGCAGCAGCACCATTGACATGACCAGTCTGGATGGATCAGTGACGGCACCGCTCTCACCAAAGATAGAGCCCACTGAGGAGCTGGTCATGCCCACCACCCCCATCAACTACTTACTCAAGTTTGAGGCCTATACACCCAAGAAGTCGCCCATCAAAGGACTTCCCTTCTCCCCGTCCCAGGTAGAGGAAATTTCGCTCTGGATTTTTTTCAGAAAAAGAAAATATCGTGATTTGTTGGTAGACTAGATTGATATATTACAACGGTCAACGTTATTAGTGCCCGGGTCCTCAGCTACTGCCATGGGGTTATTACTTGACTACTTTGGGAGCAATTGAACTAAGATTCATTGAGTGGGAATTATGCTTGGCATTACTTTTACCTGTAGACAGATGACTAATTTCAATAGTTGGCATTTATTTCACAGTTCTTGAACAGCCCTGGGCTGCCGGAAGGCAAACTCACATCAACGCCAGTCTGTGACGCCCCACAGAACTCGACGCCTTGTCAGTACTCACGTCAGCAGGACAGCAATCTCAACACTCCCAGCCTAAAGAAGGACCAAAGCAACAGGTGAGTTAAAGCAGTGTGAGCATTGGTGCAATAGGGGAGGGGACAAAAGTAATATATGGAGCTGGTTTCTCTAGTGTTCAAGCAATCGCCAGTAGTCCAGTATAAAAGCAGTACAAAAGAATAGGATTTTAAGTATTGTCTGCCATCTTGATATAATTGTAGTTATAAATGAAAATACTCTAGGGTGAAAAAGAAACCTTAGTATAGAAACACTGAAATTCGGTGGGGAGTGGCTTTATGGCCAGTTTTCTGGTGTTCAATCTATGGTGGCGTGTATCCTGATGCCTTATTCCCGAAGACTGATTTAATAGAAGTAGTATACATTAGTATAGAGGTGTCTATGGCAGACAACTAGATTTAAGGACTGCTTTCACTTGTGCTCAGTGACATGACGACATCATTCCGCACCCCTAGAATCCGTCGTTCCATTCTGGATGCCACTCCCCGAACACCAACACCTTTCAAGAATGCATTGGCCGCTTTGGAGAAGAGAGGAGAGGCTGCTCTGCGATCTATGGTATGTTGGATAATCTTGAGTGTATAATGTATAAGATAAGCAGTAGTGTAAATACATACATTAGTCAGGCTTCCCACGTGTCATGGAATGTCATGGAATTTTGTAAAAATTTGCCATGTGTCATGGAATATGAAAATAATGGAATTAATAGTACAAAATCTAGAGTGTACCATTTGCTTTCAAGACATGTCAGACCTTCAGATTTCCGCATGTTTTCAGATCTTTTGAAATATCCTAGAAGATGACAAATTACGATCTATTTTATACTTCCCCCCTTCAGATCCTTGTCCAAATTAGGCCTACGCAACCCGATTCATGAAAACTAGGTATAGGTAGATCGATAGTCCTGCTACCTTTAGAATCATAGGAATGTACCAGGGCCCCCAGGGCCGGCATCCCCGACTACAGGGCGGGCTGCAAAGCCCACAGGGCCGGCAGCTGAACTCAGAGCGACCTTACCCTTTCTTTCTATCAGAACTCGGACAGCTTTTGGCCGCGTTTTAGGTTCACCCTAGTGCAATCCACGCGGAAATCTGACATGAATAATTACTGTCATCTGATTGGCTGAAAATATTGACAAAAGAAATCATTTGCTCCGTAAACACTCTCTCAGCACAGTCTCAAATAAGAAGTGCAGATAGAAACGAATGGAAGAATCTGCTGGGAGTTTGCCCCGGATTCACCGGAAATTATCATTGTGCTGTCCCCTAGTGTGAAGTAAGCAAACTAGCCGCCCCTCACGTGTTGACATGTGCCGTCTGTATGTCAAAGACATTAATGAAATGGGCTGCTTGAGGTAGGTATATGCCATATTTGGACTCCAAATTGGCTTAGAGAGGTCAGTAATGGTAGGTAATTGGGAGACAAGAGGGCGCAATATGCTATGTAAGGTCGTTCTTTGATGAACAATTGGCTTACAGAGGTCCGTTTTGGGCGATAATTGGGAGCTTCAGTTGTGTATTCATGACGTCCTCAATTTGCACAATCACACAGGCGGACTGTAGGCCCTCGGGGGGGGGGGGGCTGTTTCTTAAAATCGAAATGGGGCTTAGCCTTAGTAGCTCTTTGTGACAAATGAATAGAGAATTATAAATAAAGTGACAACGAATATGAGCATTTCATAAACTAAAAGGGGACATAGTCATTTCTTAAAATCGACAAGATTCAGGAGGAATGGAAAGATATAGGCCTAAGTCTAGACTAGAGACATTTGTTAAAATCGACAGGCAATATGCCCCCCCCCCCCCCCCCCACCCATCCAGCCCCAGTTTTAAAAGGCCCTGGTTTGTTTTATCATCTTTGTTTTACACTGAAGAGAGCCTCTTTTTTTTAACCCAGCACAGAAAAAAACTAAATAATACATGTACATAGGCCTAGGTTTATTATGGATATCATTTTGATGGATTAGTTGTAAGCAATAGGCTACCGCTGTTATAGGCTAGTTCTCAAGTCACATTGAGACCCTGTTTCGCCCTCCCCCCCCCCCTCCAAAAAAAAAATTTGTTTAAAAAAATAGAAGAATTTTTTTTTTAATTGAATGATATTGTGTGCCAAAATTCACCAGAACGCACCACATTAAGTCTAGAAAATCTAAATTTTCTTGGGGGGGGCATGCCCCCAAACCCCCCTAGATTTAACGCTGCGCTCCGCTTGCGGTGTTCGGGGAACATGCAATCCTGAAAATATTTTCAGATGTTCAGCCAATACCCAACTGACATGTCTGCTCAATACTTATCCAAGCATGTTTAAAAAATGCATTTCTATCTGAGGTTTTGGAATCATTTGAGTACATCCCAGCAATAATGCAATTAGATATTGTGGAAATAGTGTACCCATATTCTGTCGTAGTTCTGTAAATGACTGGTTGTAGACGAGGGGTAGTTCTGTGAATGAGCAATGTTGTCTGTTGCCTGCTGTATGAAGGTGTTCCTGGGACTATTGTGATAGGCTTTTGTGGCAAGTTTGAAGATGACATTTGCCATGTTATTATATTTCAGGCGGATACTCCTAACAGACTCGTTAGGGATCTGAATGAGGTTATAGACGAAGAGACTGGAGTTGCACCATTTGAGTCTTATAAAGTGAAACGAGAGAATGACAGCGGTTATGGAAGCATTAAGAGGAAAGCTGGCAAAGAGGTAAGAACATGCAATGCACAGCTATGTAGACACAACTTTAAATAATAGTACCTGGTAGTTAAAAAGTAACACACCTATCTTGTCTCATATGGCATAAATGATTCTCCGATTTTTCAAAGATAACAAATTGTGTGTCAGCCCATGTTTGTCGACCATGTCTTTACTCAGTCTGACTCGTTGCTTTCAGAACTCATCCCCACCAGCGAAGAAGGCGCGCAAGTCACTAGAGCGGAAGTGGTCTACACCGGGAGACATTGCCTTGTTCAGCCAGTCTGAGGGACTGAGCATGATCCCTGAAACTCCGGTAAGTTCACAACTTACCGAAAATTAAGTACTTTATAGTCCAGTTAAGAGGACTGCAGAGATATACGGCGTGATCTGATTGCCAGTGCCTGATACAATAATTTCTTGGTAAATGTCAATACATTCAGTAGTTACCAACATTCCTTGAGAGTTATTTGAGGTGACAAATGCTTTACACAGTATTATGATTCTTCTAGATCTTTGAAGTATCGTGTTCAATATTTGTACCTGTAAATTCTTTTATCAACAGAGCAAGACTTTGATCGGCGACCAGAGTATTGTGTTCTCCCCACCGTCCATCCTGAAAGAGACGCTTCATGATGCGCAGATCAACCTCAATGATGCCTTTACCCTGCCCTCCACACCCCACGACCGGAGGCAAAAGGTACTAGTGATAGGACATTCTGTGTGGAATAACGTACTTGTCTTAGATTCAACGGAGAAGAGCCTGTGATAACTGTGTTTTGATTACAGTAACGATACATAGTACTACTATTAGTAGTCTCATATTTTAGCCACCTATTGTGGATATATTAAAGTGTTCTTGTTGAAAACGGTTTCTGATTATCATATCTCAACTTGCAGAATAAATCCAAGGCCATTCAGCATATCCGGTTTGAAGAGACGCCCAGCAAAACTCCTCTACGGGTAAGTTTACCTCAACAGGACAATGTTGGTCTTGACCAACTTACCTACTTTATTATTCAAATAAATTAGATAAATGTGAATTTAAACGATTTTGTCATAGTGCATCAAATAAAAGTATCTTTATAATTCAATATCCGTATGTGAACAAGGCATCAACTTGATGAATTTGACCTGGACACCAACACATGTATCCATCTAACAAATTGATGTGTAATGTAGTTTTTCCGCCATGAATATGACTCTTAAGCTGTCGAAATGGCATTAAACAGCCATTGCTCATTCACTCATGAATTTGACGTATGGATGTATGAAAAGAAACTCCCACTCTTACCAGAGTAAAAGTTTGATGTCATGTTAATATTTCGCCCTTTTATTTGCAGCTTGACGTAAACTGGGAGAAGGTTGCATGCGGTCTCACAAAGGATCAGCTCGACTTGACTGAACAGGCCCGCATGTGGCTTACCATGAGCACAATGAGCAACGTTCGACCACGGTCACTCAAGTTGTAACTTTGCGCCTCGTTTGTTGCATCCATAAACCCTCCAATGTATCGCCGAAATATGAAGTGTTAAAGAATATGCATTTAACACAATACAGTATACTGCATGTGTTCAGATATACGGATATTTATGTTATAGGTCGAAGAGACATGTGTCATAGCATTTGAGTTATCAAACATCTTTCCTTGGAAGAAACTGTTACTGGGTTCTATTCTGTTGTTGTAGCAGTTGATATCATTCCTATGGTGAAAGGTGGGCCAAGACCTTGAGTTCTTTAATTATAATTGTAAAATGCTGTGCCTTATAAGATGGTATGAACTTATGCAGCTGTCTTAGCTTAGAAGGCATTGAAGTATATCAATCAATTCAAGTGTTAGTGTCGCTGGCTTTCGCATTTTGTAGTTATGCGAACAGATTAACTCATCTCACCTGCCTGATTTACAAACTATTATGTGTGGAAGTGCATATGAGCCACAGCTGAACGCACAGGGGTTACAAGGAAATTGTATTGCCTGGTAAAGTATTGAGAAATGCACTGAAAGGTATTGCTGGTATTTATGTATTTAGTTGTCCAAAGCAAGCTGTCTTGCTGTTGTGGTGATAGAACATTGATGCGAGTACTGCGAATGTGGAAAACAAATTCAGGGATTGGAAGCACTGCTTCGTTTGGTGTGTATTTTGATGTAGAGGTATGGATGCTAGTCACATGAAACGTATGTTTTTCTTGCCTTGTAGATAAAGCATGGTAGAGCATATTTGATTGCTACCGAGATGTATACAGTCTTTTCAACTATACTATTTTCATAAGGTATTTAATGATGGAATGAAGGAACACAACGTGGGAAGCTCCTCAATGATGGCTGTAACGACCAAAAGAGAATGTACATACATTTTAATTAGAGATAATTATATATACATATGATATTCTATACCATTCCTCATCACCATCCATATCACTTCATCTCGTCATAATATCTATCATACAGTCTTTCGATGTAACTTGTTTGATGCAGCATCGTACTTCATACGCTTATTTTTTCTACTTAAGGTTGCTACAGTTTTACATGGCAGTGGCATCACATTGAAACCTTAACAATGCATGCAATGCAAAAAGCTTTGTCACAGCAACTTGAACTAGTTTACATTGACACCTTACTTGCGATGGTTTGTCAGAGGCATTGCTTGTGGTATCCCTTTGATGAAAGGCCTTGTATTGTAGGTTTCTGTGAAATCATTGCTTTATGTATTAATTCATCAAAAGAATGTATTGATCATTAGTGACCAGTTTTAAATGTACATATATTTGGTGCCTTAGAAGATGTATGTAAAAATGTCAGGCTCTGGACGCCCGGCTAAACATGGATTAGTGGCTAATAATTAACACCAACTATGCATAGGGAAGAACATGTACAGTCACATCAAAATGTAGCTAGGTGAAAAGTTTATTATGCAGACGAAAAAAAAATCAAAATGATAAAAAATGTCTGCCTGGTGCCTGGGAAAAATCATATAGAATTACCTCTATCATCATATGTCCAGTATATATGTAGATCATATAATCGGATAATGTTAGTGTTGTCAGTCCTCCGCTTGCTTTTCACTGTTACAGTACATGTACATGTTAATTGGTTGACACTGTCATCAATTCTTTTGTGTTAAAGTTTGTCCGCATTCATTAAATTTTCTTTTCTCTAAAATTATGTTGTAACTCCATTGTAAATCAGTTTCATGTTGATGTACCGAAGTAAGGATTTGCTTGTCAGTTTTCAACGAATTTCAGAATTTCTTCAGCCCCTCCCCTCTTCATTCATTCACCATGTTTTGTTATTCTCACCCTTCTTATATTTCCTGTAAATAATATATTGATCTTATTTGTGGACAAGCAGGTACTTTCTTTGTTGAATGTTAAACTTATGAAATGTGAAATCTACGTTGGTGTGAATCAACCTGAGCTTCGAAAATAAAGATTGTCAAGAAAATTTATGTTGAAATTTTTTAATTGGTAAATTCTAATAGAACGCTTTTACAGTCAGAGATGGAGAAATGGAATAAATGTTCTAATTTCTTTTTGTACAAACAAGATTGGGAAATTTCAGATCCGGTCAAAATAATGGGTGTTATTCTGTTGATGTTAGTTTTCCCAAGACGTGTTGCATGAGTTTTTCCTTGTCCTTCAATATGGTAGAATTCGCAAGTGGTGAGTCCAATAGGAGGAATGTCAGCCAGTTTGAGTTTTAATTCACCGCTAGTGAATGATTAGCACGAACCCTGGCCAGTGAACTCCTTATGTTAGTTGGGACCTTCATGATGAAGGCACGGAGTGGAATGATCATCGGGAGCCTACTATAATACCAATGGGCATACCAGAATCGTAAAATCGACAAAACTAAAAGGGTCACATGGACTGCAGTGATTGTCACTAATAAAGCTACTAGCAGTCAATGCCTGTATGTGTGGGCCCAGGCATCTTGCTGGTGGTCTGTCTTGTAATTTCGCCTCGGTTAAACCATATCTGATGGTTCACGTGTCTGAACGCCCCCTCCCGTTGCTCTCCCATGCGTTAAAAGGACGGGTTAACCGGCCTGGACCCTTCTGTCAGATCGGCCGTCAGATCTTAACAACTAAAGGCAATATTATGGTGTCAATTAATCGTCTGATTTCTTTACTATTTGCATGCTGATTCACTGCCTTTATAACAGTTAATAGGCGTAGATGTACCGTTCTCCACTATTAAAGGAAACTTATTTCAGTTACCTAGTAACGACAGGGTTAGACGGGGTCAAGGTCACGTCAGACTTGGGTCAGGGAGCTTTGGACCAGTCTCAATAAACTGAGATACCAAAGGCCGTGGTTTGTCTGGGCCTGCTTACTATCCTCCAAAGGGGATATACCCCAGTAGCGGTTTTCTCCCTCACCGCACAGATTCAATCACTCATCTCATTGATGCGGTCACTGCTGTATTGGGCAAGCAGTATATATAAATATCTGTCCTAATCGAGGCAGACTAGGGTAGACCGCCCATGAGATGACTAGCTGGTCTGTTGGTACCATAAGTAAGCTATTGCTCCTGCCTTATCTGTTAGACATTAAGTAGGTATTGTGTCTTTTCTGGGCCGTTCTCATGAACATGGAGCTCGGTACTAATTCCCCTTTATAAACCCCTAGCTTTCAGGTGTATCTCAAAGAACACTAGTACAATAGGGCTAGACAAGGTCTACGGCATACATACACAGTGCCCCCAGACCCCCTATATAAAATTGCAGCGCTGCGCTTGTCGTACGTCCCGCTGTGCGGTCCAAACTGTTGGCTTTGTCAAAGGAGTTCCACCCTGCCCAAGATGAGCACCCCCCCCCCCCCCACCCCCACAGCCAAGGCTGGCTACGGGCCTGTTGTGGTCGCTACAGGTTAATGGCTGTCACCAACCCGTTTTGTCACTGCATCTTCAATTCTTGCCTACTTTCGCACAGTTAGATAAGTCTCTGGTGCACCTCATGGTACCATGAGTATGCTGGTATGTCTCAATCAGGGTGCCATTAATCATGGGTCCCATCTTCCACAGGGCTATCATAGACATTGGGTCGATCATCCTCAGGGCCAATCGCCATAGGGTCTATTGTCTACAGGGTTCCTGATCCGTGTGCCGGTCTACTCAAGGTACCAACAGACCAGCTAGTCATCTCATGGGCAGTCTACCCTACCCCTTTTTGGTACTGTATAAAGCTACTTTAACTTAGGCTGCATAAAATTGATTATCAGCTTTGCGGACACTTTTAGAAAATATACGGTGAGGGAGGGAGGCTTTTTTTTTTTTTTGTTATTAATTTTCTAGGCCACGAGGGAGGTGACTTTTTCTTTTTTTAAACATGTCAAGCGGGGAGGGAGTTCCCTTTTTTTTTTTTTTTTGCAAAGTCAGTTAGATCCACCCCTAAACATTTAGAAATAAATGTGCCGAGTAAAAAATGAATCTATCCCAGTATAAAACAGGCATGCAAACTCCTCAGATTTCTCAGATTTTTCTTTCTCCAAATTGATCATTCTTGTGATTTGTCCAGATCCAATGAGAACTCTGTTTACCTTTATATGGGGGGGGGGGGGGGACTTATAATTTCATCAGACAAGAAGATCAAAATGCATCAAATATCACCATTTCCCTTCTTGATTTTCAAAATTGTCTTGGGGGAGCATACCCCCAAACCCCCCTGGTACTAATGTGACATGTGAGTGGCAAATCAACACATAGCTATTTTAGTGCTGGTTTAAGATGGGGGTAGACATGCCAGATGTGCCAAAATGCATCAGATTGCACCATTTTAAGTCAAGAATTTCAGAATTTTCCATCCAAAAAGCAAAGTTCCAACCCCAATCATAAAGAAAAGGCTGGCTAATACAGATCTTAGCTTTGATACAATTCTGGCCAGAATGCACCATTTCAGGTCTGATTGTCAAATCTTCCCAAATCCTTTCCTCAAAAAAGATAAGACCCCAATCATAGAGGCTGGATAATACTGATCTGAGTTGTAATATATTTTTGGCCAAAGTGCAGCAGAATGCACTTTTTCAAGTCTAGATTTCCAATTTTCCTAAAAAAAACCTTTCCTAAAAAAATAAACAAATTTCCAGTCTCAATCATAGAGAATAATTCAGAGCTGAGACTTTGTGCCAAAATGCATCAGAATGCACCATTTCAGGTCTCGAATTTCAAATTTTCTTCCCCCACTTCCAAAGATCCTGGGCTCAGATTTTTTCCTCTTCAGAGTTTACATGTCTGATAAAAGTGTCAATGCAACCCAATGTTCAACAGTATTCTAGCCACTCAGGGGATTCCCAAGGAAATTTAGGACATTATACAAGGCATTCCGGGGATTCCAGAACTGCAAAGTTTATGAAAATCGACCAACTGGAGGCTTTAATATGCCTTCAAATAGGGGCGGAAATTTTATTTTATTTTCTTTAAATCAGGGATGCGGGGGTTTTGATGATTTTTTTTTGAAAATAATGAAAAAAAGCTTCCATGCGGCCCTTTTCTAGGGGTGCGGGCGGTGTCTGTAAAGCTGCTTATTCTTTTTATGCAGCCTTAGTGTGCAGAAACGTTAAACTCACGTAGGGAGGACAAAATGAAATTTGTTTCTAATGACACATTAGCGAGAAGTGTCAATAGCAAGAAGATGCAATTATTCAATATTTGTTAGAAACCTTTCTTCTGGTTGACTCTATAAGAGAAATTTGATTCGTTCAGGTTTTACCAACTAGAAACCTTTTTATGTACGATTGAATAACCGTAAGAACTGGCACATCTGTATCCAATGTTGTTGTTTTTTAAAAATTGTTTTGCCTTTTCAAGGGCGGACACGTAAGCAAAATGTGGCCTTACCTACTAAATTGAAGAAGACACAAATGGTTAGTGCAATGTGAATTTATTCATGAGAATTTATGAAATTATAAATGAATGATTCCAAGTAACATTTTCTGCGCTAAGAATGCTTTTTTTTTTCAATCGTCTAAAATAGATTCTCGGGAGCAGACCTTGTCGCTAGGCAGTTTTACAAAACGTCTGGCTATCTAGGCAATGTACTAGAAAAAGTCACATTTCATGCTTTTTCTCTCCTTGAATAGTGCAATTAGAATATAGTGCATCTCATTTCTAAAGCATATTTTGAATATCTTTCAGATTCTGGATTGCTTTTTCTTTTTATCGTAGGTAAAGTAGAACGCTGGTGATAAGGATTCTCAACACTTTTCTTTTTCTGGTATATTGCCTATTCAGGTAACCCCTTTGAGAGTGTTTCTCCCAAGAATGAGTTTTACTTTCTGTTATCATTTCTTCTCAGTCCTACATCGGCACATGTATTAATAATAAGTGATAATGCACGTACATGAAATTACAATCTATAACAAGGTGACATCGATCAACGCATTGCCACCTGTACAGAAGATGATTGTTATGGGATGAATAATGTTTTGACTATACAAATGATGAAAGTATGTAACTAATATCTGTATTTTGTTGAATAGTCCTTGGGCGACACAACCAAACCACGTCCCTTTCGTGCCCCACGGTAAAGGGTCTCCACAATGTCCACAAACTCCTGTTCATCTTCCATAGCCCAATTGATCTTGTTGTTGTTACCTGTGCCCAAATCTATCATAATATGTTTGTTCCTGTAGAAGAACATAACTGTGCATGGGTCATACAACTCGTACATCTTGTTAAAATCAGGCACCAGGGTGTTATCAACCAGGTAGATGACAGCAAAGTTTTTCACTTTTTCGGCACATCGGTACAGTGTCTCATCCATTACCATGCAAGTCGGGTCCCAATCGTGGCCAAAGCGGATGATAATGACTCGGTCTTCTTCGGAAAGGATGGCCTGGTCCACCTGCCAGCCATTGTAGAGATGTTGGAGCATGTATGACATCTTGATGAATGTTCAGGACCTCTACTCGAAGACTGGAATTTAAACAAAGATAACTCCTGTTAGTATTTGTTCTATTCTCTTTTATTGTACTGCACATGTGCATGTACACATGCCATTACACATCTGCGAATTAAGGTGTCATACTTAAAACCTGCCCAGTAAACTTAGCTGAATAGTCTCAACTAAAAACACTCCTCCGTTCCCTATGGCTATGCTGTGTATGGGCTGGGAGCAGAGCGTAATATCACTGGGTACGGGTTTACCACAGAATTGATACATCAACATTTCTTGGTTTCCGGTTATCGCATCGACAAAAAGTCAAAAGGGGCCGTCCATAAATGACGTCATGCTTTTTTTGACCATTTTTGACCCCCCTTCCCCCCCTTGTCATGTTTCGTCATGTAACCCATGACCCCCCCTAAAAATATGACGTCATGCAGAGAGTACCCCACCCCCCCTGCGAAAGCGTTACTGCTCCCTTTTGGGTGTATAAATGTAAATGCATGTAAAGGGACAAGTCTTATTACTAGCTGAGTTCTGCCTTTCAAAAATGGCCCGTGAATATTGACATGGACCATATTTAATTTTGACACCCTTGTCCAGCATGCAGGCTTTAATCCCCCCCCCCCCCATACCGAGAGCCCCCTACCCCAACTGGATACAGCCAACTCCCTCTATTGCGACCACCCTTGGGACTATCTAAAAGACGGCAGGGGGGCTTCTGGCCCTCTGATGTCTGACTACTTATCAAGTGAATGAGTGAGGGCAGGGGGTTTCTATAATAAAATTTTAAAATAAAAGTTTTACTCTTGGATGTTGTGGTCGCATTAGAGGGAGGAAACCCTTCTTTGGGACTGGAATTTCAGTGGTCAGAGGGTGAGGTGGTCGCAATAGAGGGGTGGTCGCCGTAGGGGGAGTTATATATATATAACAATACAAAGGGAAAAATGGTTGGGACTTTACAAATGTGGTCGCAATGGTGAGGTGGTCATTGCGGAGGGAGCCCGGGAATTTAGATCCCAAAAAGGGGGGGGGGGGGGGGGCGGTGAGATGTTGCCCAGCCCCTGATAGGTAGGACAGTCAAAATCATAGCATAAAATTGAGTAAGTTTTCTTGCTAAAAGGGACAAATAAAATTGAATTTGTACAAAATTACGAGAGACCTCAACTTGTAATAGCTTATCCAGCTGACCTAGGCCAGTCTATGTTGAGATTACTCACATACATAAGGCGGTCAAATCTTTCAACCTCTAAAAAGTATGGCGGTCAAATCTTGCAACCTTTGAAAGGTAGTGCGGTCAAATCTCCCATCCTCTGAAAAGTAGGGTGGTAGGGCGGCACTCATAGACTCAGTGACCCCTCCGGGGGAGGGAGTTGACTGTACATGTATATAACCTGGCCCTAACATTTGCACTCAAGTTAATGTTAAAGGGAACAGACTTCAGTCAATTTATTGCCCTGGAGGTGGAGGTGGAGATATTTTTTTTGTCTTTAACCATCACAATCATACAACGTCATTGGCACCTTGATTTATTTCATGGTGAATATGGCAGCCCCGTTGGTTTAACGAAAGAACACTGTATATCACACACAACCCTGCAATTTGAAACCCTCAGTCATATTTCACGGCCTGTCAAAAAAAAAAGGCTGCCATTCTTGTGCCCCAACCCTTGAAATCCCCCAAACCTCCGTAAGGACCACTTGTGGTACCTGGGATGAATGGACTGTCTTAGTTCTCCCCTACTTTGGCGAGATCTTCCTCCCCCTTCATACAATTTTGATATGCTACAGAATCCTCCCCCTCCCCCCATCCAAATCTACTTTTGGAAATGCCCCATGGGACCCTATTTAACATAATGTTGTCCATACATAGAGGAAATTGTATTGTTGAAAATTCAGAAATTCAAGAAGTAACCGTAAATGGTACCTGCTGCAGACAATTTTGCAAAATATATAATGCCAAATTCTTAACTGCTATTTCCTGCTTTTCCTTTCCTTGCTTTCCGTCCTTCCCTCTGCAATCACTTTTTTTTCAAACATGACGTCATGCACCACATGACCCCCCCTCCCCCCTTGTCATGTTTGGTCATGGTACATGGTACCCCCCCCTCCCTCCCTCCAGCATGACGTCATTTATGGACAGCCCTTAAGGCTTAAGCATTATTTATATCGATACTCTATTTGTTTCACTGATAAACCTATACTAGTTTCCCTTTCAGGAACTGTACTTGGTTTTTATTCGGTTTGAATATGATGATATTTTAGGGCCCTATAATATTGAGGAAAAGAACTCTGACATTCACTATTAATATTATGAGTGTCTCTGATCACGATGGGCGATAATTAAGGATTCCAGAGAAAAGTAATCGAAATTGACCGAAATCGGCCACTTGAAACCATGTTCATCGGTATATTCTGTACACGAACCTCCACACTAATTCGTCAAATTGTTTTTACTTACATATCTGAATGCTTGTCGAGAAATATAACCAAATTGCCACAAGAAATCGCCAAGGAAAATAGAAGCTTCCGAGTTTCTGTCGTTTTTCGCCTAGACTAGCCTAGACCTCTGCCGGGAGATTTCATGAAACAATCTTGGACGTTGTTATTTTTCATTTATTTTAGTCCCATCTGTAAGAACGCAAAAATTGATCTAGATTATGACAAAGATATATTAAAAAGGTTGATATTAATGATTGACATTGAACTGCTGGTGCCCTACGTTTGCGCTCCCGTCACAACATGGCGGCCTTAGTGAAAACTCAAGCCGTCCTTCGGGCTGGCCGTAAGTATTTTTGGTTTCCTGTGGTGGTGTTAGCCCTCTAACATTATTTTTCAATAACCAGATGGATTTAATTTTCTCTGTAGCAATCGTCTGATACTAAATGGCATCAGAGCGAAAAGTAAATCATCTGTAGACTAACCAACCTAGCAGTCGAAGCCACTGGCACTGTCATGACACTGTCACTACACTACAGACTACAGTAGTACATACAGTACAGACCCTGGCCTGAGAGTGAGACAGTACATACTACAGTACAATAGTCTACACTGACACTGTACAATGTACAACTGAGCAGGTCCGGCAGGAAAATTGCATAATAATGTGGTATTTTTGGCACCCAGTGGCAGTGAGTGCAGAGATGAAATTGATTTCCCAAAATGGTAAAATAGACTTAGTTTAATAGTGGACCAGCGCCTTCGGCGCCGGTGAGTGGGAACATCACAGAGGAGGGGTGCCCTTATATCATGGATAGGGACGCACGGGTGCCCCCTGTAGCCTACAGTAGTAGGGAGTGCCCCCCCCCCCACTCCAGTAGCCTACAGAACATGTAGGGAGTGCCCCCCCCCTCCAGTAGCCTAAAGAAAATGTAGGGAGTGCCCCCCTCCCCCCCAGTAGCCTACAGAACATGTAGGGAGTGCCCCCCCCCCAGTAGCCTACAGAACATGTAGGGAGTGCCTCCCTCCAGTAGCCTACAGAAGATGTAGGGAGTGCCCCCTCCCCCAGTAGCCTAAAGAACATGTAGGGAGAGCCCCCCCCAGTAGCCTACAGAACACGTAGGGAGTGCCTCCCTCCAGTAGCCTACAGAAGATGTAGGGAGTGCCCCCTCCCCCAGTAGCCTAAAGAACATGTGGGCAGTGCCCCCCCCCCCCCCCCAGTAGCCCACAGAACATGAAGGGAATGTTCCCCCCAGTAGCCTACAGAAAATGTAGGGAGTGCTCCCCGTAGCCTACAGAAAATGTAGGGAGTACCCCCCCCCCCCAGTAGGGAAGACTGAAGGAAACTTTACTACTGCTCTGAGCACCTCTTCCATCCACGTGCTGGGAGCAAAACCTACAGCTCACTCACACCCACCCTACTCTCATGTGACACCCAGTAGGTCAGACATGCCATATAAGGAATATCTTACCTGTGTCTGAAATAAAGCAGGTCACACTTTTCTTGTTCTACTTTTTAACATGACCCCATCTTGCCTCACGGAGTGCACGGTGGGTAGGGATCTAAAATAAACTTAGTAGGTCAACTATGTGCAGCATTTTCCCTATTGTATCAATATGAATAAAGTTAAATCCACTAAAATAATCATTGATTAGCTCAATTTGGTACCATAACCATGCAAAATGGCTGACTCAAGGTACATGGCCGACTCAACGACACTTTACCCTACCCGGTGTTCACCGGTTACATTTATACCAGTGAAATAATTCAAATATTCTTTCGTCTTTTTTTTATAGCTCATCTCACAAATATGAGGATGGCATAATTTGACATTTCTGTAATACTTATCCATATATAGGCTGTATCCCAATAAGTATATATCAAGTGCATGAGTACATATGGAGTAGTACATAGGCACATAGCATATTAAAAGAGCTTTAAGTTTAATATGGCATCTTTAGTTCTTTTCTACTCCAAATATTGATCAAATGACATTGTTTGCAAGAAATGTAGTTAGGAAAAATAGTTTTTTAGTCCGCCATTTTTGTAGGCCTATTAAACTCAATACTGTATTAAATACACAGTCGCTGACACTGGCGATAGTACCGGTACTATTTATACTACATGTATATGGGTGTGCTCTATTAAGGCCACTGCAAACGATGTGTTTTGATCAGATCCAGTGGTAAAACTGACTCACCCCAAGTTGACTGGACTAATAAATGCACCCCCTTATCAGCTGCTATCCCAGTGGAACGCCCTCCCAAGTGGGGTCAGATGGATAACGGATAAAGTGGAGTTTGGAAATAATGTAAAGAGGAGACTTTTTTCCTTCCTCCACACGAGATGGACACCAAAGGGACATTATACCCTCTTTTCGGGAAGTTCCATTTTAAAAAGTAGGACTGAACTGTGACATGCATTCCCAACGACCACAGGAGAAGGAGGGATCATAGGATGAGTGATGTACTGACTGACATAACATAATGTTAGGTAATGCCCTCACCCATATATGGACTCTCACCTGGTAAGGACCAAACACACAATGTTTCTCCACGCCTCAGTGAAAGCCCGACCTCTGTACCCCAACAGTTAGAAGTATACAACTTGATGTACTAGTTAAGAATCGACCTATTGTAAACCGCTGCCTAGCTAGAGGATGGACAGATCACATGTAACATGGTTATATATTGCCTTGACCCCCACCACCCCCTACCCAGACTGAATGTTGTGCTGTCCCGTGACCCCTTTTTTTCAACTTTACTTTCAAAAGGCAAAATACATAACCTTAGAGAGTAGGTAGTGACAGGTCGGAGGTCAAACATGAACTTTTTATGAACTATAAACATAGGGATGCACCTCCCTGACCTCCCAAAACCTGGAGACATACGGCAGACCGGTGAATATCAGAGAATGTCCAACCAGGATAAAATAAAACCGTTTTAAATTTAAAAAAAAAAGATGTCTCGATCATCTGAACAGATCAGAGCATATCAAACATGTTGCTCTGATCCGATCAGTGAGAGTCCCACTAACAGCTATTTTCCTTGGTTACTGTTGGAGACAGCTGATCGAGACATTCCGTTTGCGGTGGCCTTAGTAGACTACGCAAACGTCATCTACATGTAGGCTACATCGGTGATGCCATTGGAATTGATTGTAACTAGCGGCTATGGTATATCTGATTCCCTTTCCTTTGAGGCTTTGTGCCTTAAGGCTCAAGGGACTAGTCTATGGCCCTGTGGGTAAAAGAGAATTGAATCGAATTATTGTACCCCAGTAGGTCCAGTCTCGGACTTCCATCTTTAACAAACTATTATGAAGGGTAATCGTCGGTAAAAAAGAAACACGCCACCGCTTCAACCAAATAGATAGATAGACATCCATGAAGTGTGGCCTTGGACAGTCTCCGATTTCCATAGGCATTCCAACACTGCTTCGTTCCCTCTGCTGTGTAACTGTATGGTATGGGAGCAGACTTTGTCTTCACTTGCTACCAATTTGCGTCGATTGGTGGCGCAAAATGGGTATGTAGGGCCTATTAGTCAATACACATCCAAATACAGACAGACTATTTCCTAGATCTATAAAGCCTAAAGCTATTAGGAGGAATTAAAGTAGCTGGGCCCTGAGGATTGGATGATTCGCCCTTTTTTCATTACGATCCCTTTACTTATATCCCCTTCGACCCCCGGATTTGTTTAAACTTCAATTACTCCTTGGCTGAGTAGGGATGTATTCGCCCCTCATGATTGCCGTTTAACGCCCTGCTGCAGGGTTGATTGTACAAGGTTCCCGAGGATTTTCTCTCTTTGTGAAGTCTATTTCAAACTCAATTTTTTTCAGACATTTTACAGGTTTAAAAGAAAAGCAAGATATTTATCAATAGGACACAGTAATTTACACTCATAAACACTCTTTACTTCTTTCAAAAGTGTAAGATAGCCACGATAGAGGGCCCAGATAGAGATACGAAATCCCTGGGATCCTTGTACAAAGAGGTATGATATTGCAAGAGTCGGTGCGTGAAGTGTAACCATGATAGGGCCTGTGAAGACGGACGAATCGTTTATGTCATGCAAAGCGTGCCAGCCCACCGGTCCCCTCCACTATACAAGTGACCATAGAGCGGGCTAACACCAGTCAGCATATGAATGTACCGAGTCATCGCAGCATGCCTTTCGGTGATAATAATGTGGCATCTAGATTAGGTTATGAATCATCTGTGCATCTATATTTATAAACTATTTTCCCTTTCAGGCCAGCAGGTGGCGCCAGCACTTGGGACGCTGTGTGTACGAGCCAACTCAGACGTTGCCGCGTACAAGCGGGGCACAGGTGGCCGGTCGTCCTTTAGCGGAAATGTTGTCACTGTCTTGGGTGCTTCAGGCTTCCTTGGCCGATATGTTGTCAACAAACTCGGTATGAACAAGGGCTCTACATTGTATTAGATAAACAAAGCCATAATATACGTTGTATGTAAAGATAATGCTTTTTCTGTTATCTAATTTCATCTCCAACATATATGTGTAAGACCTTTAGGAAAACCGTAAAACATTCTACTGTACCAAGAGCATAATACTTTTTTTAACAACACGATGGATGGGATTTTGGGGGGGAATTTCCTATCGCGAAGGCTGAAACAGGTCATTGCTATTAAAGAAAGTCAAGATTATGATTGAAAAATATAATGAGCATCTAAAGTTGTGATGGGAAAAGTATAATGTCTGTTACAAGAACAACATTGCTGTTTGCAGGTAAAGTTGGGACACAGGTGATCTGTCCGTATCGCGGTGAACCATATTTTATGAAGGACCTCAAACTCGCAGGTGACCTGGGCCAAATTCTCTTTTTGGTGAGTTTGACCTTTTCTCTACTTTGAATACAACCTATAATGTATCAACACTTAATTAACATTAAGGAAACAATTTTCTTTCATAGGCTTGGTATTGAATTGATCATTTACGAGTTGTAAATAGTTTCAATAGCAAATGAAGATTTTCAAGAATAAATACACTGAGACACATCTATTTCAGCCCTATTCGATTAGAGATGAGGCTTCTCTCCGTAAAGTGATGAAATATTCAAATGTCGTGGTTAACTTGGTTGGCCGTGATACAGAGTCAAAGTAAGTACATATTTATGTATTTAAGCTAGTCAATGATAGAGAATATCGTCAGATCTGTTTCGGCCAAGAGATTGAGATATTTATTTTCCTGATATATTAATTTCCAAACAAAGGCTTATTTGCCTTTTATTACCTCCGCTCATCGGACAAATCCTGGTGATTGTATAACACGACCTACCAGGTCATACCTCCCTGCCAGGATAAATAAATGAAATTGAAATTGCATTGATCGAGTGACCTCATGTTTGGTATCTTGTCAGTAAATACTTGTATGAGAATGCGGTATCAGTAAGTGAAACAAATCTTGAGGTATTTACTGGAGTGCATGCTCATGAATGACGTAGCGCCATATCATACTTTGCAGGAACTACACGTACAAGGACGTCCATGTGACCGGTGCGCGGGCCATTGCGCGTGCTGCACGTGAGAGCGGAGTGCAGAAGCTCATCCACTTCTCAACACTCAATGCGTCTGATGCACCCCAAAGCATTTACATGAAGCATGGCTCGCAGTTCCTCAAGTCGAAGCACGCGGGTGAAGTGGCAGTACGTGATGAGTTCCCAGAAGCCATCATCTTCAGGCCATCCGACATGTACGGCCCAGAGGACCGCTTTCTGCGATACTACGCCAGTCACTGGAGACGCCAGATGGGAATGCTCCCGCTGTGGAAGTGTGGAACCCAGACCATTAAGATGCCAGTCTTCTGCTCAGACGTGGCCAGCGGCGTTGTCAATGCCATTCAAGATCCAGAAGCAGCTGGGAAGACCTTTGAGTGCATTGGGTAAGATCACTTGCTTTGATGATGTGGGTTTTTGTGTTTCTCAGTATTAGTGATCTAAGTGGTGCTTTTAAATATCAATTATATGACATCTTGTTACAGGCACATTTAATGAAAAAATGGGTGACAAATGTAGAGGCCGGGGTAATTATTTTTAAAACGGACTGCGCTCAGTTCCCGCGGCGGCGGACTACAACCTATACTCCCCCTGACGGGCGGAAGCAGAACTAACTCCCGCTCACACCGGATAACAAAGGAGACGCTTACACTCAGTATATGTGGATCAACAAGGGAAAAGGGACCTCCGCGGGGGATTTTTAGTACCAACTTTGGCCACCAGGGGGCTCCATATAGCCAACAATGTTAAAAATATCATAAAAATTGTTCTATACTACTTTTTGATGGAGAATACAATAAGCTACTTTAGAAAATTCCAACCTCAGGGAAAACCTTCCATATTTGGAATGTAAAAAGAACGTTTTTGGGGTTAAATTGATGTTTTTGCACTTTTTGGTTGCCATGGAAACATCATTTTCATTCTAAATTGAGTTTTTAAATAAATTAATGATTACAGGCCCCACAAAGATTTCCATGCTGAAAACGGAATGTAAATCCCATTTTAAGATCAAAAGCTGTGACCAAATGTTTGAAAAAGTTTGGATATTTGGGAATTTTCATCATTATGCTAATTAGATAGAGATATCTCTAAAACAAAGTAAGATAGAGCTTATTGGCATTTGAGATTGGACAGTGCCCACACATATTCAAGGAGCCAGTTCTCAAAAACTAGAAGTGGTACCTGCTAATGAAATATATCACTGGAAAGCTTATGACCTCAATTTTATTATTGAGTTTAACCTTTGGAGGACCCTTTTCCCTCGACTGTCCACATATACACATATAAACTCCTGCGTAATTTATATAGCTAATATAGCACAGCCATAATTCACAGGGATATCATTCAACTGTTATGTCTTATCCAGGCCACACAGCTACTATCTGTCAGAACTCACGGATTTCTTCTACCGCTGTATGCGTCACAACAACTACAGACGGATCTGGGTCAACCCAGGCTTCAAGTAAGTAGGGAACAAAACCACACTTTAAATTTACTAATCATATTTGGTTTTGGAAAATACCCCATTTTTAGAACCGTAGAGATACATTGTATGATTTTCAACAGAAGCTTACTCTGATCGGACAATATTTAAAGGGTTACATCATGATTTGACTGCAGAATGTTGCATCCATGTGATGACAGCATAAAGCTTCTGTATGTGAAACTTGTACAAATTATTGCTTTCTCAGACGTCATTAAGAGGTTTTTTTAGGTTTGATAATATTTTATTGACAAATCACAAGTTAAATACATGTGGTAGGAGGTATGTCGATAATAAAGTTTTCTTATCAATCAAAGATGTTTTTGTGTTATTTCAGAGCCAAAGTAATGTATATGTCCATGATGCCATCATACCCCCTTCTGAACTTCGAGAAGCTGGAGAGGGTAAGTAATATAGAATTCACTGATAGAACTGTTGTGTTAAAAAGTTTGATTGGCGACTAGTGAAATAAAAGGTGATGATAAAAAAGCAAAAAACTTATGGTATTTAGCGTGTCCAGATACAAATCTAAGGGGCCAAATATAATACCATTCGATCATTTAACATGAATTTTAAATTTAGTATTTTTCATATTGCTGATTCCCACAGACGGTGGCTTACCCCACTGTAATGTTCAGTCACTCTACTTTTTCTGCGTGTTAATATCACAGAAGTTAACACCAATGTTGATTGCAGGAACACGTGTCGGACGTGCTGACTGACTGTCCCACCCTAGAGGACCTAGGCGTTAAGCTCACCCGCATTGAGGACCGTGCACCATATGAGCTCAAGCCCTTCCGTACTCATCGCTACTATGAAGAGCGGGTGGGAGAGTTTGCCGACCCAGAACCCCCACAGGTCATTGCATAAAGTCTTATCTGATTGACATGCTAAACGATCACAGTAGATCCTCCAAGAAAGTCCAACAGAACACTTGGAATAAAATGATGACCTAGAGGTTTGCTATTTCGCAACATCTGTGAAGCTATGTGAATGGAAAATTTGGATTGTAAATAAAAATGATGATAACTATAACAAAATGCTTGTTTTTGTGAGTCCATCAGTCATTATTGTTGTATTTTGTGATAACAGAATTTATATTATCTTATGACCAGGATCAGGGATACTGAGTGAGTAGCTCAGAGGGTACAACTGGAATCATCTTTATATTGTCACACTGTGGAATCCTAGTTCTAGAGGCATTTGTGAGTTAAGTTTTTATCGAGTCTAGCATTAGCTATGCTAGTGGCTGTCAGGGCTAATTGCTACTCGATTCTTATATTGGGTGGGAAAGTCCATCCTAGACCTTGGAATGCTTTGATGTGGTCAGATCTCTCACTTTAGTTACATCATTAGGTACCACATGTGGGATTGTCAAAAGCTGCAACTGCTAAATCTCTTGATAACAGACCTTAGACAACATGCACACAGAGCACATGGGTATTTGGATCACCACCCGTAATATTAATGCGAGCATGACAAGGAAGACCACTTCACTTAATTTCACAGACTATGAACTGACCTTAGGGATGCTCAAAAGTGAAGCTGAGAAATCCCCTACAGGTCTCGGACCACCAAAACATTTCAGACTATGATTTAATGAACAACATCTTGCCCTAAAAGTGTCGGAAGGTTATTCAATTTCATCACTTGAGAGCCATGTTAGTTATTCATTCTGAGACCAAGAAATGCTCGATTTTACCAATCCAGTTTTTTTTCTATTGACTTGTGATGGCACTCACCTTAGAATGCATTTGCTGCAGAACCGATCACTTTCACAATTTCTTCACAACTTTTTATCGATATCCCCAAAAGGGGTATTCAATTAAGACTTGGCACCTTTTAGAGTCCCGGGAATATCCATAATGGTTTTGTCTTACCAGTGCGCCTGCCGTCCTTTGTAGTCAGGAGCCAGACTGGCCGTGATGGACCAGGGGCACCCTGCTGGGTAGCACCAAAAACACATTCTGATAAGAAACCTATATAGCCCCAGCCAGACAGCCTCAATCGGGTTGAACTCGTTTCAGGTCAAATCTGACATCAGCACAGGTCACGTCTGTACGCTGCTGCCATCATCTATACATGTATCATGAAGACGCACTATGCAGGGTCAGTGAGCTACTCACCACTGTGTTGGTACATTCTGATGAAATACGTTGCTTTGGTCTGGCCCCCTAGTGTATTCCGCACCATCAGGTTGATTCTCCCTTGTGAGACCTGTAGCTAAAGCTGGCTGCAGGTCTCAGACAGGGAAATGAATTTTCACTATAGTTTAATGTAGCGTAACATGCGATAAAAAATTCCCAGCCGGGTATTGATGGAAAATCTCTTAGGAATGAATGGGAACACTTTTATACACTATATAAAGAAATTAAACGGGTTGTTGTTCACCGAAATCTGAAATGCCGGTTCCTAACATGAATGAACCTCCATAATTGACCATATGTGCAGCTAATAAGTTCATTTCAGACCGAACCTAAATGAACATTGAAATATAGGCCTATCCCTGCAATAATCATATATCTTGAGGTGCCATCTCAATCAGGATATGCTGAGGGCCATTTGTGATTTTTTACAGAATTTTAGCAAATTTTCCAAACTATTTTGACCACCCAGAACCTTGCGGAACCCCGCTGGGCACACTTTCAGTGCCAGAACTGTTTTCACCGAGGCTCGTTCGCTGTGTTCGATCATTCAAATAGCTGTTCAACCAAGACAAATCTCCCACAGAGAGTCCCAGAGTCTTTAACCTGTTCATAAGCAGACCATGGTGGACGCAATCAAAGGCCTTGCGCAAGTCTAGGTATGCCACACCAGTGTACATGCCTTTGTCCTTTGCCTCACTGACATCATTTACCAATTTGTATACCGCATGCACAGTGCCCCTCCCAGTCCGGTAGCCAAACTGTGAGTCACTGAGTCCACCAGCACTTTCAATTGCCTGATTCAGGTGCATGTGCATTAGGCGCTCAGCAATCTTTGAAGGCATGCTCAATAATGAGATTGGCCTCCGGTTGCTCACATTGTCCTTTCGACCGGCTTTGGGTATGGGAGTGACACGAGCATCTTTCCAGGCTTTGGGAAATATTCCCTGGTCAAAAGAGTTCTGGAGAAGGTCAGTCAATTGAGGGACAATGCACAAGAGGGCATGTTTCAGGAAGTCCGGTCTGACATTAGCCAGGCCGGAGGTCTTGGAAGTAGACACTTCCCTCAGTAGGAGGTCCACCACAATCTGGTTTACCTGTATGGGGTCAACACTCGGCCAATAGCCCACACCTGGAGCTACATACACATCAGCGTGTGCATTCACAGGGAAACGGCTGCTGAGTGATTCTCCCACACCAGCAAAATACTTGTTTATGAAGTCAGGTGACTCAGTAGGGGCTATAGTCTCTCCAGTTGTGGAGTCCACCAAAGTGGGTGCCACAGACCTACCCGAGCCCTTAATCATAGTTTATCTCCCTCCCAGAACTTCTTAGGATCATCCCCACAGCTGGCCAATTTGGCCTTTACTGTGGCAGCTTTTAACATAGATGGTTTATCTTGTTTCTGAGGGCCCTAACCATCTTCAACATGCCCTCATCATGTCATCTCTGATAGCGCCTCAGTGGATGCTCCCGCTCAGACATGTGCTCAAGGATCTCTGGAGTCATCCAGTCTTTGGACTTGGGACGAACTTTCATGACCTGTAGGGGACAATAGTAGTCCAAATACAGGTCAATATGCTCGTGTATAAAATCCCACTGGTGATCAGGAGACTCCAGCTCCCAATATTAGTCCCAGTCGGTGTCTAACATCCACTGTGAAAGGCTCTCAGTACTATAGTTCCTATAATTTCTGGCTAAGAGATCACAAGAATCATCAGTGCAGTGTCCCTCCCTGTGCCTTACCGCAAAGACTGGGAGATGATCAGAGAGCAAGACAGCCATTACAACTGACCTCGTTACATGATCAGAGTCGGTCAATATATGATCAATACACGTGACTTTCCTACCCAATGGGCTGGTACAACTACCAATCAAGAGCTTGAGGCCCAGTTCTCTACAGCGGTCCACCAATGCTCTACATGGTGTAGAGTTGGTAGCAAGCATGTTGATGTTCATATCACCAAGGTACCATTTTTTCGTGGCCAGCAGCTGTTTGACTCAAGTGAGTTGCCTCCAAGTAATCAAGGGATCTATCTACATTCCCACTAGGGGGGCGGTAAATGTTCGCTATCATGATTGACTTGCAACCCTCTTGCTTGAAGCTGAGGACCAAACTTTCGACATCACCAGTCACACCGCATAAATCATGCTGTATGACACAGTGACTGGCAAGGTGATCTGAGACATAACACATCAGCCCCCTGCCAGTTTTCTTACCAGTCGATGCGGGTCGATCTAGTCTGAACATAGTCTTACCAGGCCAGTGCAGCAGACATTCATTATAACCGTCATGCAACCAGCTTTCACTGATTGAGATCACGTCAAAACCAGCAAATAACCTGTAAAATTGATGGCGCTTTCTATAGAAACTCCTTGAGTTCAGGTGCATCATTCGAAGACCTTTTTCATCCACAACCTCTTTTATAGAAAAAGACATGGTTATAGAGCCGTGATAGTCAATACAATACAAAAATGAACAATGAAGTGTAATGATAGAACTTAACTGGGAAAGTAGTTGAAAACCATTTAAAAATAATCAGTTACAACAAGTTTGCAATAACCCTGGTGATAGAGTAGTATATATGTGAGGCAGCCATTAACTGTCCACTGAATACAATACTCTTAGATACTTTAGAATACAATGTTTCGTTTCATAAATGCGGGAAGACCCCAGGTAACAAGTTGAAGTTGATTAGACGTTTTTTCAACATCATTTACAGAGTGAAAAAACGTATTTTGCATCTAGGCTAACTCCATTTCGTGGACTCAATTCAATGTTGAACTAACGTTGAATTAACATTGAGCTATGGGTGAAAAAATGTTTAGTTAATACACACATTCTAATGCTCCAAAGACCATATAATGTCTGCTAATACTTTCTTTTATTTTATATTGTTTCTCCAAACTTACAAAGCTTGGGGTAAAATGAGCATACTCACCACCAGAAAAAAACACTACTAGCGCATTGATTCATAAGACCCCTTCATGGATACTCAGAATAGCCTTTATCTATTTCTGAATGCTACAGAGTGGGTGTGTCCATATGAGACATATTTAAACAGGCTTTATATTATTATTTTATCAGGTTTCTTAGTCTATACATATTGATAGTATTGAGAGCCGCCACTTCCTCCCTCCTTTGATATGGCTGGCTCAGGTGTGTAGGTAAGGGCCTGTGAGGGGGGGGGGGCAGAGGGAGGCGGAGTGGGGCCATGGGAGGGCATACCCCCTTTAATATGGCCAGCTCAGGCGTGTAGGCACGGGCCTGTGAGCGGGAGGGGACACGGGGAGGCGGAGGGGGGGGGCATGGCATGGGATCCGCCGCCTCCCTCCTTTGATATGGCCGGCTCATGTGTGAATGCTACAGAGTGGGTGTGTCCATATGAGACATAGTTAAACAGGCTTTATATTATTATTTTATCAGGTTTCTTAGTCTATACATATTGATACATTGAATGTTGTTGTAAAATTCAATAAATATATCAGAAATGATCAGTATAATTGCTTATTCTGGACAGAAATATTAGGTAAGCATCAAAATCAGTTCTATCAATGACTAAACTGCCACCTGGTTGGTTGGATTGGAATCTTTAAAAAACGCTGAATAAACGTTCAACCAATTGGTTAGATGAACGTTGGTTTGAGTCCACAAAGAAACGTTGAGCAATGTTTAATGTAGGTTACCTGGAAAACGTTTGTTTGCAAACTGACTTCTAACATTAAACCAACGTTTCTAAAATCACGTTTTCAACAAAAATGTTAAGTCAACGTTGGAATAATGCAAATTAAAAAACGTCAGTCCAATTAACCAAAAGCGAACGTTGATCAATGTTGACCAAACGTTTCTTGTTACCTGGGACGTCTGGTAATATTTTGTGTTTTTATGAATTAAGAGAAGAGATGCACTGCTCTGAGTCAGGGGACAGTTAGAAAATGGTGGCTCCCATGCCATGTAGGCTCTCCTCCGTATATATACTGTAAACGTATTAATTTTCGCTCAGTACATATTTTCGCGCATTTCGCGCACATAGGTAATTGCGCGAAAATATGATATGCGCCAAAATTTTGCACAAAAAATTAGCTTTCCAAAGATGCCTGGCACTCTATATTGCAGTGCACTAGAGACTCAAATTTTACCAAATCTACAAAATATTTGAAGAATACTTTTTGGCTGTAAAACCCTTAATAATTGTCCGATTGAAACACCGTAAAAACTGAGATGTAGCTAAAGATCTCCTGAATGCAGCTGCGCGAAAATATAATTGCGCGAAAGTGCCTTTATGTGCTAGGTGCGCGAAAATTTAGCTGCGCGAAAATATCTACGTTTACAGTATTTAAATCATTTTATATACCTCTGTGCCATATGATATAATTATGACTGTCGTATAACGCGGCTCCTGCTACAGCCAGAGCGCGGGAAACGCTGCCGCTATGGTAGCGCCACCTTGTGGGATTCAGGCGTACTAAGCGTCTGGGAATTGTCTGTGCATCGTGCGTGTTATGCAATACACCGGAGGTTGGTCAATACATCCTGAGATCAAGATTCAGAGTTGTTGTCACTTATAATAATACAAAGTATCAAGACATCCAGCAAAGCAGGATGCCACAATGACCTTTTTCTATACACAAAAAAAAATCTAATTTGAGAATCACATAGTAACAAGAGATAACCATTTTCGCTTATTTTTAGTATTTTCCTTAACTTGACAGATTTTATTTCAGTAGAAAAACACAGAGCATTGAGATAAGTTTGGTACCAAAATGTAGAGGGAATCGGTCACTTTTGCACAATGTATACTATGCTATGGTTTTGTATATTCAACAATTAACATAATTTGGAAAAATACAAATTATTCGAAATTACCACTTATACTATTTTTCCTCGCCTGTACAATTTTAGCTATCAAACTTTAGGCACATCAAAGAGGAAGAGTGACTAACAGGCCACGGCAACTCAGGCTTCCTTTTCAAGTACAGTAAAACTTGTTTACAACGAGGTACCTGCAGTCACCCTAATTACCTGGTTGTAAGCAAGTGCTCTTTGTAACAGAGGTAAGCATAAACACTGTCTAAGGGTCATTGGGGGGGTGGGGGTTGTGTGAGAGCCGCCACTTCCTCCCTCCTTTGATATGGCTGGCTCAGGTGTGTAGGTAAGGGCCTGTGAGGGGGGGGGGCAGAGGGAGGCGGAGTGGGGCCATGGGAGGGCATACCCCCTTTAATATGGCCAGCTCAGGCGTGTAGGCACGGGCCTGTGAGCGGGAGGGGACACGGGGAGGCGGAGGGGGGGGCATGGCATGGGATCCGCCGCCTCCCTCCTTTGATATGGCCGGCTCATGTGTGAAGGTACGGGCCTGTGAGTGAGGAGGGGGGTGGCTATGTGAGGGCATTCCCGCCTAACCCCTTTGATATGGCCAACTGAGGCCTGGGATGGGTAAGGGCCAGGTTGAGGCGGGGGCTATGTGAGGGAATTTATTTTGAGTTTATCCACGTATATAATGTTACATACTAAGGGTAATTACTGCAATGATGACCTCGCTATAATGAAGTTCAATGCAAGTTTATCTATAGAAATGTATAGGAGAACATCAGGACAATACAAATATGCTCGTTGTAAGCCAGTGCTCGTTATATCCATGCTCGTTGTAGCCAGGTTTTACTGTATGTCAGCCTTTTGTAGAAAAAAAGGGGTGTATTTTTTTCATGAAATGTCCGTATTTTTCCACATAAAGGGGTCACTTTCTGTCCCAAAGTGTGTGGAAAAGGGGGTAAATTTAAGGGGAGGGAACGAGCATGATGTCATTTCTATCTGGGAGTGCGGGGACCGGGAGCAATTCCTTCCAGTCACTGTGCAATTCTCAGGTTACAAGTAGTACCCTGCTTGTCTCGCCAGTACTAGATCATGAACTGGCTGAGCCCACCAGGCAACTATCCTGACCTCTATATTTTGGTACTTCTTCGCAGAATACTAGCTTTTGCATATGAGGTGCACCATGGTGTTGAAATTCTGTGCATTAATAGTGATAAGGGTTCTTGACTTTATCAAAAGGCCAGAGAGGAGGATAGGGCAATTAAAATAGCATGCACTGGTTATAGATCTTTCTGCAGAAGTGCACTTTTCTCAAATTCATAGATTCTGTTTGTTCTTTGCCTATTTATGTAATTAATATTTTTCTATAATTTTTTTCTATAGGGGGGTAGGGGGACTGTTTCTCATTTGCCTGTAGAATAAGACACTATCTTGTATTTGATGTAAGTGCAAACATTTTGAATACCTTTAGAAATGTTTTCCTCTTTATATGGATATTTTAGAACTTGGGCGGAAGGACATTTACTTTATCTATTATCTATGAAAAAATGTGACAATCAGAATATTTTCTCTTCCAGAAACAGACATCTTTGTATTTTTCGAAATGATGCCGAATGGCATCCCCAATTTTCTAGCTGGTGATGCCAATTGGCATCACCCGTTTTTGGGTGGATGATGCCAATTGGCAACACTTGTAGTTCATGAGTTATATCTGACTTTATATTAGAGCAGTAAATTAATGCTTTAACACCCCCCCCCCAACACACACACATAGGCCTGCATACCAGAGGTATGCAGGATCAGGCCTACTGTAAACATATTAATTTTCCCTCAGTACATATTTTTGGGCATTTCGTGCACACAATACCTATGTGTGTGAAAATATGATGTGCGCGAAAATTTTGCACAAAAAATTAGCTTTCACATGATGTCTGGCACTCTATATTGCACTGCAGTAGAGACTGAATTACAAAATCTTACAGGAAAAATCACATCCTGACAATTTCACACAGAAAAGAAGTAGACTCATTGTGACTCCCGACTTGATCACTGTGGCCGGCAGCCACTATTTGATCAGTTTGCAAGAGGATAAAATTTATCCACTCTCAATCTGGAAGACGCTAGACTGTCCCCAGGACTCTAACATGACTCCTCAACATTAGCAGGACTCTAAAAAAAATCTATAATGACTCCTATTCTACGACTCCCTAATGATTGGGAGTCACTTTAGAGTTGTAGGGAGAGTTACCTCAGTGATCGAGGCTGGACTCCCATTTGAGAGTTACAGTGATTCTACTTCTTCTCTCTGTGTTGTATACTAAAAAACGTATCAATATGACAATACAGGGCTATACACCGGGGCTATATATTTCCGGGATACAATAATTTTAGACCCCCCCCCCCGACCACCAAACAGTTGGAAGGGGATTTTGGGACAAAATATTTGAACAAAACTTTTGGGCTGTAAAATCCTTAGGGGAGCCCTGGGAGAATTGGGACACTAAATTAAAGTCATAACATGTTTGCTTGTGATTTCTACAATGCCAACAATAACCAAATGTCTTTGTTTCATGAAGAAAGGCTACCAATAAACCTTTCATTTGGACTCTTTAGATTCATCCTAGCCTGCCATTATTCCCGTCTAGGGCCTTTTGAAATTTTGAGAAATTCCCGGGAGAACTGGGACACTTCGAGGAGAACTTGGACACTACCTGGGGAGAACTGGGACACACCAGGGAGAACTGGGACAGTGTAAATAGTGTGATTATTAACCAATGAAACATCATTTTGCTTTACTTTACGTTCAATATGATCATATGTAACATATTAGCCTCAGTCATAGGTCTGAGAGAAAAATAATTAAAAGCACAATAAATCTTCACCCGGAGTGTCCCAGTTCTCCCCGATAGTCAAGAGTGTCCCAGTTCTCCCTGCAATGAGTGTCCCAGTTCTCCCCAGGTTAAGATTTTTAAGCAAAATGTTAATACAGTTCAAAATATGCTTAACTGTGTTTTTGTAAGTAGCTGGTCATTTTGCCATCTATCAATGCTACATAATGCAACACTAAAATATTTTCTCACCAAAAGGTACCACTATGTAAATTCAATCGGCCAAGACTTGAAAAAAAAACTTTTTTTCCTTAAAATGTTATAACCTGTTACAGTTCTAAGTATAATAACATCACAGCAATTCTTTTTATCATAAAAAACTTAAATATTATTTGCCCAAAAAATAGCATCGGTGGTTATGCATTAAAGTTATTGGTTATGGGCAGAATACACAGTGTCCCAGTTCTCCCTTGTCCCAATTCTCCCAGGTCTCCCCTAATAATTGTCCGATTGAAAAACCGTAAAAACTGACATGTAGCTAAAGATTGCCTGATTGCAGGTGCGTGAAAATATGATTGCGCGAAAATGCCTTTATGTGCTAGGTGCGCGAAAATTTAGCTGCGCGAAAATATCTACGTTTACAGTAGTCAGTCTGTAGCATGTCCTTGCAAAGCTGTCACAATACTGCACTGTTCCCGCTAATAACAGCGGGCAGGCTGAGGGGGTGAAGCATATGGCAAAGTTTGGGATGCGCCTGATATGCAAGTTTTCCTAGGACTCATTCAGAAGGCCACTGGGGCTTATAACATTGGCCCTAACTTGGGGGCGGCTTATACGCAGGACTTTACAACATACCTTTTCTACACTTCACACCAATATAAATGACAACATAACTAATATGGGAATTCACAGCACAGTACTTTGGTTCACACCTCGGGGATTCTGGATCATCATAACCAACATAGCCCACACAGATGGGAAATTCCTGAGGGCTATCTAGTCTGTACCCGCCTCCACTTATTGTACAGTCAGTGACACCCCATTGTGTGGATGACATCATTACTGAGGTTTCCCTCTTTGGGCAGTTTGGGTTCTGCCCGGCATCCCCAGCAGTATGCGCTGGAGTTAACTGACTCCAGTCTTTCAATGGAGGCTAGTACAGACTATGGGTCATCACAGTTTTTGGCTGCAGTGTGTGTGATAGTGGTCAGCTGGTTGTGTCCCCTCCCTAGGTAAGGTCGGGAGGATGTTAGCATTCACATGTAGAGACATCTCTCTCTGTGCAGTGGCGACATCTATTCTAAAAGTATTAGGCTCACTCTCACCAAATCGATGCAACTCTTATTTGGCTGTACATGATCGGCGGCCGTACATGATCGGCGGCCGTACATGATCGGTGAAGTACATGATCGGTGACGTACATGATCGGTGAAGTACATGATCAGGGATTATTGACTGGCCTACCCTTTTTGACCAGGATAAACCATAGATGAACCGTACCAAGGTGTTCATATAATGTCTGTCTTGGTATTTCAAATGGTTTAAATGTGTAGATGAGTCTAGTAAGAGTATTTTACATGACATTTCAATACCGATCATGTACGTCATGTGACGTACATGATCGGTGACGTTCATGATCGGTGATTATTGACTGCTCTACTCTTTCTGACCATCATAGAACATATATAAACCTTACCAAGGTGTGCATATAGGCCTAATGTCTGTCTTGGTATTTCAAATGGTTTAAATGTGTAGATGAGTCTAGTAAGAGGATTTTACATGACATTTCAATACCGATCATGTACGTCATGTGACGTACATGATCGGCCATTATTTATTGACTGCTTTAATTACCTTTTCTGACCACATTTAAAACTAAAATCAATCATAGCAAGGTGTACATATGATGTAAGTCTTAACATGTATTATCAGAAACATGTGCAGCAGTGGGGTAATAAGAAAATTTTACATGACATTTCCAGCCGGTCATGTACGTCATGTGCCGTACATGATCGGTTGTACATTAAGGCACTCCCTTGAGGCCCCTATAACTATTTTGGGAGTGTTCTTTTCCTAATAAACTCCCCAAAAATACATTACAGCTAGTAGGTACGGTTAGAAGAGTTAAATAGTGGAGTGCATGGGGCAACTGATGGATTTCATAGTCTTCCGATCATGTACGGCCACCGATCATGTACGGCCACCGATCATGTACGGCCACATTTTAGTTGCACTGATTTGGTGAGAGTGAGCCATAACTAACATAGCAGCATGTGTGGATAACACTACACTGTGCACACTACATCCCTGTGGAATGCCTAATCTTGAGCCATAAATGATGTTTTCAACAAGTTTTGATGAATAAAAGACATGCAAACCTAACATGCAGTGTACACTGTCGATGACAATTTCTCCTTTAAAGAACCTGCGGCTTCATGGGATACTGCCCCAGCCCCCACTCGTGAAATACAACAGAGACGGTATCAATGAGCGTTGGCATGTTTTTCGATTCAAATTAAATTAATATACAGCAGTCCAACATTATAGCACTCCAATGCACTATATGGATATATATCTAAAACTGGACATCGACATCCATGTAACAGAAAGCTATATTTATTAGAAGTAGAAATCCATGAATATCTATATGAAGGAGAACACCATGTTCATGCCTATATGTCTGTGTGTATGTTCATTTCGAAATTCAAGATTGCAACCATTGATTGAATGCCACCATGCTTTCAATGTAATCTCGAATTGCAGTTGCAGTAGTTTGATACTAATAAAAAAAAATCTATTCTATTTTTCTTTCATGAACAGTTGGCATCCCATAGATTCAAGATGGCTATCACTTATTGAATGTCCCGATGCTTGAAATGCAATCTTGACTTGTAGTTGCATTAATTTGATACTATCAAAAAAACAAATCCTATTTGATTTTTCCTTCATTCAACCCATTCAAGATGGCTACCATTTAGTAAATGCCACAATGCTTTCAGTGCAATGAAGAATTGTAGTTGCATTAATTTGATATCTATATAAGAACATTTCTATTTGATACCTTTTTCAAACACAGTTGGCACCCCATAGGTTTAGGATGGCCACCATTCATTGAATGCCACAATGCTTTAAATGCAATCTTGAAATGTAGTTGCATTAATTTTAAACTGTTAAAAACATCCAATTTAGTTGTTTTTTTCATGAAGAGTTGGCACCCCATAGGTTCAAGATGGCCACCAATCATTGAATGCCATAATGTTTAAATGCAATCTTGAGTTGCTGTTGCATTAATTTGATTCTTAAAAAAAAAACTTTCTTTTTTTTTCTTTCATGAACAGTTGGCACCCCATACATTCAAGGTGACTACCAGTCATTGCATGCCACAATGCTTTAAGTGCAATCACAAATTGTAGTTGCATTAATTTGATACTATCAAAAAAACAAATCCTATTTGATTTTTCCTTCATTCAACCCATTCAAGATGGCTACCATTTAGTAAATGCCACAATGCTTTCAGTGCAATGAAGAATTGTAGTTGCATTAATTTGATATCTATATAAGAACATTTCTATTTGATACCTTTTTCAAACACAGTTGGCACCCCATAGGTTTAGGATGGCCACCATTCATTGAATGCCACAATGCTTTAAATGCAATCTTGAAATGTAGTTGCATTAATCTTAAACTGTTAAAAACATCCAATTTAGTTGTTTTTTTCATGAAGAGTTGGCACCCCATAGGTTCAAGATGGCCACCAATCATTGAATGCCATAATGTTTAAATGCAATCTTGAGTTGCTGTTGCATTAATTTGATTCTTAAAAAAAAAACTTTCTTTTTTTTCTTTCATGAACAGTTGGCACCCCATACATTCAAGGTGACTACCAGTCATTGCATGCCACAATGCTTTAAGTGCAATCACAAATTGTAGTTGCATTAATCTGATACTAATAAAAAAACTAATTCTATTCTTTTTTTTTATTTATGAACAGTTGGCACCCCATATATTTAAGATGACTACCATTCATTGAATGCCCCGATGCTTGAAATGCAATCTCGAATTGTAGTTGCATCAATTTAATGCTAATAAAAAACAAATTCTTATCAATTTTTCTTTCATGAATATTTGGCACCCCATAAGGTGGCCACCATTCATATTAATGCAAATAGAATGCTTTAAGTGCTATCACGACTTGTAGTTGCATTAATCTGATACTAAAAAAAAAAAATCTATTTGAATTTTCTTTCATGAACAGTTGGCACCCCATAAATTAAAAATGCACCCAGCACCCAGGTCAACAGCTATATACAGACACGTGTACCTCCCCTGCCTGTTCTCCTTCAATGCACAGTGAAGAGGGTGGGAGGGGGTGACCATCAACAGTGCACAAACACTTTGATTGGATGACAATGCAGTTTTTATATTACAACCTAAATTTGTGCAACGAAAATCATCAAGAAATACTAAGTATTTTTTCCAAAGAATAGCTTTTCTAGAATGGCTCGGTATTCAGGAATCCTACTGCGAATAAAAAAATGTCAAATTCTAATTCTAAATACCTGAAAATTGAGAAATGCTGACGTTCACGGGTTATGTGGGAAATGTACTAAAAACAGCAAAAAAGGGCATCAAAACCCTAATTTTCTCAAAAACTGTTCAGTAGGATTTTTTCTAACTGAGGTTCCACTGTTTTCTACCCTCATATTACACATTGGCATAGAGAATATATTGACACCTAGTCAGGATTTTGCGCTAGGAGCAATCTGTGAGGCGAAAAACAGCCAAAATGAGCCACTGGTCTGAAGTATAAAACTGGGCATCGATCACTATAGAGCTACAAAGAGACAGAGAATCGATGTCCAGTAATTAGGGCCTCTAGGGGGTGCAGGGCTTGAAATAGCCTTTTTCTACACCGTTTAAATGCAAACAAACTGTCATTTTGATGACGTCACAGGGTCACTTGGTTTGGGAGATTTTTTTCGTGAGAGATAATACATGTATTGAAATAATATTGCAGATTATTTGTCTGTTGTGATGGAACACCGCATATGCCAAGATTACTATAGGGATTCATGGGACAGTTAGTGCACATGATAATAATTTTATACATACATTTTAACTATTAACGATTGTTACAATTGCCCAATAGTTTACCAACTAGTACATTGTTCTGGCTTTAACGCAATTTTTTTCTTTCTTGTCATGCCATCATAACGGTTTATTGATATGATTTTCAGCAGATTACACCATATACGATGTAAGGAGAGGCAATGTTAAATTCCACACCAACATAGGCCCACACGTGCATCTTTAAATTGTATTTACAAAAAATAAAAATGATAGATTCTTTGAGTGAATGGTGAATGATATGCACTCTCAAAAAACATTCCGTAGCCCCCCCCTCCCCCCCCCCCACCACCACCATCCGCACATTGGCCACACACAGAAAGCTGTTGAGCTAATACTGTCATAGCTTGTGGCCGGCCTCTCACACCTGGGTAGTGGACTCACACTATGTCACACACCACGTGACCTGCTGGTGGCCTCTGTGTGGCAGTGTAGGCTTTTTTATGGCGTGGAAGGTCTGTTTGCGGCCACTACTAATTTACCCTGTAAGAGACGGAATTACACTATAATGTACAGAAAACCACTCTGAATACGATGATACAAAGTAGTCTGGAACGTTACAGTGGCACTTTTAAATACTATGTAAGAAGGAAAACGCTAAGGGTTGTGTGTAATATATTTTATTTACAGAAATTCCTCACATGCTTGTGTATGTTGTAAAGATGAATAAATTATCAAATAATTACATTATTCACACAAATATAACTCACTTAAATGAGTAAACTGACATTTTCTTACTTGATGTTTTCCTGTAGTTCTACTACAAAAAGTATATGCCATGTATTTCTATATTTTTCAGTTTTCTTTCTTTATTAATTAACTCAATTCCTGGATGCCACTTCTCCCTTAGACTGCATAAAAATAATTATGAGCTTTGCGGACACTTTCTGAAAAAATATGGTGAGGGAGGGAGGCTTTTATTCTAGACCACAAGGGAGGTGGCTTTTTCTTTTTTGATATAATTCAATTGATGAGGGAGGTCCTTTTTTTGCAAAGTCAGATAGGGGCCCTCCCATGATATTTAAAAAGTGAGGCATCCCGTTACCATGCATACATTATTATACATATTCCAAGATTCATATATGTGGCAACAGTATGCCGGTCACTCATGGGACATGATAGAGGGCATTTTGGGGATTCCGTAACTGTAAAGTTTATGAAATTGTCCAACTGGTTGCCCCCACATGCCTCCAAAGAGTGGCAGTAATTGTAATATCTTTTTTATTTTAAAAAATCTAAGGTGCGGGGGTTTTGAAAAACTTCCATACAGCCCTTTTTAAAGGATGCGGGTGGTGTCTATAAAGCTGATAGTTATTTTTATGCAGCCTTAAAACATCATGTTTTTCAGTCTTTTTTTTTAACATTAATCTATAGAGTCCATGTTTTCTTTATGCAATCTATTATATTTACAATATACAATGCAATATCACATATACTAGCTTTGAGAAGTGGAAGGATTAAATCATGCACCTTTTAACATTAAACACTCCTACATAGAGTAATTCCTCTACAACTAGTGCAGTGGTAGTGTGAATGCATTCAGTTAATCTGATCATTAGCCTTAGCTTAATCCATTGGGTGTTTGGGGACGTGCCTGCCTACTTTAGCTGTTGCCTTTTCAATTCCTCTGTGCATGTTTGTAAAATGACTACACTATCAGTGAAGCACAGGTTTTTGCACTAGAAAGCCCTTGGCTACATCAAATTGCTGCTCTTCTTGAATAGTTGAGCTGATGCAGAAAAGTTCATTCTTACTGTTTCTATTGCTTTTTTTAATGCCAGAATATTGATGATTGCCACATTTTGAACTGTTACAGCATCACTTTGTTTAATTTAACTATCATAGTTGGATCAGTGCTTGGGTATAGTAAGGTTGTATTCAGGGTGTCTAAGAGTAGGTGATAACCCGTGTGGCGGACAGCAGCTGGTAGACACAGTCAGTGAAGGCATGGCTTGAGTTGGTAACACGCTCTTTGCCTGCCCCTGACATGATCTCTGTAGCCATGTGGTACAGATCAGCATGAAACTAGAAAGAAAAGCATTAATTAAAGTTAGGATTGCTCAAACCTTTTTTGTGTAGAGGGTATTTAGAATGTTTGCTATGTAAAGACGATAATATTCATTACAACTTTGGTTAAAAGGTACAAAATAAGATATATATATGACAGGGTAGGTTGTATTACCCACATCATCCACAACTATCAAATTGCACTACAATTATTGTCCAGTAAAATCAAAACTTCTTCATGGAAAAATCTTTACCTCTGTACCCTCAGCATGGTCTTCTGAGAACTTCTCATCAAACTCTGTCATCTTGAGCTTTGTTACCCGCTTCTTTGTCACGAGGAAGAGAGACCAGTCCTCCTACAACAAACATTAGCAAATGTATAAGAAATGTTTTAACGATAGATTGGTAGATGGCATGCCATAGGTTTTTATTAACACAAACTGCCTAGATGCTCTTTAAAAGCAACAGAAATATGTCATCATCTGCAATATCTGTCTTTCCTTAATAAGGAAGTGGTCACTTTGTGTAAATCATCAATGGATACGTTTAAGTTAGTTTAACTCTACAATACTAGCTTCTTCAAAATTGCTCTGTGAAAATACAGTTTAGATTGCTGTATGGTATAGTTTCAAGATAGGAAACCTGAGCAATATAAGACTAAACAGTTTTTATTCATTAAACACAAAAAAGAAACATATCTAAAAGTTAAAAGATGTGGATAAACAAAGAACAGGTACTATTTAAAGCAACTGACATGCATGAAATTAACATGAAGAGAACGTTTTACCATTTCCCTCATGTTAACTCTTGCCAAGAAATGATCACCCTCTCATTATATATATAACCCGCCTCGGTCATGTATGCCATGTTTGCACATCTTGGTAGACATTTTCTACATGATACTCTGTAAGTATGTCTGCCTCTGTGTGTGTGTGTTTGTAGGTGTGTGAATGGATAAGTGACAGATAAGTTAGGGCAGTGGGTCAGATATTGTGTCACTTGCCATAATGCTAGCCATGGAATGTTTTGAATTGCCGTCGCTAGGTAATAATGGGGTCCTAGGAAATGACAACAGTCCTAATAGAATCGCCAAGGTCTGTTCACTGGGGCTATGTATGGTCAAATACCTTCTATTCCCACCTATTGTGTCGGTTGCTAGGCATGGAATGTTTGGAATTACTGTTACTAGGTAACAGAGTGGTCCTAGCAATAAGTCAATAGCCCCAACAGAATCCCCAGGGCCTGTATACTCGGGGTAGGTATGGTCAAATACCATGAACTCCCTACCTATTGTGCCGGTTGCTAGGCATGGAATGTTTGGAATTACTGTTGCTAAGTAACAGAGTGGTCATAGCAATAAGTCAATAGCCCCAACTGAATACCCAGGGCATGTATAGTGGGGGTAGGTATGGTTAAATACCTTCTGATACCCACCTATTGTGCCGATTGCTAGGCATGGGATATTTGGAATTGCTGTTGCTAGGTAACAGAGTGGTCCTAGCAACACAACAACAGTTCCAAAAGAATCCCCAGGGTCTGTAAACTGGGGGTAGGTATGGTCAAATACCCTCTATTCCCACCTATTGTGATGGTTGCTTAGCATGGAATGTTTGGAATTGCTGTTGCTAGGTAACAGAGTGGTCCTAGCAACATGACAATAGTCCCAACAGAATCCTCAGGGTCTGTCTACTGGGGGTAGATATGGTCAAATACCTTCTATCCCCACCTATTGTGCCCCTATAGAGCAATTACACTTTTAGGTGATTGACAGGCGTGACCCCAGGTCATCTGCTGACCTGGGGTCACACCTGTCAATCATCTTAGGATTTTGATGAAATTTTTATCACATCAATGTTTGCAATAGGTGGCCAACACAGTTATTTGAGTATTCAGCATAAATATAAATTAACATATAGATAGAAATATATATATGTTCTAACTCTGTACTAAAGGGGGGAATGCAATTTTATCACATAAGTGGCATAAAATCACTTTGTTTTAATTAATTAATGTTATTATATAATGGGGGAGCGTGAGGGCATGAAGAAGTTGCCAGAGTTGTTGACAACAAGATAAGTCAGCCACAAAGAAGTTCCATGGTTCTGATTCGGTGATTCTGATGTTAGTGCTGTCAATACCATTCCATTTCAAACTACTATGCATGTACTGTACTGTTCAACAATACTACCTTTATAGTTGACTCGGGTTTCAGCCAGGAAGGGGCTGACAACGATCCATACAACTCTTTCTTTGTTGTTTTACATGTATATACATTGTAAAGTTTCATTGAGTAGGGGTTGAGGAAAGAAGGGAATGTTTAGATAGAAAGGGAAATCATAATATGATGAGATAGATACTTAAATACTTCCTTTGCTTAAACTTTAATAGATGCCTGTATCTGATTGTCAGCTAGGGAGTTGTTATTTCTAAGTTTATATGCATAACCATGTCTTGAAATCAGATTTTTCTCAAACTGTCATTAAAAGTGCAAGTCATGCTTCCACAGAACTCTTTGAGCAGATTGACCAACATATTTTACAGGTTGGAGCTTCTGACACTCTCCACTTAATGAAGACTGATGGACAGACAACAGCTACATGGACATACAGGGAATGCATGGCGTGCAAAACATCTGGCTTACCCGTCTATGATAGAAAGTTTCCTACAAAATGTAATAATTGAATGATAAAACATAAATGTCAAACAAAAGTTGGTTTTATTGAATTAGATGAATTTTAAAAAGAAAAAAACAACATTGTTCATGGCAGAACGACCAGCTGCTCATCAATTGTATACCCAGCTTCACCATTTATTACATATTTCTTTGCCATATGTGGACATTTTTATTCAGGACATTAGTGGGAACCCTCCCCGCAAATCAAAAGAAGAAAACTTTAAAGTCTTTGCACAGTTTTGTTTGCAATTGCATAAAATGTTAGGATATTATGAGAGAGAAAATGATCACCCATTGCCCTCATGACACCTGGTCGTTTCTCCATATACTCAATAAAATAGTGTACACTACCACTACTACATTCAGCACACATTTGGAAAATTAAAACATTCTTCTAGAGATACAGGTGCTGTAGGCAAGGGTATAAATGATAAATTGGTGACAAAGTGATACCATCTTGGTGAGGTTGTACACAGGCTGCTTTTTTCGTGTTTTTTTCCGGCGGCGTGGCATGCCAACCTATATACCATGACAAAAACTTTCATGCTTTATAAAAGTGTTCTTCATTCATGTTTAAGGGTTGGTGAGGTATTTATTGCATTGCCGTGAACTCTTATTAGCATATTGAGGGGTTATAGAGCAAATGTTATATGGGTATTAAAATTAAATTAAAAAATATTCAAACTGTTATCTTTGTGGACACCCAATGAAAATATACAAATTAGTCATCTCTTAAAGTGCTAAAGTTAGGGGTTTAAGTAATGTTAGTGATGCACAGGGGAAGTTGGGTTACAGTTAGTAGTCATGGAAATGTAAGGTCAACAACTATAAAACAATATTCTTAAGTAATTAATAGGGCAACTTGATAAGGACTTATTTGTACTGTACACTTTGAATCTTTACAAGAGATCTGACCTCCAATAGCGGCTCGTCCTCCAAGTGCTCAGTTCCCTGAATAACGACCTGTGAGTCGTCCTTGACATCTGAGTTCCACTTGGACCATGAGAATGCCATGCTGGATGATGTTAGTGCCATCTGTTGATACAGCCGATCCTCTGTAACAGGGTTCTATCAAACCCAAAAAAATTAATTAGTATAAAACACATGCAGTTCATACAATACAGAAATTGTAGAGAAATAACCTATGAATGCAAACTGACCAAATGTTTAAGGTTTTTAACTAGTGGAAAGGCACACGATTTCCAAAATCCTAGAAAAAACTTTGCTTAAAAGTTAAAGACATTTTTAAATTCAGATGCTGACCAGCAAAATCTGCAAGAATACTACAAGTTGAACAATAATAAATCACACATCATTCTGGTGTGTTGTAAATCCAGAATGCCGGATTAATATACGCAAAAGTGTGTCTCTTCAAAGCTTTAATCAAACATATTCTATGTAATTTTACCATGAAAATAATTTCATAGACCTCTACATTGACTGCCCAAAGACTACAATTAGCATATTATCAAATAATGAAATACATGTGGGCAAAGAAATTAATGAAGTACTGAAAATGATTTGTGTGTATGATTGGCAGTATTGTAAAGTTGTTGATAATACATGTATGAATTGTGTGATACAAAATTATACAATAATGTGAAACAACAATAAAGAAAAACATAACCATGCATACTCACTTTAATTAACAATGTATAATTCTACCTAAATCCTTCAATTACAAGTGTCGCAAGTCGCAAGTGAATGCATGAATGGATTGTTTGAAATGAATGTCTAATGCTATAAAGAAATAGTGTAAGTGATTTGAAGTGACTCTACAGCTGCACTATGTGTCTAACATATAGAGATTATTTATGGCATCACCTTGTACTGATAGTTCGTTCTGCGCATAATCTTTCTTGGTTTCTACCATCCATTAAAAAAATACATTAGTCAAAGTAAAATATTGATTTTGAAACATAGCACAACATACCATATTTGTAGTATTCACCATAATGAACACGTAGAGCCCTTTACTATTGTTTAGAAGACATTTCTGGTAGTTAGACCACACACTTTATTTTTTCTTTTATAGACACCTTTTCATTAAATATGAAATTAGCCTCAGCGTTTAAGCTGTCTTACCTTGTTCTGGACACTGACATATTTTGACGAGTCGACAGCAGGGAAGATGTTCATGCCACATGCTCGCATCCGCTTCAATGTCAATAACAATTTTTTCAAATTTTAGATAACTATCTTTATATTACATCGTAACATTGCCCTTAATAGGAATGTTGAATTGTTTTGTCTAGAACCGTAAATTCCTGAAAATATATCTTGCAGGTTATACAAAAGTATAACCCAAGGGTGATGGGAGAACCAGAACTCCAGTGCAGGTTATAGGATTGTCCTTTAATTATATAAGAATATTAGCCATAGCCAGATCTGAGGTGTGGTTTATACAATTTTTCTGTGTTGGGAAACATGTAATAATTTACAGTATGTGTAAATGTTTTGATAATCATACATCAGTGATCATCCATTCTGTTTAGTGATATTATATACATTTTAAGTTTTAACTGTAACTTATTTTCAAAAAAGTACCACCCAGATGACATAGAGAGGTTCTTTCTTGTGTCTTACCTTGATAAATTCTTTAGGAGGCAACCACACATCCCTCAGGTGTTCCAACTCTCGCCTATCTTCGGGGATGTTTAGTGAACATAAGCCATCCTGCTCAAGAGTAATAGGTTAACATGGAATAACGTGTCACTGTTATACATGTTTACAAAATAGAAATGGATAGATTCATTGAAATACCATTTGCACATTAACCACTACTTTAGCCTTTGGACTATATGATAGAATGTAGTCACTATCAAAAATCAATCACAGGTCACAGAAATTGAACAACTAACCTTTATTTCAATCTCAACTTCTACAATGGCAGCGATGATTGTGAATATGGCTGAGTTTGTCTTGTGTGGTCGAATTTCCCATGATTGGAAGGGCATATTGATGTGCGCATCTTGAATCAGGGCCATTGTACCAAAGTAGTTTGTTTTGAATGTCAGGATACGGTTCTCTGTGTGTAAAGACACGGATATGCAATGAGTTCTTTTCTCCACATTTATGTAATCACATCATTATGATATTACTATGAGGTTACAGAACAAAGCAGACCTGACCGTGGAAACCTTAATGACTTTTTTTTTTTGCATATACATGAATAAAATGATTCCATTAACATCCCCCTAGAAAGGCGATGAATATTAATAAAAAAATGATTTTAAAAATATTTTTAGTGTAAAGAATGCACAATTAGTAGCATAAATGTTGGAAAAACTGTAAATTCATTAGGCCCCCTCCTAAATATTTCATCTATAAAATTGGTAAATGTTAACCTGTATAATTTGACTCCTTATGATCTTCAGTGATAATAATCCAACATGAAGGTATTTTCTTAGTTGTAAGCTACTTTATAACTACCTAGCATTCTTACGAAATTAAGACATCTGTCGATTTTGTTCAATCAATTTAATATTAGTTATTTGTTGTTGAATAACAATGTACAGTCAACATCACCTATGATCTCTTGTTTTACTATGAGTGGTATACATTGTTAAAGCTTATAAATGATAGGAAAGACTACACTTACAGATATAAGAATTGATTTGGCGAAATGATGCAATACATCCTTTTGTATTTGGACACAACACTGATCTGACATAACTAACTGCATAATGACCGTATCTTAATTTCATCATTGTGGGTAATAGTGTATAAACCTACTGAGGTCTCATTACTGCTACTTTGGTAGTGTAGTATGTACTTCTAAAAAACTCTTGTATAACCCAAAACCCCAACATTGCAATTGTGTACAACCCACACCTGATTCATGACCTGAGACAGAGCCCCCAGACATTAAGACCTCATAGCCCGTTCATTGTGATATTCCAATTTTCCCATGATATTTCATCGTTTTAGAACGGTAGAAAATAGCCAGTCACCATCTTCCATCATTTCTCAATACATTTCATCACATACAGCTTGCATATACCATGGGTTGCATGCAGGAATAAAGAAAGTCTGGTCACAGGGTCTCAATTGCAATTGGCAATTAGCATGGCACATTGGCAATGCAAGAGGAGCCTATGAACTGGGGACCTAGTCGTTAGGGGGCTTGGGGTAATGGAATGTCCTTGCCATTTGCTCTAATATAAACACCCCTTCAGGGCCACCACTACCATACAATAGGAAAATATATATGTGTTCTTCAGATTTCAACGCCTTCATGCATATTCACATGTTATGTTATGATCTATACCTAAATAACACTTTTTTTTGTTGGCTAAAACTGGATTCTTGATAAAGAACATGCTAAAACAAGGTTCTAGCTGAAATCTAATTGGGTATGTAGATACATAGGCAATGTTTGATTTATGCACGGCCCCATCCAGCAACATCATACGATTTCAATCATATTTCACGAAAAAATACTTTGATATCAATGTTACCATGCAGTAATCAAGATGCATTATCATCACCTACTGTTAAAGGACTGATCTAGTTCTAAACCTGCTGAAAGTAAGTCACTTCAGTGAACTTCAATGACATGCTTAGTATTAACCCCTATAAAATATGCGATAAGCCATGCTAAAATATGAATCTCTACTACTACATATGGAGTGCTTAATTTAAAGACCACCTCCGGAGGTTTTGAATAATATGAGAAAACCAGAATATACCACTGCAGACATACTGTTTTGAATAATCCTTTAGTATGTGAGACATAAATATGTGAATAAAGTGGTGTTTTTAGCAAAAATAGTAAATCCCTCCAAATACTGAATTGGTCAATGTGTGCTTTCCTCACTTTGCACATGGGGGCACTGCTGTACATGGTCTGCTGTGAGAGGCCGTTGCTAAGTACATGTGTGAGAGAGTGTGTGTGTGTATGTGGGGGGGGGGGGGGGTGTAGTTGTACCCACATACCCCTCCCCCCCCCCCACCTGCTTGCAGGGAAACTAACAACTGTTAACTACCCAATGGATTGCCCGTTGTTACACTCTGTATTGAAGTATGGTGAGTGATCAGGGCCAGTGCTCAGTGATTGGGTGGGGGAGGGAGGGAAGGCCAGTGGGAGGTAAGTGCCTCAGGCAGACTGACCACTGCAGGGGCCCAGGGGGGCCACTCCCACAGTTTTGGCTAGCATGTGTGACCATGATTCCAAGGGAAAGGGTACTTTCTGGGGCCCTTTATAGATAGGGATTAGGAGGGGTTTCTCATCAAATTAGTGCTAGTTTGTTGATTCACCTCTTGTAATAAGAATACCAGGTTTGAAGTGATATTTGCACATGCATGTAGTTTCTATAGAAAATATATAGGGTGGCCTCCCCATTGGGTTGGTTGTCACCCAATATGAGATCACATTGGGTATTTGGGCTGTAGTTCATGTGCTTCTCACTGGGGACAGCACAATCACTGATATTTAGGATATGAGGTCTCATGGATTGGCCCCCAACTAAACAAAGTAATAAATGAATAAATATAGCTCTACAGGAGTTACCTTTAGATAGGAAGTCAGTTAACATACCTAGGTACCTGATTACAATAGCAAAATTGCCAATTAAAAACCTCCGGAGGTGGTCTTCAAGGAAACACAGCACAAACTAAGTTTTCTAATTTAGGAATGATCCATTTCCTCCCATTGCCTAATTCACTCTTAAAATTTGAGATTTTCCACTACTCACATGAACCAAAATGATGACCAAGAAATCGGATTACTACATTAAAATGCTGCCTCATTTTTGTTGATGAGAATTTCCATTTTTTTCATGATTGTTCGAATCAAAAAGCATTTGATGAAGATGGATATTAGCAAAACCGCCTTGTGTATATATGTCAAGGCTTAACAAGTCAACTGGATGAATAAGGCAACATTTAAATGGTATTTAAAATCTTTATTAAACATCTATGCCATTAAACAAGCTCGCCTTTCTCCAGCGTCATAGAGGAAATAGACACTGAAGAGTAAGTAGTACAATTTAGAAAGAACTGGTTGATCTACATTCTCTAAAAGAACACACCTGCTGACAAATGGGGGAAAAGGATAAAAAAGACAACTGGCTTAGCATTACTCATTTACTATTATAATGTATAATGAATGATTTTAACTACTTTGATATATCTTAATGCGGTAAAGAGTTAGTCCATGTATTCTTGGGCAGTTTTTTTTTTCTTTTGGTCGCATTAACAGTTCAGAATTAAGAAGGAATATCACTGTACATAAACTTATCATTAATAATATTTTCTATTATGTTTCATAGTATATTTTGTAAATTGGTTTGTTCTATGCTATGTGCAGTGAATTATACTAAACTCCTAGAAACCTAGAATCTTATTTTCAAGTTATCATTTTACACAGCCTGGTTTTATGAATGCTGTTTAGCAAACTCCATAATATATCATTCTTGTTCTCACCCTAAATAATGCTCAACCATTTCATAACAGCACCAAATTCTTATCAAACCAAGAAACGGAAAAAATATGGTTTGTATTTCACTAGACATGCTAAGGGAAGCTATTTTAAAGTACAAGATAGCCACTAATGGTCCTGAAAACATTCAGGCCTACATGTGTCAATAATACTTACTATCATCATCTGAAATTTATCCAAGTACTATTTAATTATCATCCGTACCACAGTATAAATGATTGATTCAACCTCAAACCGGTTCCATTCGGAATGTGCAATTGTATGTCATAGAATAAGTAGAGTGCAATATAAGGAGGTTAGATCATTATCATATAACGACTTATTGAATTCAGGATGTACTTTAATTAAACTACTGGTGGAATATTTTAGAATGGCTATGTTAACATTTTAAACTGTCTTTACACTGAAAAATTCTTTAACTTGGTATTAAACTTACTCAGGTTGGAACTCTTCAAAGTGGCTATTATAAACACAAGTTCTGCTGTACCACATTGCTAACAAAGGATTAAGGTTACTGTTGTTGACACCTCATTTTTAATACAAGGCATCACTATCCTATCCTATCCAATCTCTCTACCACAGCACACTCATGTAAATTAAAAATATCAACTATCTCCTACTAACTATTTCCATTTTTTTTCTTCATGTCAGGAAAAGAATCTATATCTAAGATACACCACATGTGGCCATAAGATTTATCTATGGATGCGACTCTGATGGACAAAATTAAAATTTTTTGCTGGAAATATACAATTTGATACAGAAATGCAAGTGAAAAGGCAGGAATTCCGTTCGCTGTGTTATGTATATATGGCAATTTCCAAAGTCGGTTTTAGATTTTCGAAAGGTGGAACTTGGTGCTACAAATGACATTAGAAGACAACTTTTTTGATGAAATAAAATGACAAAATATCTTACCTTCATTAAATACATGGTCTGAAAAGCCATCCAAGCGCCACTCTTTTGAGTCATCATTCCATCGCACAACCTGTGGCTCCTCACAAAAGTACACATCTTCAGGTAGTCTGTTTGGCAAAAAGTGAATCAAGGATCAAACGTCTTTTGAAAAACTACTAAAATGAGTAAATTTGTTTGCGGAAAGTCTATATTTTTCCATATTTGGACCCATAGTAAATAAAAACACATAAAAAACAAAAAGAGTGCCCTCATCATATTTTCCAGTGCTTGGTAATGAGAAAGCATCTTCTTTTTGAGTGGCCTTATCATGTGATTTCACTTTGAGGTTGACCCCATTGTCATAATTCAATGACATTATGCAGTAGATTCAAAGATTTGAGAAATAGGCTATACAACTACATGTATCTTGATATCAAATGGACATAAATATATGGGGGAACAAACACTTTTGCAGAGACTGTCCACAAGTGTCACAGTTACTCTTGCTATCTGCTATCAATTGTTATCTGAAAAGGCACACAAATATTGGAGAAAAGAAAAGGAAAGAATTTCCCACTAAACGATTTTCTGCAAAGACTGTCCACAAGTCTCAGGGTTACGCGTCTGACAATATCATGTTAACCATGACTAAAATTAGGATCTTGTTCTTTCCAACAAGTACAGAATGTTCATGATATCCTATTTCTGCTACAATGTATCTAACAATTCTAGGGTTGCAAGTATGTTGAGAGAAAAATATGATAATTGCAAATTGACTGACAATGCCAATCAAGTGAAGGTCACTTCTGCATAGATGTATGGGCCATTCTACCCTATACATGTAGGATACTTGCTTATCCAATACTTGGAATCCCTCCTCCCCACACTCTTGAATTGTAGTAATTTTATCAGATCTAGAAAAAATCTAACATTTAGCTCTATATCGACTGCATAGTGACATACTTGTCTACTGGGAGAGTGTGCCATGTCACTCTAAAGTAAAATTTCTCTACAATGAGCCCTTTTTCAATAATCTAGGCTACAGTTTAATAGTAGGCCTACATTGATAAAATTGCCTAGGCCTATACTGTGAAAGTACTTATTTTCATGGATTTAATTCGCGGATATTTATTCCATACTTAAGCATATAAAAACATTCGCGGATTTCTCATTTCCGCGAAAATATATACCCAGCGAAATAAATTACTTTCACAGTACTACTGCCCCCCCTTTTTTCAATAGCCTAGGCTATAGTTTGTAGGCCTACATTGATAAAATTGCCTATAGCACCGCCCCCCCCCCTCCTACATTTTTTCAATAGTCTAGGCTACAGTTCGTAGGCCTATGCCTACATTGATGAAATTGCCTATAGCACTGCCCCCCCCCCTTTTTTTTCAATAGCCTAGGCTACGACAAGTGAGCATATGGCGTAAAAGGGTACCGTATAATTAGAAAACTTGTGTCTAAAAAACCCATAAAGGAATGTGTCAATGTGATGGAATCAGAAATGTCTACTCCGAACAGACACATCCAACCTGGCAAAGTAGGCCTAGGTGGTCATTGTTTAGCCAGAGGTTGACGGGGAGTGGGGGGGGGGGGGCGCGAAAAAAAGTGCTAGTAGGCCTAGCTGCTAGGGCCTAGGGCTAGGCCCTCACACTTGACTAGCTGACAGCTGCGCCCCTCTTTCTAGTGCTAGTAGGCCTACCTAGGTGCTCGCACGGGCCCTCACACTTAGAGTTATATCATCTTCTAGCTCAGAAAACACAAATGGAACGCCTCCGACCCCCCCCTCCCCGCCCCAACATAGCTTTAGGCCAACTGCTTAAATGATAGCCGCAGGCTCTGAGGCCCGGGGACCCTTCCACCAGCAGCAATCCGTATCTCCTTTAATATGTGCTCGGACATTAGGTATATTAAAGTTAATATTTTTTCTTGGAGGAAGGGGGAGGAAATAGTCTCGACAATGGACCTGAAGTCCGGATACTGGCATGTGAAACTAGACGAGGAGTCATCGAGACTGATTTGCAAGTCCGTACGGAAGATACCGATGGTTGAGATTACCATTCGGTACAAGCGTCTCGTCAGAGATATTCGCCAGAAAGCTCCATGAATGCATCCACGACTTGGATGGAGTCATCTGTATCGCAGATGATCTGATGGTATACGGCACTGGCGAGACCGACTGTGAAGCCCTACAGGACCACGATAAGAAGTTGGAACAACTACTTCAGCGATGCCAGAACAAAGGTATCAGACTGAACCCTAAGAAGATGAAACTGCGCCAGAAATCTGTAGCGTTTCTTGGACATCTGATCACGCATGAAGGCCTAAAGCCCGATCCTGCGAAGGTGGATGCCGTGATGGATATGCAGAAACCGACCGATGTTGAGGGAGTCCAGCGTCTGAATGGATCCATTAACTACCTAGCACGATTCCTACCTCGACTGTCAGATGTTATGGAACCCATCTGGCAACTGACGAGAAAAGACGTGCCATGGAACTGGTCCGGTGCCCAATACAGAGCACTTCAACAAGTAAAGAAGCTTGTGAGTGAGGCACCAGTTCTCAGGTACTATGACCCAAGCAAGGAGCTCACCATCCAGTGTGACGCCAGCAAGACCGGACTCTGGGCGGCACTTCTACAAGACGGACAACCGGTAGCGTTCGCCAGCCGTGCCCTAACCGACACCGAGACACGCTACGCACAGATAGAGAAAGAGATGCTTGCCATCGTGTGGAGTGCAGAGAAGTTTCACCAGTACACGTTTGGTAGACAGGTTAGCGTGATGTCTGACCACAAACCTCTACAAAGCATCATAAAGAAGCCATTAGCAAGAGCCCCTAGGCGACTACAGGGCATGCTAATGCGACTCCAGCAATATGACGTGGAAGTCATATACACGCCTGGGAAGGAGATGTATCTCGCCGATACTCTGTCTCGAGCTTACAGACAGACTACGGAGGGACATCACGAAGAATTTGAGAACGTCAATGCAACGAAGTACGGGGCCATATCCGATTCCAGGATTGAGACCATCCGTCGAGCCACCGAAGTCGACCTAACAATGACGGCACTGAAAGAGACCGTACTAAGAGGTTGGCCCAACGAGAAGATCGATGTACCACCAGTGCTACACCCATACTTCTCATTCAGAGATGAACTAGCAGTGCATGAAGGACTGGTATTCCGAGGTGAGCGAGTGATAATCCCCATGAGCGAGAGGTCGACCCTGAAGGTCAAGATCCACTCGTCGCACCTCGGCATAGATGGATGCCTACGACGTGCCAAAGAAAGCATCTTCTGGCCAAACATGGCTCAAGAAATCAGAGATTTCATCTCGAAGTGCCACATCTGCAGGACGTACGAAACAGCAAATCCTAAAGAGCCGATAATGAGTCACGACATACCTGACAGGCCATGGGCCAAAGTAGGGACGGACATGTTTAGCCTAAACGGGCGGGACTACCTGATCACTGTTGACTACCTAAGCAACTTCTGGGAAGTCGACATGCTACCTGTGACAGACTCTACAACCATCATCGGCAAGCTAAAAACACACTTTGCCAGATACGGTATCCCAGACACCCTGGTGTCCGACAACGGGCCACAGTACGTGTCCGAAGAATTCCGCGACTTCTGCGATGCATGGGACATTGAACAAATGACGAGCAGCCCATACAATAGTAGGGCGAATGGCAAAGCCGAATCAGCAGTAAAAACCGCTAAAAAGATCATGAGAAAGTGCCGCGAGGCCGGAACCGACCCATACCTAGCTATGTTGGACCACCGAAAAACGCCATCACAAGGTATGCTGTCTAGCCCGGCACAAAGGCTGATGAGTCGACGCACCAAGACAATGCTTCCGACCGCACCCGCTCTCCTAAAGCCGGAAGTGGTTGACTTGAAGCATACAAGACGCGACATCAAGCGAGGTCAAGCAATTCAGGCTAAGCACGCAAACACGAAGTCAGCCATATTGCCTCCTTTAGAGGAAGGAGACACGGTTAGACTCGAACCATTTAAACTTGGCACTAGAACCTGGACCAAGGGGACAGTGGTAGAGAGACTAGATGAAAGGTCATACACCGTGAAGACTCCAACTGGCATCCTCAGGAGAAACCGCCAGCACCTGAAGAAGACCAAGGAGCCTAACACTCGCGAGGAAATGAGTGTCAGTAAAGTACCTAGTGACATCACTCCAACAGTCACGTCACCAGCAAAGGTACAGCGTACCGTCACACCCGCCACTCCACATCAGAGGCGTAGGAATGAACCGGTGGCGGAACAGCCCGTACCACCCGAACCGGCAGAGGTGCCTGCACCACCGGTGGTAACCACCCGGTCTGGCAGGGCCGTTGTAGCGCCACAGCGTTACCAGTGAGACGTGATTGACACATAGGGCAGAATAATCCCTGCCTTTCACGTGTGGGTGTCAGGCAGTCTACCTGACCCTATTTTCATAAGATCTTACTTGACATTTCCTATAAGAACAAAGATACATGAAATATCTAGAGACATATCAATTAAATCTTAAATCTCGTTAATTCAATTATAAACCAAAGATAGACTTATATCTCATACAAAGACAGTAACATCCCAGGACTATTCCAAAGACTCAAGTGAACTCTGAATAAGCTATAGTATTATCCTAAGATATAAGAGATTATCTTTTCCGTTAAAAGGGAGGATGTTGTGTGTTGAATACATTGTATGTGCGCATGTGCGGCGGCCATCTTGGATCCGTTATGAGCATGTAAACAACAGTTAGTAAATGGCAATGGAACCAACTCAGACCCACTCAGTTCAACTCATCTTTATCCATAAACATCCACATGTTTTAACAGGGGGCATGCTCGGACATGAGATTGGGCTATTCTCGGACATTAGATTGGGAAAGGGCCTATGCTCGGACATGGTATGCTCGGACATTAGAGTGTAGCCTATTTTGCTTTTTTTTTTATGGGGGAGGGGGGGGCCTCGGATGTTAGCTCCTACATGTCCGCGTACCTAAATGTCCAAGCACCTAAATGTCCGAGCACATTTAGGCCCTACCTGGTAGGGGCCTACTACTTTTTTTTTTGGTGGTGGGGGGGGGGGGGTGCTCGGACATTTGATTTGGTATGGTGCTCGGACATTTGATACACCAAAAGTGCTTGGACATTATGCTCCGACGTTATGCTCGAGACCCCAATGTCCGAGACCCCAATGTCCGAGCACCCCGATGTCCGAGCATTGTTTTCTACTTGATAGGTGGCCAGACTGCTTAATTTGAATCACCCTATTGTCTTAGACCTATGTCTAACACAGAAACTGCACTATTGGGGTGGTACCTTGCATCTATGTAGGGGTATGGTAGGATTTGTAAGCAACCAGCTAAACTAATTCGCAATTAGCAAATGGCAAATGCAATTAGCAATTGGCAATTAGCAATTGGCAATCAGCAAATGGCAATTGGCAAATGGCGCTCCGGCCTTCCATAAGTTAGACTGACAGACTCGTCCTTAGCCTAGTGTGCGTCAACAAGTCTTGTCTTTACTTACCAAAATATTTTCTTATGCGCTATCTGTAAATGTGTATTCCGAGACATTTAGGGCTCAATCAATCAAATTTCTTCGCAATATTTGCAGTAACCAACTAATATTGACAAATACAGGTCTTTATTCATCGAATTCCCTCGAAATACCGCCTCTAAGAGCAAGTTTGGGTTTGTTGGACCGGGAACGCTAAGCATCCGTCGATCGCCATTTTCATAGATTTTTGTCCGCCGAAATGGTTGAAATATTGACTGTACTGCTTCTAATTTCATAATTTTTTTTAGGCAGAGAAAATTTCCCCAATGTTGTGAAGACGCAGAAGCAAGAACAGAGTTGTACATGCAAGGAAACATGGGAAAAAAAGGAAATTACAATATCTTAAAATGGCTCCTATTCCCCCAATGGCTAAGACAAACGCGGCGCATGGCATCAGTAGAAAGAGTGTGACCATTGTCTATAACGCTATATCATTTAAACAGATATGGCACACTCTAATAAGAAGGTATTCCCTATGATTTAGAGTCTTGTCCAGGTAGCTAAAAATCAAGTAAGAGATAAAGCTGAGCTTGAGTTTAACCATTGCTACTAGTTTTGTCTATCTCAAGCCTTCTTCAAGGAATTAATAAGATCCAACTTTACCGTATAGTAACACCAATTGGTGGTCGGTCCTCTCGCTTTTTTCCATCGTCTTCTTGAGTCTCCTTCTCTTTCTCTTCCTTTGGCTTGGCAGAGGATGGTGGTGCTGTAGCTCCATCTGCTAGGTACTCCATATAATTCAACAGCGGCGGCTCCTCAACTAAAACGTTGTATATTCATAATAGGTTATATTTGTACTGTTCACAGACAAGAAAAATAAAGGAAAGAATTCCTATTTAGATAAAGAAAAGTGGAGCAATTAAGGGCACATTCACCAATTAATTTCAAACCAGATGGAAGAAGGAATGAAATAGAAACAAATCTAAATAGAGCATTTACAGACCCCTTCACCACTGAATTTCTGGTAATCTAAAGCAATTTGTGTGCAAATTCTGTGTTAGAGGGTGAAAGAGATTAAGATTCAACCATCAAAATTTAAACTAGAGAGATTTTGATGTGATAATTTAATCAATTATTTTGACATTATATCAATATCTTAAAGCTAGACTTTACCTTGGACGATCACCCAATTGCGGACCTGCTTCGGTTGGTGCGGCATAGTTAGCAAGTTGAAGTGGAAGATCCCTCCAAGGATGTGATTGGCACGAAGGTCAACTGCATCATCATCCCCTTCAAAGTCCTCCCACTCTACTGGCTCTGTCCAATGCATTTTTTCAGTACATAGTTAATTCCATGAAAATGTCTTTCACACAACACTTACTTTTACTTTCGCATCTAAAGACAAAAATAAAATTTAGGTGCATTTCATACAGGATGATGCAACACTGCTGCTAGGCTAATTCGTTTTCTGTCGACATGACACTCATTTCAATTGGACATTCGCATATAAATGATCAAATATGTTCTTTGAATTCTAGTGTCCTATTTATCAGCATCTTGTTGCAAACCAAATACTACTGTTACATTATGTGCAAAAGAAGAGTAAATTATGGTATTTTCACAGTTACACAATGTTAACTTTTCACTGTAGTATGCTAAAGAATTCTTAGCTACTTTTGTGAAAAAGCACTTAGTAGATATGATAAGAGGAATTCAAATATAGACTGTACAGACACGTAGGTTAGTTATGACCTGGAAATAGTCCTTCAGATTGCAGAGAACAAGATACCCTTAAACCAGTTTATCATCACTAACAGAAATCAACCCTAGAGTATGTATTCTACATGTGGATTTTACCCTTTTGCCTTCTACACACCTCAAACCAGTGCCAAATAATTTAGTCTTATATATCTGCTTTCCATATAGGAATCTATCTAATAAAGGACCTATAGTGATATCTCTAACCGAAAAGGTCAAATGCAGAAGAGGCTACCAAACCACAGAGTGTAATTGATTATGTTGAGTCCATGACAACTCACCAGGGGTAGGGGCTATGGGAAACAAAATCGTGTTCACGGTCATAAAATGCAATTGAATTAAAATAGGCTAGAATAACCAAAAGATGCACACATAGTACCTTTTACAATAATAGTATGATACACAATAGAGTACAGGTAACTAAATACAGAACACATTTCTATGAGTAGAGCATTGCTTAAATTACCTAACGTGGGTGAGGCAATTGTTGTCACATTCTATGTATGAAATGCAAGATCTTTTATGATGACAGCAGTGAACAGGTACGGTTGTAAAAAAAAAAAAAAAGGTAATGAAAACAAACATATTGAACTGTTTAAAGAGTGATAGCTATCTGATATAACCTATCAGCCCTACCTGGAGTCTTTATATCATAGTCTTCCTCCAATTCTTCTTCTATTTTATCTTCAGTTGTCTTTTCACCACCCTCCAACTCTTTCAAAGCTGCCATCACATCCTGTGTAGATAGAGGAAAGATAGCTCGTTTTATAAATCTGTAAAACATATTGTTTACTTGTTGATATTAGAGAAAGGTTTACATTGACATCCTATGTATGACTGATGTATCATTAATATTGTATATTATTCATTAGGTATCCAATTGTTGTTGTTTTTTTTTACCAAAAGGACATACCATGTGAGGCTTGATTTAAAAACAATTCAGAATTTGGTATTTTGTAACAATTCGGTTTTATTCGGTATAACCTTGGTTCCTAGATAACAACCCTTCATGTGAGTTTAGCCACCTGAGAGCATGACATGTAACCTAAGATACTGTATATTCCAGTGTACAGGTTGTACATGAACCAAAAACCTAAGGAGCTATTTGGCAACTTGGCTAAGATCAACTTGAATTGAGCACAACAGCACAGCAGTAAATTGTCTGCCAGGAAGTCTGGGGCTGGTGCAGGTTGTAGCATTTTTCAATGTCTCAGTGCAGGTTTTTGGAAAATATTATCATTCAGACCCCAGGTGCAGGTTGTGCCATTTTCTCAGTCTACGTATAGAATATCTGTGAAATGCAGGAATTTACAGTAGTCTTTCAAATATATGAACACATATAAATGTTAATGTTATAAATGTCTACTACTAGACAACACAGCTCTGTTTACTTGCACACACATTTTAGCAACCAATATTAATATTGCTGCAGAGATGTTTAATTGGAAGGAGATGTACAGTATATATACTTATTACAGTATATATACTTATTACAGTATATATACTTATAACTTGCAGCCTATCTGTAAGAAAGAAATATTAAACCTGGCTGCAGAGTATCCTGAAGAGCATATCTATAGTTGGTACTATAAGACTGTAATAAGTGCATATCAAAATGTTGCAATCCTCATTAGAAAAAGGAATGATGTGGGTGATATTTAATATATTTCTAAGGGAGTGGTCATCATTTAACAACTGTGGGAATGGTGAATTTTCATACAAGCACACAAAAACTTGCCGCCTCTCCCATCTAGAAGGGGAAGAATTCATCTTGCCTCCCCCGAAAAGCAGCAGCATTGCCTGCACTAAAAACAAGATGCCCACCCCAAAACCATTGCATAAATAATGACCACTCCCAACAAATGTGCTTTCCTCTTGAGCTGGAATATGAACTGCAATGGAAGTTATTTAATCAAGAAAGGTATGCATGATCTAAATTGGGATAAGCTCCCAAATTCATAATTAACTTGAGAGAAATACATTAAATAGTGGGGGAACAATGTGGAAAGGTTATGGCAATATAGCATATTTATAAAAAGTGCAGTTTCTCTTAGTACATGTAGTAACATTTATGTTATAAGACAACAATAACCGTTACATAGTATTTAATGATGTGTACAACATGGGAAAAAAACTTACATCCTGTTTCCATTGTTTTCATTTTTGAAATGATTTTCCTATAACTGTAAGGAATCTATGTTCAGCTGGTCACCAAAAAAGTGATACCCAGTATAATCGAAAAGAAAGTGCTCTGAAAGCTGGCTGCAATGTTGAAGCTTTGGCTGTGGTGGTGTTGTTGTATTTGTAAAATAGTTGTGTGTGTAGATTGATTTTTCAAACATTTGTTCATACAAAAAAACTAGCTAATTTCTTCAATGGTGTTTTTGATCCTTGACTAGATTTTCTTGATCCAGCCGATTGCGATTGTGATGCAGCATCTCCTTCATCAATGTCGGACTCAACTAACTCATCTCTTGCTCCGGAACTCAATCCTGAGTGACTGCTAGCAGCATCAGCATCAGATGCAAGTGTCTCCATCTGAGACTTTGAGTTCTCCTATTCCACCCCCAAAAAGAAATAAAAATTCAGACAGCAGCCCTACTTTCTTCGATGTCAAAATTGTATCAGTACATAATAATAAATTGTTTCTTGTCTCCTTTATGGTGTATCCTTGTACCAGATTCTGACCATCTATTATGATCACATTGTGGTATTTAAGTGTTATTTTGTAAGTTTATTTTGGCAGATATTAAATGGATGCATATCTTAGTGCTCAAATGTGTACTATATGATGCCGATTAGAAGGATTGTTGTCAATGGTCAAGATATGGAAGCTTGATATTCCTTGTAAATGTAATCTAAAATTAGTGTTTATAGACAATGTCAGCCTCTGCAAGATGCATTTAGCAACTTATTTATTTTCAGATCATATGATATGTATACTAAAGTTACCGAAATGTGTCTCTATGAATACTTACAATTGAATCCTACAACATGAAGTGAATAGAAGAAAAGAGAAATAGAATGGAGACAGACTGAGTGTTACGACAGAAGTGAAATACTGACATGTACAGATTTCAAGATTAAAAAAACAGAAGAAAAGAATGAAATTAGTGAAAGGTTCCTCCGTTTCATGAGTGAAGCACAGTATAATATTAACGTATGATGATAAGACACACATTGAACCAAAATGATAGAAAGGGAATTAGAGAGACGATTATTGTAGTTTAATGGAAATTATTCATCAAATGTTTGTAATTGTTGTATTAGTTTGGGAGAGAATTATGTATTGGGTGGTTGTACTTCCACTTTTATGCTGTGGAAATACATATATATATGTTATTGTTGCATTGATACCAGAAAATAATTGAAAAAATTGTGTGATTTACATCACACAAATATGGGACAATGCCTGTTACATTAATAAGACCCAGCTCAAAATGAAATCCCATAACCCCCCTTTTGAAAAAAGATTGGACTCAGTAAAGTGTACAGAAAGTGTGCAAGGGTAGCCACTAATGCTGGCCCAGGAGTGATTAGACCCGTATTTTTTGAGTCCAGGCCTGTAGTTTTCTTCAGGATTACCTTCCAATGGGCTCAGGTGTCCCACAGGATATTCTACAACACATATGAATGGAATATGTCAAATAAATTTAGTCACAAAATATCTGGTTGGAAAGAAAAGAATGGGAAGAAAATCAAGCATTTCAGTCCCATTTAAACATTGATGAATCAGGAAAATTTACATTTCCTTTGAAAAAGAAAATTTGATCTGAATTTTTACCAAGTGCAAGCCCATTGATTGCTGGAGCTATGGGCCTGAGAGACCCACAGCTGAGAAAGTTAGTGTCTACCCCTGCTAGAAATGGCAGGGTTGAAATCACCCCAGAATACAGAACATAGGCAATCTATTAAAAGGGGGATAGCAAGTTTATTGGTGTAATATATGTCTATCTAAATCCACCTTCAAAAACAGACCATGTGACTTGTTGGTACTCACTGGTAGGGCGCAACAGCTGGGAACAAGTGGCAACTTCACTGTGTTTTACCTTCCTCAGCAGGTTATTTTCAGGTTGTGGTTTAAATCACCTGTCTACCAAAACATACTATAAAATCTAGTTAGATGTAGCCCATTCTCTCTTCAAGTAATGTGTGTCTAATAGGCCCTTTTGTTTCAATGATAAACAAGCAACTGACCAATCCAAATGGTGACTGACCAACCCATATGGTGACTGCCCAACACATGGTGACTGATCAATTCCCAGTCGGGCTTGACAGGGTTCCACCCTACATGACTCTAGGTCAACTAGAAAAACTTTTGATTTCGTGAAAATGTTAAGAAACTGTTTTCCTAGGAGGGTTCAAAAGTGTGGTCTAAATTTCTCTAAAAAGAGTATATTTCGAAAACTGTGTAAATAATTGCAGTATATGTGAACTATATACACCAAAGAAGAAACTTGTGTAAAGTGGACTATACAAAACAGTCAGATCTGCCTCTATATACCCTATGGTGTGGCAGATTCATATCATTATACCGTAAATTCTCGCGTATAAGCCTAACTCTCTTATAAGCTGCACCCCGAGTTTGGGCTGATCTTATAAGCCGCACTGGCCATCTGATTATGGTGGCTTTAATACTGTTCTATAGTAGCAAAAACTCGCGTATTAACCGCACCCTGACACTGGGCCGATCCTATAAGCCGCACCAGGGATCTGACCCTCGTACTAGCTGCGGCTTCTACGTGCGAATTTACGGTACTCTTTATTTGATTGAAAATCCCTTTGAGAACAAACATGATTTCAAACGTTTCGTCAAAATCGTTTTCAAACTGATATACTAAGTAATTCTACAATGCAATGAGTGGAATAGAAACAAAAAATTACCATAGGGTTTCCATATGAATACTACGCAAATCATAAAAATTGGTTGCAAAGCTTACCAATGCATTCACAGTTTTCAACTTGACACTAACATTTCACAAAGAATATTGCATACACACATATTTATCTCTGAATGAGCATACACCATGATATGTTTATTATTTCTGCTTTGATTTCACTGGATGGCTTCATCATTGTTGACACTGTGTATGGGATGATACAGATATGTAAAGTACTTACAGATAACTGCATGGTTGATACAAATGCAATCACAATTTCCTCATTATGTATATGAAAATCTACATAAGTGTAACTGTTGATACGAAATGCAGTTTACAAATAATTGGGCAATAATATAGGTTACACTGAAAAATGAACCAGAAAAGAAAAAAAATAGCACATGCTTAACTGCTGCATCAAACAGAAAATACAGAATATTGCGGTAACCATATTATACCATCAATGGTTTAAGATGGTAAATTCCACTGAAAGAAATGTGTGGCTGATCATCTTAGGATTTAATTGATGCTACCAGACATAAAATGGGCTTTAAAGAAACCTGTAACTGAAACCAAAAATATAGTTATTAGTGAACCCACATTATTTCATTCAACACAATTGTCTTATGTTTTACTTGGAGAAGAAACAGAATATATACAGGCAAGATAAATGATTGACTGTTAGTAACAAATGTTAATAGTCTTTTGGTACCAACCTCTGAATCTTCTCTTTCTAGCTCAGCCTCCTCTTTAGAAGCTTCTGCCCCTTCTCCTTCCCCCTCTTTTGCAACTTCTCCACCTTCTTCCCCTTCTTTAGCTTCCTCTTTATCTCCTTCTCCCTCTTGTTCAGCTGGCTTCTCCTCTGTTGGTTAAATTTAAAATCACATTCATAATACATTTTTGTAATAGATATGTATATGATATTTCACTACCACATTAGCCAGGAAATTATTTACTGGTGCTTTCAAGTCTATGAACTACATTGTCTTTTGTATAACATTTTTAAGCTATAACCAACCAATTGTTACTTTGCATATTTGATTCCAATTCATTTTAAAAACAACTGGACAGTAATATTCGCCCACCAACTGCTATAGTTTTAAGATATGTAGTAAGAACAGTACAACTTGAAGTTACAGCAGAAGAAATGATGTGTGGTACCGATGCATTACATTGTGCATCAGAAAATTTCATACCTATTTCCAATAAATTACTCTTAAGATATTTTCCTTTCTTTAAATAAAAAATTGTAACTTGTAATTCCCTCTGACCTTTCAATTAAAGAAGGCAGTAAAACAAGTGTGAAATGTTAAAACATTCAAAGAGATGTGTGAATAAGATACATGTTTCCAGAAAGAAGAAATGCTAAAACTATCACTATTGTGCATGTCTTGAAATAGAAGCTGGGATATGCTTTCAACCCAAAGGTATTGCATTTTGTATCCCTCTTGCTGAATAATTCTAAAATTTCTTCATACATCTTGGACCATGTAATAGCAATCAGTTATCCATTTGTAAAGGTTCTGTAGTAACATCCCCTATCTTATATATACATAAAGTTTTTGCTGAGCTAGCCAAAGCTTTATGTTATAATATGTTTATTTGCTTGTAATTAGGCTAGTAAAACATCCTCCCAGCCGGTTTAGAGACATATCATCAAACTGACTTCATCATCTTCATTATATCTGTGCTGATCTTTCGGATACAGGAATACAATTTCAACTAGCTATTGGTGAGGAAGACTATTCTGTGATAGATCTGGTGTTTAAATAATAAACCATAAAGTCTCTTGTACTACCCTCACCCCTGTAAAACCTGCATCCAGACTTGGGGATGTACCACACACATGGGGTCTCAAAAACACTACTTTTAATAGTACTGTACATGTACTATACTTTGTATAGCCCACACCCTGACCTCAGGCAAACCCTATAACTTGAACTAAGGTTTATTTTCTCCTACCCATAGATAGTATGAGAGACTTTACAGTAAGTGATAATAAAGTGTCCAATGGTAAATTTATGCATCAATGAAAATGTCTACCACCAGCTGAGTGAATCTCTGAATAATTAGCACTCCCAACAGCTGAGCTCCGATTATAGTGTGTAGCCCTTCTCTCCCCTAACATCAAATAAATGCAATGAATATGAACAAATTAGCAGCCTTTTTAGATAATGTGACATTATGATTCCTGTTCCAATAAAGAATAATCCTCATACACATCAACTAAATTGCAATATAATAACATGCACAGTCAAATCATGTATGATAAATATACTATGATAAGGTATCAAAAAGGGTCGCTTTAGCATTATGATACATATTCTCATCAGCTTTGAGCAAATTCTATAAATACTGCTTTTCCCACCTTCAATCTTGCGCTTCTGTCTCGGCAGGTATGTACGGCTCTGTGGAGACAGGTGATCAAATTTGGTGAAGAGAGCACGAACTGCACAGTCCGATAAGCAGAGCACCTTTGGGATCTCAAAGGTGAATCCTTTCTTCTCAAATTCAAATTGTTTTATCCTGAAAAGAATATACTGTTGATGCACTTGAAGGTGGATATATCAGATAAAACCTGACAGTCAAATTAGTTATTTGTAACTTATTGCTAAAATATGTACAGGCAAGTGTCAAAAACATATTAGTGCAATGCCTTTATCAAGATATAGATATAGATGCCATGTCTTTTTTTATTTTGTTAATTAGACAGGGCAAAAATACTGGAAGCACAAAAGGGTTTTACCATTTAGCCTCAACAAGCTATTTCCATACTTCCCTGAATAGAGAAGATACCATTCTAATCATACCCAATAATTCTGAGTTCACAGTGGGGAAAAAAGATAGTAAAAACAGTAACCTGGGATTCTTTGATAGGTTTCCCCACATGCACAGACAAATCATGTCATTGTCAATAACCTGCTGAAGATTTGAAGTCTCAGAGTCGGCCAATTCTGTGGCCTTCATCAGAAGGTCGTGCGAGGCCAGTTCCAATTTTTGATGTAGCATAGACTGAAGTTCGTCTATAGTCTGTAATGAAAAATAAATTGAAAAAACACTATGTTATAAAGGGTTTTTAAATGTACCGTAAAACCTTGGTTATAAGCCGACCTTTGTTATAATTCAAATGTGAGTTTGGGAGAAAGAATCGGCTTAGAGTAAAATTGTTTGAAATACGTTTTCACTATATTCTTACATATTAAAACCTTGGTTATAAGCCGCAGGGACTTTAGGGGTAAAAATTCAGATTATAGCGCAAAACAAAAGCCAAAATAAATAAAGTTTATAACCTAATGTTTGGTATGCAATTAGATACTGAAATTGGGCAGTTTAGCGGCATGAAAAAACTTTCTCTATGGATTTTTAAGAATTAAGACAGTGCTAGTGGCAGTCTTTCTACTCCACAAGCAGTTTCTTGTTGAAATTCTCTTCTGATTTTGCACTTCTTTTACTTACATCCTTGTACCTCATAACCTCTTCCGGCAGCAACTCTTCAGGGGGAGTATCCTCAATCAGGAAGTTGAGCTCATCTATCAACTATAAGAGAGCAATGATATCATTTTCGTTCCTATTCATCAAACTCTTTCAAACATTATCAAATGAGATGCTCTGTTATAAAACAATATGACAGGTATTGCTTTCCTTAAAAGGCATTGTACTATGTACATATTGTGTTACATTTCATAACAATATCAAACTTACAGACAGCGTGAGTCTGCTCTCCTTGAGCACATTCGCAATGTCATTGCTACGCATGTCCTCCTTCCATAGGTTCATGTAGGTGTTAATTTCCCCCTGAATGGTTGGGTCCGGAGAGCCATCACATTTCATGTAACGTTCCCACTGAAAAATGTTGAGAGATGGTATCATGGTGTAAGGAATAAAGTTGATTGAAACTTCATACTTGCATCAAAAAGAACACTTTGAAAAGCAAAATAAAAGTTACCTAGGTGGACAAATATCATGAAAGACCAAATTAAGGTCAATGGCACAGTTGGGAGTATTGTATAATATCATTTATTTTGTTGTGCATTTATGTGTATATAGCATACTGTAAGTACAGGATACCCCACATCTTATGTACAAGGCACATCTGGGCTTTGAGAATATTGTGTAACTTGGGGTCTCAAACATTACAACCTACTCTGTGTTAATGAGAAACAAGTTGTGGTTCCTTGTACTTACTAATTGGTGTGGACAATTGATTAATATATTAAAATGAGGTTAAAGTAGTGTTTGTGCACCATGGGCTCTAATAACATAGAAGATTTAAGTTTAAATTTACTTTTGCAAGTTTTCTCTGTTCTGCGTGTTCCATTTCCAACGTATGCCTGTTGTTTTCCCAGATCTGATCCAACTCTAGTAATTGTCCCTTCCTGCGCTTTCTCTCCTATGAATACAAATGATAAGAACAAATAGTACAATATGATGGAGAGACTAGCACAGATAATGATCAATTGGACAATGTTATGTGTTTTTAGAATATTAGTACATTGATATATTCAGAAAAATGTTCCATAATGATTCAATTCTTCTTTGGATAAAGAAAGGTAGTCCACTCCATAGTTCAATGGAATATCAATGTAAGAATCATTGGTTTGAAATAAAAAGAAAGGTATGAAAATATATCTTGCCCAGTCATAGCTTCTGTGCAATTTTAGGAAAGCTAAGTATGAAATCTAAGATCTAAGAAATAAGAATGCAGTTATTCAAAAAATATCTTTATGTGCTAAAGAGATATGGTCTACGTTTGTATTTATTTTAATTCATCCATCATTAGGTCTGCAAAAGAAAAGTTGGTCTACAGATTGCACACACCTTAGTTCTGATTTACCACCTTAATCTCCATAAAGAAGTAACTTTAACGTGAAATATATCTCCTCACTGCACTACACATGGTCTATACAAAAAAGAAAAAGTGAGATAAAGATATTTAAACCTGCCAAAAACGGTTTTACTATTTTCTGAAAGTAGGGGTTGGCTTATAACTGCAGTAGTCTTATGAGCTGGGTTTTACAGTAAAAGAAAATTGCTTGATAATGCCTATTTGTGGAAAGTGCAATCCATTGACCAACTTTTTTTATGCATTTATTGAAATATTTGTACCAATATCAATATATTGTCATTGTTATTAAATGAGAGGTATGTTCAACATTACAGATCCAGATTTCTACCTATTACAAATAAAACTAGGGCTAACTTTTTAACGTGAAGGTGTGCTCATAATATGATCTTGAGAAAAAGGACAAAAATTGTGATTGTTGTGTGCAGGGATACCTTGGCGATGTAAAGTCTTTCAACCCAACGGCCGCCCATCTATTAGGAAACATGGCAATCATGTGAGCATTTGACTGAACTAGGTAATGCATTCCCAAGCAACAAATATACTTCTGGCTACTATGCAATACACACCTACACTGGGAAATACTTTGAGCAGGCAGTGATAGACTCCTCATTCATAAATGTAACTAGAAGAACCATTGCATATTTCGGAAGGGGTATGGAAAAAGACAAAGTGTACACAGGTTATCTGGGGAGAGTAGCATCTGAAATTAATTGAAATAGCATATTCAAAATCTTATAACCATAACCAATGAAAGTATGATCTGATGAAAGGATCAGTATTGGAGAAAATGTTGTCAGTAGACTACTACCACGCTTGTCAAGAAACTGTTCATCATCAATGTACAACAAATAATGCTGCATATTCTACCTTGTAAATTTTCTAAGCTTAGAATTCGGTTTCAACTTTAGATAAACAGTACATTGCTATCAAAAATTTACAAGAAAACCATATGTTTCAAATTCAACCTTTTGTTTCCTGCATGTAAAATAAGAGGTTATCTAGTTACTATTGTTTCGATCATGTTTCATCTTGCACTATTACAATGATGGATTTGTAGATTTTCTAGTTGACCATTCATTTTACAAAAAGATTATATTTTCTTACTAGTGGCAGGACAGTAAAAAATTGTTTACCTTCATGTTAAATTTCATGGATTGTTTAAAATATTTTGAAAAATTTGCTAAAAGAGGTGACAATATAGTGTAGAAGCAACATGCTTCAGCTTAACATTACTGTATATCACCATATTTGCTAGGTTTGTATGATCTTATTGTGAGTGTATTTTTAGGGTTGGGGCCGGGAATGGGCATTTGGGGAGTGGGTGATATGTGAAAAGGTTTTCTAGGTGACTGGGAAGAAGCTGACATGTCTAATGGATGCAGGTAACACATGGGTTTTGGTATTACTCTCTCTAGTAGTTCTTGAAGTTCCTTCTCATATTCTTCTTTCCTTTTCGCCTCCAATACTTTAGCTGCTGCTTCTCTCCTGAGAATAGCTGATTGTCTTTCTTCCTTTTGGACTGGTGCAATCTTTTGTTCGATACCCCTAGTCTCCTCTTTTGGAAGTACATTGCTGTTTTGTGTACTATCTCCAGACTTGACCCGAACTTTGTCTTCTACTTCCAAGATACCTTCAGCTTGGGTCTCATTTCCCCCAGTCTCACTGCTACCATCTTCAATACTTTTAGCTGCTGGATTTTCATCACTTCCAACATGTTTGATATCAATATCAACATTGTCTGTTTGATCTTCTTTGTTTTCTGTTTCATTGGTTGTTTTGGCACTGGGAGATCTATTCTTTGATGATCTAGATTTTGACCTTGCAGACTCTGGTTCACTTCTTGCTGATCCTGCTTTAGTTTTAGCTGATCCTGACTTAGATTTTGCTGATCCTGACTTAGATTTTGCTGAACCTAACTTAGAATTGACTGACCCTGATTTAGATATTGCAGACCCAGGTTTTGAACTCACAGAACTAGAGTGTGATTTAGCACTACTTCTGGAGCTTGGAGCTCTATCTGATTCTGCTGATACATCTTTCATGCTAGAAGCGGTTGACACTCTTTCTTTTGCAGTGGACACTCTTTCATTAGCTGTGGATACTCTTTCTTTTGCAGTGGACACTCTTTCCTTTGTAGTGGATACTCTTTCTTTTGCGGTTGATGCTCTTTCTTTTGCAGTGGATACTCTTTCTTTCGCGGTGGATACTCTTTCTTTTGCATCCAATACACTGTCTTTCTCATTGGACGCAGGGTCTGAAGGATTGTCAGATTCCTGGTGTGCATGTCAATTGATACAGAAAGTGGCAAAAAACATGAGTAGAAGGAAGATATTTCATAGCTTATATGGGTACAAAATTATTTCACCCATAAGGAAATATGGAACACCTTTGCGATTGCATTTGATGGAAAGGTAATGAAGAGAGCTTTCAGGGCAAAATTATTACAAGTCTGAAAAAATGGTCACCATCACTTTAGCCACCAGTGGTGCCACCTGTGAACTGTTCCAAGGAACAAGTACTATATCTTGACCAGCCCCAGATCTATCTTAGTTACTAGCCTCAAGATTAAGCTGCTAGGGGTACAATTCGAATTTTGACAATTTTTGATTATTTAAAGTTTGTTATTTTGAACTGATTTATATCCGATTTCCAAGCCCCTGTGCATCAAGACATAACAAAATGGGTATGGTTTGATCATTTTTTCCTGATCTCTACTATAAGTCACACCTGGGTGAATGACACATGGACCTGTAACCCTAAGAGTTTCTCCATGGTAGTCCTCTGAAATGGCTAGAATTTAGGGTTTTCTTACCAGAGCAGACACCCTGCCCCAACTGAGTGAGCCAAAACTCAGAAACTATGTGGAATTCTGATTAGAAATTTTTGGGGTCGACAATATAGATACATAAGCCAATCAGAAAAAAAAATAGCATGGAAATTGGAGAAGGTCATCGGAAGATCTTCAGAATTTGGTTGAGTTGACATGGAATCAGCCTAATATATTTCAACACCAGAATGAAGATGCAAGTCCATTTTCATATGTTCACAGATCTGCTACAGTACCGAATTCCCTACACTAAATATACTACCGTAAAACCTTACGTAGAAGCCGCGGCTAGTACGCGAATCCGATCGTCAATGCGGCTTATAGAGTATGCCCAAACTAGTTTTCCTAAGTATAATTTCCAAAATCACCTAAATATGACCCCATGACTGACAGGGACTGCTGGGGGTGGGGGGTGGGGCGGTCAAAGCACTGCTCCGGTATCCTCTGGCAATGCTACGATATGTATGTGGGGAGGGGCACTGAGGTGCGAAGATAAAGCATTCACACATCTACATCGTAGCATTGCCAGAAAAAAACACCCCCCCCCCCCCCCCACCAAACGGACCTAGTAGGTGCATATACAGTGTGTAGTGGAGGATGACGGAGCAGTGCTTTAACACCCCCCCCCCCCACACACACATCCACATCATAGCATTGCTGTAAAACCCTGCTACGCCTTCCCTACCTGCAGGCCTACCCACCTCTGGGTGCAGTGAGTTTGGGGTGCGGCTAATACGAGAGTTTTTCCCAGGAGTCATTCAGAAGGCCTCTGCAGCTTATAAGATCAGCACAAAGTCAGGGGCGGCTTATACACGAGTTAGGCTTATACGCGAGGTTTTACGGTATTTAGTATAGTTGTCAATGTATGCTCTTGTAAGATATTTTACGTCCTTCTAGGTCATATTTATGTCATATCTGTTCTTTGAGGAATTGCAATGTGACACGTCCAACACCTCATCACATGATCGTACCTTTGCAACGTTGCTTTAAATTTCCTCAAGAGTGGCTTCTAAAGGGGCAAACCATGCTGCCCTTTTAGATCACTAAAAATAATGTAACCCAACGACAAATAAAACAAATATTGTCTAAATTAAGAGACTTCAGTTAAAGCAAAGTCAGCAGAGTATCTTTCATTCTTTTTTTATTTCAGATTTTTCAATTTAGTAATTGCATATTTTGATCCAAGATCAGGATTATATGTAGAATATGTATTTGAATACAACATTTCTGACATAGGTATCTAAAGTGCCTCCCTGCAAAGACTGCCTTTGACCAATTTTGTACATAGTACTCTAGAAGGCAAGGTGTAAACTATGCTTCGTTTTCAGCTGAATGAATGTTACTCTTACTTCTTTACTTAGCTTCATCCTGTCCATTGTTTCAGATAGTTTTAGCTATCTGAAAGCGAGGTATATGTTTAGAAAGTCAAATAGCTATGCAAGTTTCATGTGCATTTTCATTGAACACCATGGCCCTTATCCTTTCTTTGGGGTATTTGATGGAGTTTATGTGTGTATATTGAATTTAGACACTCCAAAAACTTGCATAAAATCTTTTGACATTTGCAAACTTCACTCAAATACACCTGACAGCTTCAATCACAGTCCAATCACACTTTCATTGCGAAACAGTAATAAGGCACATGACGTTATGGCAGACTTCATCTCATAACAGTCATTCCTCACTTACACTATTGATCTGATTCAGTATTTCCAACCGCTGAAATTATGAACATAACACCTTATGATTTACTGCTCTATTTGGATTTCACATATGAAGCACCTTAATGCAATTTCTCCATTCATCCTTGCTGTTAGTGAACAGCCATGCAGTGTGTAGCAGGAAGCCATGTTATGCTTTTATGTATGGAGAAATACAGTTTTAGCATAATCATACAATGCATGTGTAACCTGAAAATGCAGTGATTATGATTGACTTGCAGGTCCACTGCTTGTAAACCATGCAATGCATTGACAATGACATACAATCCTGCATAGAAATAAAATCACAATAGCTATTACAGTAATTCTTTCTTAGTCCATCTGCATACCATAGAGATGGAATCAATTGCCTGGGAAAGAAAGAGAGATATTATCAAAAAAATGAGCAATATAAAGCTATTGTATTTGCTTCAACTGCTTGATGAAAAAGAAGACAGGTAATATGTTCACCAAAGGAAAATATTGAATGTGTGATGTGCATCACAAATGACTCAGGATCAGGGTGATCTGACTGAATTAATTGATTGAAAGATTAAAGATATACATTTTAGGAGAGGCATTCCTGGTTCAGAGCTACCGTCAAATCATGTGCCAGACTAGTCTGTCATCAAATTTCAGGCGAGCAGGACTATGCTATTTGAGGTTTATCTTTATAGCAGATGCCCTACACCCAGATGAGACAAGATAAACATCTTTATTAAAAAGTAAGACTTTTACGAATGTCTAAGATTATTTACTCAGGATTAAGATTATGCTCAAAACGTTTGTCCACGCGCCTAGGAGAGCTATCACAGCCGTGCAGAGTTGACTGTAAATGTTCAATGTATGGTTATCTATACTGGCTCCCATTGACTTCCATGCTGTAGCAAATTAGCACTGTTGTGGGGGGGGGGGTGGTTTAGAGGGAATATTGAAGAAAAAGAAATACACCATGGCGTAGGCCTTTTGGATATTGATCTTATATTAATCAAAGAGGGTGAGTGACTGAAGTCACAGGAGACTCAGGGTTCATGGGTAGGGATGGGTTCTTATATATCTACCGTAAATTCCCGCGTACTACCCGCATCTCGCGTATAACCCGCACCCCCAACTCAGGAGAATCCTATTACCCGTTTTTGGATCTGGAAAATTATATTTTAGTACTGTTCTATAGTGATAAAAACCCTGGTATAACCCGCACCCTATATAGGCATGTTTGGTATCAAATGAAAGCTGGGTTTGGTTCGCGTACTACCCGCGGGTAGTACACGGGAATTTACGGTAGTACTAGTAGGGTGAGGGAGAAGACAGGGTGGGGGAAGAGGCTGTGGCAGGAGTTGCAGAAAAAATACGTCAACATGCCGAAACGTATGTTAGATGTAGTATGCCCAGTAAAGGGAAGCTAGGCGGTCTACTTCTGATGCATGGTAAACAGCTTGCACTGGACGATACCTCCTCTTACATAAACTCATTCTTTGCTGATATAGGTACCAAGCTGGCCGAAGCGCATGTACTGGATTTTGAATTTAATGGAGTTTGGTGTGAAAATTTCGGCCCAAAAGGGGGGTGCAGAGGGGTCCCCCCCTGAGGTCGGAAAGTCGCCGAAATTAAGGGGTCCAGGTCACAAAGTCGCTTTTTTTGGACCCCCTTAAGTATTGTAAAGTTTGTCTAAAAGTCGCCAGGTCACTTTTATTATTGCATTAGGTCGAAAGTCGCCTCCAAAACGGCCCAGGTCGCCAGGTCGCTTTTGACCCATCTGGAGCCACCAAAAGGGGGGGGGGGAGCATGCCGGTCCGCCCCCTTCCTAAATCTGCCCCTGCCATAGGTGGGGAGGAATCAAAGGTATCTGTAGGAGCCTCTGCCACTATACAAGCTGGAGTGCATGTGTCAGATGGGACAGCTCACTCGTTTCACTGTGAGGGACAATAGGGAGCTGTCACACCTCTGACTCTTCACATCTCTGTACCATAACACTTTGATGATACTTGTATACAACTGTCTGGGGCTTTATTTCCATACTCCCATACAGTGTACCGTAAATTCCCGCGTATAACCCGCATCTCGCGTATAACCCGCACCCCTAACTCAGGAAAATACTATAACCCGTTTCTGGATCTGAAAATTTCAATTTTAGTACTGTTCTATAATGATAAAAACCCTCGTATAACCCGCACCACATATAGGCATGTTTGGTATCAAAAGAAAGCTGAGTTTGATTCGCGTACAACCCGCGGGTAGTACGCGGGAATTTACGGTAATAAGGTAACAATGCCCAAGGGTGTGTAGGAACAGTGTGAAAGACAGCCAAAACATTATAGAACAAAGAGCGAGTTTAAGGTTGGTCGCTACTCTTAACTTTGTATCCATGAAATGTCCTGTTTTTCCCCCCAAAGGTAGCTTATCTCATTTAGAAATGGAAAATGTAAAAATAATGGATGGGTCCCGAGGTACTTTTTTTATTACAGATTTTTGAAGAAAAAAAAGTATTTGCCAAAAAATACAAAAAAAAACGGAAACGTTTTTGAGATTTATCGACTTTAAGATTATCGCTTTTAAGATTGGAAAGATTATCTTGTCCACGTCAGGAGAATCTGTCCCGACGAGTGTTCTTTACATCTGATTTCTTCATCTGTCATATATAATAATAATATCTTTTATTGACAACTGAAATGGAAGTCATTTCTGACTTATGTGTCATACATAAAGGTGATATAAACTAAATCTACAAACTATGCTACAATACAAGACAAAAAATACAATAGACTACTACACAATACTACACAAATTAATCGACTAGAAAACACATATGTACAGACGTACAGAGACATGGATACATGGCATACATACCCAGTTGGGTTACAGTTTTGCATTACAGTTTAAACTTTCAAACATTATTGACCTACAAACACATTAACCTCGAACTCAAACTTGTTGTCGTTGTTTGAAGGCCATATATACATATTTTCCAAGTGCATTAATAACAATATGCTCTGGTGTTTTCATAACCTTCTCAAATTTATCAGTGTCAGATGTGTTAGCGTAGTTCGGTATAATACTTTCGACAACATTTTCGAATACCTCTCTGTATTCTTTATGAAATGCACACTTTGTGAGAAAATGTACCTCATCATCCACGGATCCACTCTGGCAATAGAGACAAATCCTCTCACCAGCAGGTTTGGGTGGCCTGCAATGCCGACCAGTCTCTATTCCCAGATTGTGCGAACTTAACCTAAATTGTGCTAGGGCATACCTGTATTTACAGTTATTTAAATTAAAGAGATAGTGTTCTAATCTGAATTCCGTTTTAAATGTTCGATATGTTCTGAGTTTCTTACCCTCACCTGCCTCATTAATTTCAGCCATAATACTAGTCCTATATTTCCCATAGATAGCTTCAGTCAGAGCCCCAATTGCAATTGGGCTAGCACCAGTTCTTTGAGTATCCCATAGATTGTTGTATGTCTCACCCAGCCTGTCAAGAAGGTGTCTAACGTTACTGCACCAGTTAATCTGGTCCTCTTCATCTAACTTGTGCAAGCTTAAGTAGCATTTCTTGAGAACATGGGAGTCTGGGAGATTTGAGATTCTTTTCCAGTATTTTATAGTTTGTACTTCCCAGAAGGCCCTTAGGGGAACTCTACCTGTATCTGCATAAACTGCTGCAGAGGTTGTTTGTTTTCGTACCCCAAGCATAGATTTTAAATATCTCAGCTGTCTTATTTCAAGTTTTTCAACTTCTCTCCCTCTGTTTAGACCCCAAATTTCACAACCATGATCGATGCATGGCCTCACTTGACTATCAAATAGCTTTAGAGCAGTTCGGGGCTTCGGTCGACCAATGTGCTCAGAACAGTTGGAATATACTTCATGTACAGCTTTCCTCCCCTTATCGGCAAGTTCTTGATAAACCTTATGAAAAATATCTTTATGGTCGGATTGTAATGTGAAGCCTAGATACTTGTATGTTGTGACCTTAGCTAAGCGCTCCTTGCCATACTTAAATAGGCAAGACTTTGAATTTTTCTTTTCGTGAAACACCATAATATTTGATTTAGACATATTTACAATTAAATGCCACTTTCTACAGTATTGAAATAAATTATCTATTTGGGTTTGTAGTCCCTTAGGTGTGGTAGAGAATAAAACAAGGTCATCAGCATATAACAGATATGCAACCTTTGTACCATTTATATCAATCCCTAGCTCAGGGACCAGGTATTCACTAATGTCAGACAAATAGCTATTAAACAGTTTAGGACTAAGAACTCCACCTTGTAAGACACCATATAAACTGTCAATACCATCACTTAAGATTGAATTTACACGTACTCGGGATTGTGCTTTTTCAAACAAATCCATAAGAACCTTGAGAGATTTCCCCTTTACCTTACTACATATCAGCTTGTAAAATAGTGCCTTTCTGTTGATAAAGTCAAAGGCCTTAGTAAAGTCAATAAAACAACAGTAAAGTGACTTATTATTTGCTTGCGCTATCTTTATAGCAGAGTATAGAATAAACAGGTTGTCTGAGGTCCTTCCATTCTCTATAAACCCATTTTGGAGTGGATCATTCATGTCTAGCATCTCATTACTAAACTTAAGCCTGTTGTTTAGAACAATTTCAAAAAGTTTACAAGTGCTGTTCATTATTGTTATCTTTCTGTAGTTTTCAGGGTTGTCTCGATCACCTTTTTTGTGTAATGGGCTTATTATACCCTCAGCCCAACGTTCAGGAAAGTTACCAGACATAAGTATACAATTAAAAACCACATGAAGAACATCCACCAGGTCTTCCCCACCATATTTCAGGAATTCAGAGGGAACTCCATCCGTTCCCGTTGCCTTGTTTGATTTCATTAACCTAAGAGCATATTGAATCTCTTGCTGTGTAAAGGGAGAGTCTAAGAGAGATTGCACAGTATTTTCAATCATGTCAGAATTATAACCAAAACTGAATTGTTGTACTGTTTGCTCCAGCTTTGCCATGCCTTCATAATCGAAGTAGTCAATATGTGGAGGAGTTTGCTGTTTCTGGAAACAATTGACAAATACAGCAAGGGGAATGTCATTAGAGCTAGATTTCCTTTTATATTTTCCCCATGTTTTCCAGAACTTGGCATGGTTATTGGTTTCTAGCATTTTATCTAATTCTTGACCGTCTTTTTGTTTTGCGTTTCTCTTAACCTTTTGTATTACTCTCTTGTAGTTGCTTTTAAGTATGCTATACGTTACCTTATTTTGTTCAGAATGTAATTCATTTGACTTACTGAACTCGTTTGCAATTTTCTTTGCTGAGCGGCATTCATCATTATACCAGTTATTACATGGGAATTCAGATGTGGCTTTTCTGGGTGAGCGTTTTTCAACAGGACTAGCAACATCAAGCAACTTATAATATACCATGGCTATTTCTTCTATATCAACATTGTCATTTGCCGCAAGTGCGACAATAGAATTCTTTAGATTTATGCATTCATTGCTACTTATACCATCTCTATATATTTCTTTCTTTGTAGAGTCCCACTTATAAGTCATATGTTTATTATCTTTAGTTCTATTAGCACCAATTCTTTGAGCAACTCCTTTTACACAGAATGTCACAGGAGTATGATCTGAATCTGGGAGAAGGTTAAGAATCTCCATCCTTTCCATAATCATAACAGAGTTAACTTTACATAAAACATAATCTACTACACTATGACCATTTGCGGTATGACATGTAAAGGCACTAGTATTTGTAGTATCACCAAACCTACCATTTAGTATTAACATTTCTGTATCTTTACATAACTGAATAAGTTCTTTTCCATTATTATTAAGGACACAGTCATTTGATATTCTATGCTCAGGTAATACATTATTGCATGAATCATATGTTTCGTCACTTAGTTCATGAATGGACGCAGTTCTAGCATTGAGATCACCACACAAGACTAGATCAACATTTTGCAGTTCAGGAGCACCAAGTTGTTCAGATATAATATCAAAATAATTATCATTTTCGGCTAGGTAGGACGAACCTTCCGGTGGGATATAGATAGCACCTACCACCACGTCCCTCTCTAGTCCGAAAAATTTAGAGTCCAGTCGGATCCAAACAAGGAAATCACATTTATTATCAATCTTAACACCCTTTTCTATGTATTTTGATATAAGAATTCCAATACCTCCAGAGTGCCTTTTAGCATTTGGGTGTTTCTGTGAGCGTGTTACCTGAGTGTATTTATAATTCGAAGTATTTGGGTTATAGTCAGGACTCTTCCAGATCTCACTAAGAATTACTATATCCTGACTAGAGATCAGTTTTTGAATGTGCGGTAGTGATAGCTTGTCACCGAGTCCATGAATATTCCAATAACATAATTTTATAGTTTTTGTTGTTTTCCTGTTGATTTGTTGTTCAACGGAGTATGTATGCCCAACCCCCTATGGTTGATTAGGGTAAGCCAGCTTAGCCAGCCTGGTGCAGATACCTTCTTTTATGCGCAAACTCAGGTGAAGTGGGTCCCTTAAGTTGAACCCGCTGTTGTCCATGAGGCACATCTTGAAGTTGTTAGCCAGTTTGTGTTTTAGATAGGCTTCAAGGTTTTGCTTTAAGGTATTCTTGCCGTTGTTGCTATATGTTGGTAGGCCGGAGAGTATTATGTGAGAATTTGGAAATGCTTTCTCCAGGCACTCTACCAGATTGTCAGCGCTTAGGTATAGCTTCGAGATGGGGGTGTTTATGTGAACATCAATGTCCATAGCTTGTACCATTATGTAGTCAGGTTTATACTTCATTTTGGTGGCAGCCTCGGCAATTACATCCATGGATGCCCCTGGCATCACAATGCTAGTGGCATTAATATTCTTCCAACGCAGAATGCGGGCCATATCTCGTGAGTTACTGTTCCCAATGATCAGGTAGGATGGGCGGGACGTTGCTGTCGTGTTGGCCCTGGGACCGGTAATTGGGGCGCCGACAAGCGCCGCAGCAGGGGGCGCCACGGGCGGAGCCGCAGCAGGGGGCGCCGCAGCAGGGGGCGCCGCAGCAGGGGGCGCCGCAGCAGGGGGCGCCACAGGCGGAGCCGCAGCAGGGGGCGCCGCAGCTGGGGTCGCCGCAGCAGGGGGCGCCATGGGCGGAGCCACAGTAGGGGGCGCCACAGCAGGGAGCGCCACGGGTGGGGCCGCCGCAGCAGCAGCAGCCACGGCCCAAGCAGTTGCTTCCTTGCGTTTGACCTCTGTCTTCTGTATCGTCATCCATATCTCTCCCATCTTGTTTTCACCTTGCCAGTCTTTGTAATGAATGCGTAGGGTGTCCTCCTCATTATACCCAGTTCCCCAGAAGTCGTCTTCAACTGCTTCGGCTAGCATAGTGTCTACATTATCTAGTAATATCTTCTGTGCATCAGGACATTTTCCTACCTTTTGCTGTACGAGTTCCATCATGAGGGCTACTTTCTTACGCTCCCAGTCCATATTGTATGGGATAGTGTCGCCGTGTCGCTTCATCCAGTATGGGCTAGTGGAGTTCATGATGCGAATTGCTGTTCGCTCCTTTTTTCCATGAACAGCTTTCAGGTGTTGGTATGCCTGTTCTACACACATATATGTCTCTCCTCTGTAGCTTCCCAGCAAACACACCTTAAATGGGCCGGTGCTGGCCCAATGCTGGCAACAGTACTGGGCCGGTGCTGGCAATACGGTTCTGGCCCAGTACAGAAATGCAAATAGGGGCGACACCGGGCCAGTACAGTCGGCCATAGTCGGCCCAGTACTGGGCCTGTATTGGGCCACTACTGGGCCAATGCTGGCATGCCAATACTGGCCCAGTACAGTGTGCCATAAATAGCCCAGAACTGGGCCTATACTGGGCCAGTTCTGGGCCAATACTGGCCCAGAACTGTATACCAAGAATCTGGCCAGTATTAATCATACCATGTTCATGTATTATGAGATATATAATTGAGACAAGATACATCATATTGCCACCCATCGCACATCCTGCACACATAGATAGTGTTTAAAATAAGTGACCTGTCAAACATCTTCCCTCAACTAGTTTTAACAACCAGGAGTGAAGGAGACCAATCTTATCCACATATGCCACAGTGTAGCTACCAGTATAAGATATATCTTTAAAATGCGAACATGAGGTGTTTATAATGAAAACCATTTTGTTAGCCAATAACTGACCATATTAAATTTCTAATGTTGTATTATATAGATGTCCAGTGATATCTATTTCATCATAAACTAATTTTCAACTTGTTGAGGCAATGTGAACCAAATTATTGAGTAATAATTATACATATGGGCCATATATCTCATAAGACATGCAATGGTGACATCAAGTGGCGTTATTGGGAACTAATCTAGTCAGATTGCCAGGACCGGGCCAGTACAGGCATACCGGTAATGGCAACCGGTACATTGCCACTAGTGACCCATTACATGGAGGAAGAAAAGGCAAAGAAGTGGCATGCTATTGGCAGTGCTGGGCCGTTACTACCAGTACTTGCCAGTACAATGTCAGTACTGGCCCGGTAAAGGCGTGTTTGCTGGGTTATTGGTACAGGGTAGAAGTTTGAGAGGGGGGATTTAACTCCTCTGAAACAGAGTACTGGTTTCTTCTTGTGCTTTTTTGTATTGTCTTTTGTTTCGATATTCGTTGACTTCTGTTTTTTCTCGTTTAATTTTGTTACCTCTTTCTTCGATCCTTTAACCTGTTCCCAGGCCTCACTGTCCTCCTTTTGTACTTGACTGCTTACAGTGTGTGGTATAGAGGCTGTTGTTTCTTCTTTAGATCTGCAGTTTTTAATTTGTTCCCAGGCCTGCCTGTCCTCATTCTGGTCTTGACTGCTGATGCCTATGCCCACTTTAGCTTGTGCTAGTTGGTCCTTATCACTTTCTGACTGCAGAACAGTATCAGAGACACCACTGCTTCCAGTGTCCTTCACCTTTGATTTTGGCCTACAATAGCAGCTATTGAGGTCATCTTCCTTGGGGACTGACTCAGGACTACGTTTATTCGGCTTAGCAAATCGTTGCTCCTTGGCCTCTTCTACGTTGATAAGGGTCTCGCCCTTGTTCCCTACAGTAAGAGGAAACTGACATTTGAGCTGCTTAGCTTTCTTGATTACCTCCCTGAGTTCAGCATTTTCATGTTCGGACTTCTGTAAGGCTTCTTTAGTCAGGCCTAGTTGTAGAGAAAGGGCTGACACTTTGTCCTTTAGTAGGGTAATATCCCTGTCATATCCCAGTATGGTTGTATCCCACTCACCCTTCTCCTCTGTCGTTTTTACCTTGGGTGATTTAGGTTTGGGTATTGTTGCCTTGGGTTTTGTTGCCTTGGGATTTTTAACTGTTGCCAGCAAAACTGAGGTGTTGTGTGCTGGAGTTTTTTGACTAGCGCCATCTTGTCCGTCTGATCCAGGTATGTTCACAGTCATGTCAGGCAGACTTGTCAGCGTGGTGAAGAGTTCGGACATGCTCCCCCCTGTTGTGTCTGCTGTTTCCTGGGTAAATGTCATATCTGACTCCATGGTGGAGAACAGCGCTGACATACTGTCTGCACTGCATGACGGCGTTGAGGCGTGTTGTGGTGCAGTGGATTCGAAACTTTGCGGTGATGTTGCTTGCTTTATCCCTTCGGTCTGTGTCTCTTGATTTATGGGATCTGACTGCTCAATGAGTATTGAGCTTGCATCAACTAGTTCTGATGTGTTTGATTTGTCTTCCTCAGAGGGTGTGGTTTGGCTGTTTCTATGAGGGTCCAATTCTTGTGCCGCTGCAGCACTATCATTTGAGATCTCGGACGTGTTATCAATGGAATAGTCTGTTGTATCACTAGGCCTACTAGCTTTAGGACTGAGTTTCCCAAGTGCCACCTTGATTGGGGTCACTGCCTTTATGAATATATTAGACAGTCTTTTACCTGTTACAAAACCTGGAAATATTTTCGGTTTTGGGTCCCTCTGAGATTTTCTTGTATTATGTGTTGATTTCAGTGACAGGACTGAGGGGGAGACTGTAGTCGCCATAATTTTGTGGCGAGTGAGTTGCTACAGGGTGATTCTACCACAGCTCATCTAATTCCTTGCGAAAATCCCGTTCCAATGATATGTTGTATGTGTTGATAGGATGATTATAAGTCGTTTAACCTTTAATAGGCGTACAGTATTGGATGGGTAGGCTAGAACTCCTTCACTCACTCATTGCAGTACCGGGTAGCGCTCTTCGTTATTTTTGTTAATTTCTCCTATTATCGCTCATACCGAGTGCCGTGTTCTGTCCTTAGTATACGTCACAGGTAGGGAAACTATAGCTTGTTTTAAAGCTAGAGATCTCCTCTATTTCAATCTGCCTAGTAATTGTTGGTATTGAATGTGACATGCGTGCTGTAGAGCCTGTAATAATGTTATCGTCGATCGAAAAAAGGTAAACAAATGTGTTTTGGCGCGTATTTCAAAGTTCCACAAGTAGCTGGTTTAAAAGTTTCGATTTTACCCGATTTTACTCACGCTTATGCCGTTTTAACACCACCAGTAGAAGCCCCAGTCCATTAGATTTCTTCTGTTGGCTTCCAAACATAGTTCTGTGATGTATAGACCCTATTTTACCATAATAATCGGAGGAGTGCGTACACGTTGGTATCCGCACTGCAGCGCCCCCTTATATTAGATCGTATTGTTCTCTTCATATTGAGTCAGTCTACTTTCTCCACCCATTTCCTTAATGGCCTTTGCCTTAATGACTTCCCTGGCTGGCCCGATAGGCAGGACTTCTCAAAAACTGGGAAAAGGTGGTCACAGGGCGGCTCCCTTTGACTCAGCGGAATCCTGAGTCAAATAGCATTTGTAAGTTCATCTGTGAAATATTGTTGACGTGGGACAGGTTTCAAGTTTTGGTCTCTTAAAGGTGTCCGAACACAGCACATGAAATTCAGGGAGGACCCTGAGTCAATTATATGTAAACCAATTATGTTATAGTTGCAATGGATTGGCATTTGCTACTGTGAATTCTTATGAATATCAATCGGGTCAGATATAGAACATAGAAGTGGCACAAAATATATGAATAATTTGAGCATGTGTCATCCCTTCAGCAAACTTGGTAAGTTTTCACTGCAAGTTTAGTATCATTTAAATTTAAAGAAAACACATACATGTACCACTGAAAATAATGTTAAATGTTGATGTACACAGCAGGGGGTCATGATGGTAAATTCAATCATCCCTCAGTAAATCATTACAAAATACTAAAATTTACTGTTCCATAAATGTTGTACTTGTTAATTAAAGAAAAATATCTACATTGGTATTGCACGCATAGTACAAATAACTAACCTCATTTTCAAGCCGTCTTTTTTCTTCAGCTTCATTTTGCTCACGTTCCTTCCGTTCTTGTGATTCTTTTTCTGCCTTGAGGCGCAATTCCTCTGTTAGGGACAAAGGCGGGTTTGTTTGCAGTATCAAGATAGATTATTTGTTCTTGTAATCAGGAAGAAAACAGTTTATTACATTTTTGAAAGTGACCTAGTGGAAGTGTATATCGCCTCTAAATTTGTAATAGACAGTTTTGGTGGATACATTTAGCTGGTGAGAAGATTGCAACTGCAATGAATCTATTGTGTGTGGCCAAAGTGTCACAATTTAGAAACTTGGTCATTATTGTTTACAATGCAAACTTTTTAGAAAATATTTATTGTTGGCATGTCTTTTTTTATAATTATATTTCTTATTTCATAATTTTGATACCGGGTAGTCAATAACTGTAATGAATGTCACACATGTATCTTTTTTCATGGTTTTAATGAAACCAATTTTGTGTTAGTTTTGTTTGTAGACATATGTTAAGAATATTTGTTACTTCTGCGAATGAAGCATCGTTTTCAATTTTGTGCACACACAAGTACTTCTACTATGGGTGTAAAAGATTAAAATAGGTATTGTTTTAGCATTTAATTATAGCTTAGTAGCTATATGCTTCAGTGATTACTAAATTGGTTAAATTCTATCCAAAAGTTAAATAAAAATTTGTTAAAGCTGCCAAAATATTTAATTCATACTCATTCTATAATGTATGTAAATCACAATGTGTTATTGTTAAGTTCTCATGACAAATCCAACATCTCAAATTCTTTTATTTACACAGTATAGATAATTCAAACTGAATACCACAAAAAACTGTTAGGTGGTTGGATGTTGCGAACAAAAAGCAATCATGAATAATAAACTTAGACCAATTGTCACCTTTGATAAAAATCAACATTAGTTTTGATTGCTCAGTGACAGCCCTAGGAAACAATAGTCATATTCTTTTTCATCTTCCAGTGCTCAAACTGGACAATATCATATTTTAAAAAAGGTCATTACATTACCAGCGTACCGATCACTTGGAAAATATCATTAACATGTGGCACTACCCCTGGACACTAGTGAGATCCATAACCATATTACTGTGTATTTTCAACAGTGAGTATTGAGGATTTTGTTCAGGTTGTAGATGCTATTTTGAACTACAACGTACTATTACTAGCTTTATCAATAATCTTTAGGATCTGAGTCAGTACCAAGTCATACATTGGGTCAAGCTGTTCTTGTCCTGTGTTCCCCATTAACATTTTTTTGACTTTTTATTTACTGCCCACCAGATAACATAAACTGACTTTTATTATCTACTTTATAAGGAGGAAGAGGTTAGCTTTGAAAACTGTATTACACTGCATTTTCTCTGGAAATGTCTAGGGCTGATATCACACTATTGTATAGAAACACTGTGTATTTTATTTTATTTTCTCATGTTTGGGTCTCCTCCCAACTGTTTTACAGACTATTAAAAGAGACACCTTGCTTGAAGTAGTAAGTGCACAATCTAGAAGTTTCAACATATCCATCCTTTCAAGAAACTTACCCTCATCTTCTTCACAACCGCCTAAATTTCATATAAAAAAACATACATCATGCAAATACTTTGGTATCTGTAATACACCTGTTAGTTCAGAGACACTGTTTCCTGCTTTTTCACACATGTAGGGTCACCAATTAAACGTATGCATGAAATGCATTGTGCTAAAGGAGTCCATGAACTGAATGAACAAAGTAACCTGTGATAAAGAGACAAATTCTTCTTTTTTAAACAATAGTTTGTGACGTTAGGTCAAACCAACAAAGATTTGGTCTGGATTTTATGCACCATATTTTTGGATACAAATGTTGTCAACAGATATCACTAGCCACATTTAAATAGTATGATTCCATATAATGTATATTAAAGCTATAAAGACCAATTTTTCTACAAGACATGAAATGAGAAATATGTAAATAGTGTGAAATAATAAACTGGGAGAAAAGTGCAATTACACTATTTATAATTTAGGCATCTTATATAAGGCCACTTAAAAAAGATTATCTGCTTTGCGGATACTTTTCAGAAACAATAGGTGCGGGAGGGCGGCTTTTTATTTTATTTGATATTCCTAATTTGTACCATCAGGGCGGCCCCTTTTTATTTTTATTTCAGTTCAAAGGAATTTGGAGAGATTAATTGACATATAATCCTCAATATAACCATCATAAATCATAGGAACAATACTCCAAATACATTGGGATTAGAACAGAGAGTAAAATGATTTTTAAATCTAGTTTCTACACCAATAATTGGTTGAGATATGGTTAGTTGTGCATATTATATGTTACCCTTTTCATGGATGCGGGATTTTGGCCATTTTTTTAATGAAAAAATGCAATAAAAAGCACCCATGCGGCCCTTTGTAACTGATGCGGGCGGTATCCGCAAAGCTGATTATCTTTTTTAAGTGGCCTAAAATATGCCTTTTTTGAAAATTATGAACAGAAGATGTGCATTAAAAAGGATATAATGTTATATAATAAAGGATTATAGAGCCAAAATGTAACTAAATATCAAAATCTCTTTGAATATCACCAGTTCTCTATGCTTTCTTCTTGACAAACAACTAAAATTCAAAATATGAGTGAGTACTTGTGCATTCATGAATCACCTACTCAATGAAACTAAAAGACTAAAAAAAAACATATGTACATATTCCCATAGATTTATCCTATTCTCATCAGTTTTCAATGATAAAGCACTAAAACGTGTCGGCTATACAAATGTATTAGCAAAATAAAGTTATTATAGATATCTATTCTGTTAAGAAAGCACACTTACTCTTTGAGTTTGAATCACTATTGCTGTTAATGTCTAGGTCAAAACATTATTGGAAAATCAATGGTCGTCCACTGAAGTATAAATTCTTAATTCAAATGGTACTTGAAAAATCTATCTATATTGAGAACCAATAAACTAAACACAATATTCCCATGAAATATGGTCATTATTCTAGTTGTATACTCTTCAAAAATAAAAAATATGTATGGATGATTATGCTAGTTGTATAGTCTTCAAAAATTGAGAAGATAAATGTTAAACTGTCAAGACAAATGTACTTGTTTTTCCAAGATAGTGGTCATTACTCAAGAATAGTTACCACTCTTTGCAAATAAGATTACTATTTCGGAATTAGGCAAAGCTGGCTTATAAAAATTGGCAGTGAGAATGAAATATTGTTGTTACCTTCTTCTTTTGCCTTCTTCTCGTCTTCTTCTTTTTTCAATTTCTCTTTTTCTGCTTTTGTGAGCTTCTTGCCCTTGGGACCCTTTGGAGATCCAGGCTATTACAAAAAATACAATGAAGTTCTTATGACAATGATTTATGATCCAAGTTTTATCATTGTTCGAGGAATATATGCAGTGGAGAATTTAATTCTAATTTACAGAATTAGCCTTTTTAAATCGCTTCTGAAAATGGGCCAATTTTGCACTGTATTTACAGCTGCTCCCTGGGAGGGATTTGCGGGGGGAGGGAGATGAATGGTTCAAGCTGTGCTAAAGATAAAACACCACTACCCACGGACCCTGCACCAACACCCACGGACCCTACACCACCACGTACAGACCCTTCACAGTCACCCACGGACCCTACACCACCACCCATGAACCCTACCCTACACCAACACCCACGGACCGTACACCACTAACCACAGACCCTACACCACCACCCACGGACCCTACATCACTACCCACAGACTCTTACACCACCACCCAAGGACCCTACACCAGGGATATTGAGAGGGCCGCGCCCTGCGCCAGTGGACGCATTCACATCTTGTATGTTGCATTAAATTTCCCAACTGAGCCCATTGACACATTGGTAGTGTTTACAATTTCTTTCTGAAAATAATAAAACTACCCTTCTAGGACAGGCAACATACAGTTTGACTCAAACTAATTGTAACATAAAATTCTATACAACGATGCATTTCTTTGAAGTCCCCGGAATGACATACTAAAAGTTCTCATCTTTCCAAGGGGGGGAAATATGCTTGATTAGCATAAGTTCACTGACTTCATTAGTGCCTTATTCATACAGTCTATATATATGGAATGTGTGATAACCTTAGTTTGGCTGAACATTTTTGGCCGATTTCAAAGGCTATGCTCTTCTATTAATACTTTATAACCTTGTCTTGAGAATTCATGAATTCAATATTTTTCTTATTTGCATAATGAATATTAAAATCAGAAAATAAATACTCTCTTAAATGTATGTAATGACAATTCAAATAGGCTCAGTTCAAATTTATTTCAGATATCAAATGTGAGCAGGCAAGCAAAAAGGACGGAAGAAAAATGGCCAAAAAATGTCATATGGTAATTTTTTTCTGTAGAATTCAATAGGATTAGGGCTGGTGGATATGGAGGGGGGGGGGGCTCAAAATCAAAAACGGTCCTCTTAAAGGTAACTGGTACCGTAGGGTGCATGGACACATAGCAGGGTTCTCCGCACATAGGGATTAAACAGGCGGGCCGCCTGTGTGCTTTTCACTGCCGCCTGTGTGAAATACCCTTAAAATCGCCGCCTGTGTGCTTCTAGCTTTCAATATCTTTTTGAATTTTGCAAATACTCCAATTAGAACAGAAGTTATTCCTTTTTTAGCATTTTTTTCTAACTTTCCTCCCAAAGTGCTTTAGAATGCACCAATTGATATTGATTTTTTCAAAATTTTCTTTGTGAGAGATAAGTAGAGGCAAAAATATGGCTTGTCGGTCTTCCGACACTCGGTACTACCGTAAAACCCCACCTTTAAGACGACCCCGCCTTTAAGACGACCCCCCAACTTTAGGAAAAAATCCGTCTTGTGCAAAAAATATATGACATTTTGGAAAACCCCGCCTTTAAGACGACCCCCGACTTTGGGGATCCTGTCCAGCCCCCATACCCCCTTTAGTTCATCCAAATATCAAGTTTTTTATCTTTTTTCCCCGTGATCTTTACATAGTATACAGTACAATACACATTACTTTTTAAAATCAGTGCAGAAAAGTTCATAAATGGTATAAGGTCATTGATATTTTCTTTTCATGTTTTCATGATTTTTCCAAATTTAATATTTCCAAAACCCCGCCTTTAAGACGACCCCCCAACTTTGGGAAAAAATCCGTCTTGTGCAAAAAAAAAAACGCCAAATAAAATCCGTCTTAAAGCCGGGGTTTTACGGTAATCAAATTTACGCGAAATATACAGTGTGCTTTTTCATCCTGCGGAGAACCCTGCACATACGGTGCAGACATGTAGTGTGCGTGGACACCTAGGCCTAGGGTGCATGCCAATGGACATGTAGGGTGCAAAGACAAATAGGGTGCAAATATAGGACACATAGGGTGCACAGATATTTAGGGTGAAAATCATGGGACACATAGGGTGCAATGTATATGAATGCCTTCATGAATGGAAACAGGGTAGATTTAGGGTTATTTTAACTCACAACTTGGACAAATTGCAGGAATTAGTGTTTTCCAATAAAGTGGTACTGTGACATATGAAATAACAACTTAACTGTTTATGTTAAGCGTATGCCTTGTGAGAGAAGGTGAAAATACAAAAATCCCACCTCTGTATCCAAGCCCTCACCCTTTGTACCCACCTCCCCTACTCCTGTCCCCTACTGTGTAAAAGACGTATAAATGGTGAATAGATGATAAAAGCTACAGTTTACACAAGAAGTCTTAGGACAACACGGTACATGCATAATTGTTCAGTTTAATTCCTGTTGGCCATATAATGAAAGAATTAATGTACATCTATGTAAGGATCGGATGCAAAAAGAATTTTAAAATTGTTATTGTATGATTGACAACTGTGTACTTAGGGGTCATATTTTTGCATTCATGAGAAACCCCCCTGGGTATACAGGGAAGATCGACTGTACTAAGACGACTGTACTTTCCCCAGGATAAAATAAAAACTTTGAAACTTGACTTGACTTGTGTCCCAAAAAAAGGGAAAACACTTTGAAAAGTCATAGGAGGAAGGGAAACACACCTCTGTGGTGCTCTTTATATGATGAACACTATGGCATGCTAAATATTCATGGAGACTATTTTAAATTGTTTCACAGATTGTTAAACAGATAGGGCCGGGGGAGCCCCTGGAATGTCCAGGTGGGCCAGGGATGATTTTGATTTTACTTAAATTGCCGAGAGCTAGTTTGGGGCATCTTCATATTGGGCGTACATACTTATGATGATGAACAACACCCCTAAGCACTATAACATTTTATAGTTTTTAATAATGTGGATAAATAGATGATGCCTATAAGAAGCTATAAGACAATCATTTTGCACCCTAAGTGTCTTGTAATTTGCCCTAAGTGTCCCTGCACCCTTCCTGTCCAATAGCATGCACCCTAAATATCCTGCCATTTACTCCCTAAGTGTCCCTGCACCCTATGTGTCCTTTGTGCCTCTACATGGGTAAAAATCGACACGTGCGACACGGCGACACGGCCCCTTTAAAAATCGACACGTGCGACACGGCCCTTTTAAAAATCGACGGACACAGGGAAAAGGGGGATAAAAATCGACCCACAGGGGTTTTTCTCTAAGTTCTTATGTAGCTAAAAATCGACACAGCGACACGCTCCTTTTGCTAAAAATCGACAAGCCGACATGGTCAAAATATTGGGTACCCATGTAGAGGCACTCCTTTGGCATGCACCCTAACGGTCTGCACCCTAAGTCTTACTATTACTATTAGACTTAGCCTAAGTGCCCACGGACCACGCACCCTAAGCCTAAGGCTTAGCTAAGGTACTAGTATTCGTAAGGGTGGGGGAAGATCAAGAAACCCACCTCTTCACTCCGTTCAGAGGTCGGGAGCAAGTCTGTAAGTTCTAGTATTTTAGGGAGTGATCATTTTTTATCAACAGGGGGGGGGGGTTGGTTTGGGGGGGGGGGGGCAAAAAAATTTGGACCCCTTGACCGGGGGGGGTGTAAAAAATTTGGACCCCTCTTGGGGGGGGGTCAAAAAAATTTAACCTGTTTTGGGCCAAAAAGCCCGCGCGTTACTATGCTTCAAAGGGCCCGCGCGCGCGCCGATTTCCGACCCGTGGGGGGGGGGGGGGTAAAAAATTTCGACCCGTTGACCGGGGGGGTGAAAAAAATTTCGCGCGCTCCGCGCGCAAAACCACCCCCCCCCCCCCTGTTGTTAAAAAATGATCACTCCCTTACTCTGCCAAGTTGGCAGAGTAACTCTTAGCCAATCAGAGATGACCTTCTATTTGACCACTCAGTGACGTGACGTCTGATTGGCTAAGAGCTCACGTCACTGAGTGGTTATAACACTATTAACAGCAATGGCTTTGAATAGTTTACAGATAATTTAGTATTTTTTCGTTTTATTGGTTACGTTTTCAACATCAATGATCTTAATTGCGAGGAATAGTTGAAAAGTATGTGTATTAAGAGATAATTGTGCTTCTAGATCTCTTAATATTTAAGAGGCTCTACGATCTAGGGGAGGGGGGGGGTCGAGATTACTTTCGGTCGGGGGTCGGAATAAAAATTGCCATTTTTGGAAAATCCACCAAGCCCCCCCCCCCTAGAATGGGTACCTGTCTCTAAGGGGTTAGGGAGTGCTCATTTTTTAACAACGGGGGGAGGGGGGGTGGTGAGATTTCGCGCAGAGCGCGCAAAATAGGCCTCGAAATTTTTTACCCCCCCCGGCAGGCCGAAAATCGCGCGCGTTCGCGCCCCTTTGTAGCATAGTAACGCGCGGGCTTTTTCCCTCAAAACGGGTTGAATTTTTTTCACCCCCCCCAAGAGGGGTCTGACGTGAGAGGATCGGGAGGCTTAGTAGGGGTACGGGAGTGGCTACCCCCCCCCCCCCCCCGCTAGGCCTAGTAACTCGGCCCTTACTTGAGCGTGATGTCGGGGGGGGTGATTATTCTACCTACACAACGAAGCATAGCCATAGCCGGCATAGGGGGCCTATGCCCGGCTATGGCATAGGCCCCCTACAGTTGATAATATAGCCTAGCCCTAGGTTAAGCATTGATTGCAGGTCCCGACGGTGGATGCGGGGCGTGCCACCGCCATCTAGATTATCCTGGCCACACACACACATGTATAATATAAATCTAGTCTTTATAAATTTTAATTCTAGGCATAGTGGAAAATCGAGCAAGGGCCAAGCATTGAGATTTGAGTGACAGTGAGTCTGAAGTCAGAACTGACAGAAGTGAAGCAGAGAGCCAACTTTTACACTTTCTTTGCATTATAAAACACGAAGCAAAGGGATCGATCTAGCCTACCCTCATCTCCCTTATACAAATAATGGAACCAATGCACTATCGAAAATCTTACCATTGTGAGCAAAATGTGAAACCTAGGTAAACCAAATGAAAAACGTCTCAATGTTTTGGCTTGGATGGCAACGAGTCCGACGTTCGTTTCGTGGCTGCGCACTGCACTTCCGGGAGAGTTTATTACGACAATGTACATGGGCGGGGGTGAGGAGGGCATCTAGAACATGATGTGAAATAATTTCTTACCTACAAATGTACCTCAGATGTTTTTTTTAAAGATTATTATTCAGTAATAATTGCCGAAAGTCAGAATACATTATGTCGTGAAATAGATGCGTCCTCGTCAGCTGTTTCGTCAACTGAAGGATCCAGATCACATTCGAACAGCGTTCCCGTAGTTTCTTCTACATTTCCCTAGTAAGATTATTAATGAAGGTGTTAACCTACCTTAAGGCTATATTCACGAGAATTTTCAGATAACTCTGGTCGTTGAGATCAGTCAACACACCGTTTTAGACGCTTCGGACATCGTCTGGTGCTGTATTATCGCTCACGGACTTCGCAGTCCTGGCCTTGGTTTACGAAAGCTGAAACTTGAGCTTCAAGCTCCAACTGGTGCTTTAAGCTCAAGCTCCAGTCAAAGTTGGGTTCACGAAACCACAATATTTTTTGAGTGAAGCTTCAAGCTCCAGATGCCGTTAGAGGTGCGGCTGGTGCCTTCTGGAGCTTCAAGATCGAGAGATTATCTTACAAAACCAGCAGCTTCGCTACTGTCAATACTGTGAACATTTGGTCTCTTGGCGGGTGCCATGAGAAGAAACTTGCAGTAACAACATGGCGGCCGGCGGGAACGTAACTACTGACCAGGACCCAACAAAATCGCCTCGGGTGAACTGCATCATGGGAGCAACACCGATATCAATATGGTCCTAACCAAAAGTGTGAATCAGCTTCAAGGGGGGGGGGGGTGCACTTCCCCAAATTTGAACACAATTTCAAGGGATAGTGTAGGGACCCTGTGCCCATGTCACTAGTGTCACAAAGTGATATTGTTTATTAGGCCCAGCAGCAAGAATATGAGATATTGACCTTTTTAGAACCGAAATAGTGCATTCTGATCTGGGGGGGGGGGGCACTCCCTATGGGATCTATAGTAACTATGTGCATACACAAAATCCCCGGCACCACTGGCAGGTCCCTTTTGGGTCATTTTAGGGAAAAAGGGATATGTTTTTAAGCCAAGATGATCCGGCCAAAAAGTCCAAAAGTTTTTCTTCACATTTTAGGGGGTTATCCCGACAAAAGGAGGGTGTTTTGATGTTTTTTTTGTCCCCGTAAAAGGGGTGCAAATTCAGGGTGATATACGCACATGGTATCCATAAATGTGAGAGTAGCCCCCCCCCGGATTATGATGCATTTTTAGAACCTAAGCTCCTTGCACTGCCTGCAGAGAACAAGGCAAATAAGGGGTACCCAGGGATAGCTCTCCCAGAAATAGCTCTCCCACGTGCACGGACAAACGTTAACAGCACAATCGTAATCTTACATCTTAAAATGTCTTAATCTAATGCAGCCCTGTTTTGTATTGAGACACAGTATGCTGTCGGCCAAACATCTGAAAGAAAGAAAAAGAAGCAAGAAAAAAGGGGGTTGGGGGGGCAGAGCCCCCCATTACATAGGCTAGTTAACTAGCCTATCCTACGATGGACAGAGGGGGGGTGTGGGGGTGGCGTCGAATATTGCTATAGGAAATGTTTTGCTAACGGGTGGGGCATTCTATTGAGGAATTACTGTACTAATTTTAAGATGATCTTCCTTCTGAGATTAAGATTGCGCTGTTAACGTTTGTCCGCGCACCTAGGAGAGATATCCCAGGTGTTCGAGAACATGGGAACACCATCCAAGAAAATGTTGAATATGTAGACTTGAAATGGTGCATTCTGATGCACTCTCCAATAATTTTTCGCTAAGGCCCATGTCCCATGTCGAATTCAAGCAACAGCCCATGTCCCATGTCACTTACATGGCCATGTCACCATGTCGAATTTAGGGGTCTAGGGCCATATCCATAAGTAGGCAAAGGTGTGTCATTTTTTGCTGTTACTCTACCATGATAAGGTTTCAATATTTGGGACGATGCTTACACATGCCATGGTGACTATAGAAAAGCTAGGGAGTGGCCCCTACCCTGGGCAACATCCATGAAGCAGGGAGGCCTACTTTAGAGGAATTGAAGGAGAAACTATCGGAGCTCCTTATCAACTGGAGCTTGAAAACTGGTCAACTGGAGCTTGAGTACTGGTCAACTGAAGCTTGAGCAAGATCGAGGCTCCAGCGCTCTTGGAAACCCAATTTCTTCTCGATCTTACTGAAGCTCCAGCTTCAAGCTGAAGCTTAAGATCTGAAGCTTGAGTCTCGTGAACCAAGGCCTGACTTGGACACCCAGTAGTAGCGGTGCGTCTAGACGCCTACGGTAGTACGATTCTCGCTCCGAGTGTATGCGGTAGTATCGTAGAGTCCACTGAATCACCACTGAATTATCGCAGTCCTTGTCCTTGGTTTTAGCCACTAGGTGGCGTTACCATAGGAGAGGCTAGGCTAAGATTCTGTCCCAAGGTGGGCATGTGAAGCCTGAAGGCCACCAGAATAGGGGAATAGGGGTGGGGACCCTGCTCAATCCCTAATCAACTATCTAAGGGAGTGCTCATTTTTTAACAACAGGGGGGAGGGGTAAAAAATGTGGACCCCTTGACCAGGGGGGGAGGTAAAAAATTTAGATCCCTCTTGGGGGGGGGGGTCAAAAAAATTCAACCTGTTTTGAGGGAAAAAGCCTGCGCGTTACTATGCTACAAAGGGGCGCGAACGCACGCGATTTTCGGCCTGCTGGGGGGGGGGGATGTAAAAAAGTTCGACCCTTCTAGGACTAGGGGGGGGGGGTGAAAAGAGTTTGCGCGCTCCGCGCGAAATCTCCCCGCCCCCCCCTGTTGTTAAAAAATGAGCACTCCCTAAGGTTGTCTCTGCTATCATATACACAGTCACAGTGTTAGGATAATGTCTTTAACAGCATTTACCGGTAGCACCCCCAGATTGAGGGATTTAAGTGCTTTTTAATCATGCTGATGGTCATCTGTGGTATTTGGTGGGGTCCAGCATTCCTGTGATGAGCATTAAATTACCAGCCCTGGATAATGTGCTCTAATTACATTATAATGAGGCTGCTGCATTAACTTCTCCACCCCTCTATTTTCAACTAGTCTCCACAAGACATTCATATTCATGGTGGTCTAAATCATATCTTTATAATTAAACTTATTTCATAAATATTTCCATGGTAGGTACATACACTATCTCACTGTACACCCCTGAGATGTCTAAGCGATGGGGCAATTCTTTCCACCAGAAAAGAGCATGAGAGGTGTCTTTTCCCCCATAGTAAATCTATGCCTATGGGGTCTTTAGGCTGGTTCACATGGTTGCCCTGGTAGGAACCCATCATGCCCACCCGGTCCTCTAGTTGAAACGCTTGATGAAAACAGTGTATAGGGAGTGGTCTTTTTTTTTTTTACAACGGGTGGGGGGGGGGGAGCCACTTTTGTAGCCCTATTAAGCCTCCCGATCTTCTCCAGTCCCATTCATTTTGTGGGGCAAATCTTAAAAAGGGCGGTTTACATTTAAATCTTTGGTTGTAGGTATGATATGATTCACATTTGCAAAGAAGAAAGTCTTGCCAATGGCAATGTAGTTTACACAAATCCAGATGTAATCACATTTTTGTTTAGGAATTATTACCCCCTTTTAAAATTGTATCAAGCCCAAAAAGTAGACAGATCGTGGTCATAGGGGGAACCTAACCCTTGCCAATGCCCTTGCCTAACCCTAATGTAATCCTAACCCTAAGAAAAAAGTGACTGTCACAGTAAATGATCGCGCGGAAACACTACAAATAAAGTGATTCCCCTATGACTGGTCATAGGGCGCATGGGTCACTAAATTGCCTGCAAAACGTGGATACGGTGCAGTCAGTTTGTAAATCCCTGCGGATACAGACGAAACTCAGTCTAGAGGGTGGGGGTAACCCGGGCTCTATTTTTCCCCAGTGCCAGTGCCAGTGGGTCTGCCACATCAAAGTCCTGTCTGGGGCCTCCCGCTTTGCCTATGTGCGACAGAGCGGACCGTCATCATCTTTTATCTAACCGTTAGTAACCATTCTGGTACCCTATAGACCTTTGAGACTTTGTCAAAGCTGAGCCTCTGTACTTTAAATATATCTGAAAGTGAAATAAAGAATTGCATTGAATCTCAGTCTGACAGCATTTTTTGACTGAAAGGTTCTCCTGAGTGTACAGTAAATGTCAGTATTTAGCAACGCGCGTCGGGCCCCTCTACTCCGGGTGACGGTTCCCGTACTGAGGGCGGCCGCTCCTGTGACGGCCGCCGTGTTCCATTCAAACTTCTGCAGATACCGTAATTCCCATCCAATCCCCTCCAAATAAAGTGTCCCTGATAGCCAAGTAGTAGGCCTTATATGGGGTATGTATATTTAGGGTATATACGGCCACCTTCCCGGCCCTAGGAGGCTGGGAAGTTTATGTTGATAGATGTGACCACAGATGGGGTGGTTGCTGGGCAACGGACTGATGACAGGTCCCCCCTGGGGTGTTTGAGGGTGGCTGCTGGGGTGGGTGTGCGGATTAGGTATCTAGGACAGCTCTAGTTACATAGAGGAGAGTTGTGGCTATCTGGTGGTTCTTAGACACTTTCTGTACACAAACTATAAGTGGGAGAGGCTCAGATGGCAAAACTTTGACTTAGTGCACAAGGACCATATGACAAGATACAAAGGGTGTCTAATACCCATGTTAATCAGCATAATCTACTGAATAAGTACATGCATCATGTGATTATATCTAGTAATAATTAACTTCTGCAGGAAAGAATATAGATCACTACTTCTGTGGTGAGTGCAGGAGCCCTCCTCCAGTACCCAGCAGGCCCTCCAGTAGGCTACACACAGGCTGGGATGCAAAAGTTTCAATATGTGCACAAGAAACATGGGATAAGATACAAAAGGTGTCTAATACCCATGTTAATCACTGTAATTTCCTGAATAAGTACATGTATCATATGCTTATATCAAGTAATAATTAACTTCTGCAGGAGAGCTTATAGAGATCACTGCTTCTGTGGTGAGTGCAGGAGCCCTCCTCCAGTAGGCTATAGCTTACACAGGGGTCCCACAGCACAGGGTGGGGCGCTGCATGAGTCAGTGGGCCATGTCTGTATATGTATAATGTAGAACTAATGCCTCTTCCATTTTCTTTAAACTAAATAGAAGTTGATACCAATAGATAAAAGCATGTTGCATCTGTATATTAAATACCAGACAGAATTAAGCTATGAGTTACCAGAAGTATAACGGGAGGTTATTCATAATTTCAAATATTTTGTGATTGATAAATTATGCAAATTACCAATAATTAATGTAACATATTGTCTTCATAAGGTAATTATGTAAACTACTATAGTTTTATTAAATGGGTATTCAGATCTGTCTAAATCCGATTACTGAAGTCAATTTGCATTTGTGTCCTCATATAATTAAATCATACCCTGATGATTACCCCTAATAATTATGCTAATTAGTAATTTGATATGCATAATATATGAAAATGAATACCACCACTAGATTCAGCATGTCCAAATACTCTTGGTAGGAAAATGACAAATAAAAAGGGAGAGTATTAGGGAAAAAAGCATTTGTAGCAATTATAATTGCCGCTAATTAGTATGCTAATTAGTATGTCAATATGCTAATTGCATGAAAATAAATACCGTGATCAAACTCAACATGTCCAAATACCCTTGTTACCAGAATTCCAGACAGAAAGTAAAAGAATTCTAAAATTATGATATATATGAATCCTAATTGGTCCTAATTACTATGCTAATTAGTACATGAATATGCCAAATGCATGAAAATAAATATTACAATTAAATTCACCATGTCCCAAAACCCTTAGTTGTAAAATACCAGTTTAATACGGAGAGTATTAGAAAAAATCTGTTGATATCGATCATAATTCCCATAATCTGAGGTCCATGGGAGCTTCTGCCCCCAATGCTAAAGCCCCATAGGCGAGCAGCTCAATATTCAACACATTCTTATGGTGAGAGATTTATCTATTATAGGAATTTCTCAGCTAATACTTGGAATTTCTTAAAAATTCCAAAAGATTTATTTTTCTCCCGTTGCCCTGCTCCTGATGTGGCCCAACAAATAGCTCCAAGTAACCTTCCTATTTTCTCATTCCCGTTGCTACAGTATTGAAATTTGAATGACCCCTTAAATAAAAGCTACGGTATACTATAAAACATGTTGAAGAAACGTGCATCCAAGATAACAAAATACTAGTCTAGGCCTAGTTACTAGTACTGTATTAATCTCCAATGATATTATTATAAGCTGCACCCCAACTTTGGGCGTATGCTATTAGCTGCACTGGCTGACAGACTCACGTAAAAGCAACGGCTTCTACGCAAGAATTTACGGCATGTACTGTGCCAGTACACTCAGGGCGCAAAAAAGTATTTTCTTAGATTTGCATATATTTTTCATTGAGGACAAATATTTCAACTAAAATCAAGGCAGTAATTGTCATTATCAACGACTAAATATACACTTCATCACATGTGTTGCAGGTTTCATTGCACTAACACCAGTACATACTCTACAATAGACTACATGTAAAGGATAAAGTACAATGGCAAGTCTCCGCTCTCAAGTCATCCAGCTCTATAAAAATGTAAGTCATTTCCACACCAGGAGTCATTTTGTCTGTACGCCAATTGAAATGCCTGTCATGTAAAGGCCCAGTCACACTGGTGAAATTAAGAACAAATGTATTGTAAAGCCAAGACAATTGTTGCACAACAAATGTTTTCAATTCCAAGACAGGTGTGACTGGCATCTCAAGACAAAAGTGTTCCTCAGTTAATTTATTTAACGGTGACATTCATCTAACAAGGGAATATCTTCTAAACCTGGGTCATTATAGGGGGGCTTCCATTAAGTATGTACGCACATTTTCTCCATAAATTGACCCCCCCCCCCCACCCCTCATAAATTTCGTGTACGCATTAAAACAAAGGGTTTATGTGCGCAAAGATTTTCAGAAAATAGACCCCTCCCCCTTCATGCGTACATACTTTATGGAAGCCCCATAAACATGTAAGTGGTCCATCTAGTCTTACGAGGACCAGCTAGCTGTAGTCATATATATCTACCACAATTTAAAAAAAAGATTCATTTTGTTTTTTTTGAGATACAAGATTTACTAAGCTAAAGTACTGGAAGGGCCTTATTCAAAGCCCCCCCCATTGAATACAATGTGGACGTATTCAATGGGCTAAGAAAAAAGGCTTCAAATATAAACACAAATGCCAACTACATTGACACCACTCTATTTCACTCATGGGGTTGGGGTGCATACGACTCAGCCTGCGGCTGCGATACTGCCCCAGCCCCCACTTGTGAAATACATCAGAGACAGTATCATTGGGTGTTGGCATTTGTCGATGTATCTCATGCCTGTGGCTCTGTATCTTTTAAATTGCACAAGAAAATAAAACAATATCAAGTGTGTCATTCAAAATAGAATTACGAGATAGACCCCCTGGACGCTTAGGGTGCAAAAAAATATAAACTGTGCAGAATGCATCTACCGGTATATTGGCTAATGACTATTGAATCCCTAATTCTTTCTATTGCAGCTCTATTACATGGGAAAGGAGTATCCCAGAGGTGCTGAATTCTTCCGTGCTAAATTGAAAGGTGCTTTCCTGAAAAATAAAGATGTGACAGACCCTAAAGAAATGGAGATGTTGATTGCAAGGGGCAAGTTTGTCGAAAAGGAACTGGAGGCACTCTACATGTTACGGAAGTACAGAACTCTGAAGAAGCGTTATTATTCAGAACCTAAATAGAACAATCAAGGGCTCTCCAAAGCAATTACCTACTGGGTGCTGGATGCTCAATGATTGATATCAATGATTGCCCTTACTTTCAATTACAATGTATATCATCAGTCATTTGGGGCATTATTCACCATGCTCCTTTAGCATTGAACTGTTGAATTATCAAGTGATCAGTGGATCTGGGAAAGATCTTCATCTTGTGATATTTTTGTTTTTCACTCATGTGCTATAATTTGTATGCTGCAGGACATTGAAATGTCATGAACTATGACTGTGTAAGAGATTAAAAACGTATAAAAAAGTTCAATAGTTCCTTTGCATTCAATCAATATCATGTAGCTATTAACATATTGATGAATACAGGATGAATGAAAAACTGAATAGTATAGACTTAAAACTGGTGAGCCTGGAGTCAAAATTGGACAGTGAGGTTCTTACTGTCTCTAGAGCAATTGGAACTGCAAAATTTGATTTGTACAATGCAATTGAAGAAGAGGTAGGCAAGGTCAGGAACTTTATAACTGAAGTCAAGGAGTCACATGAACAAAAACTTAGCAATGTTGATAGGGAGCTGAATGGTCTGACTAGACAGGTTGGTGAAATATTGCTGGAGAGAAGGACTGGAGCTGTCCAATATGAAGAAAACACCTATGCACAAATTGTGTCAAATATGCGTACTGTCAAGCATTGTAGCCAGTCACCAGATAGAAACATCATTGTATATGGCTTGGAGACTGACCAAACCCAAAATCTTGAGGTTGTTATAAATAATTTGCTAGAAAAAATCGAGGTAAAGAGTAAACCTGGTGATTTCATTGAAATCATAAGGCTGAAGGCTCATACCCCTGTAAAGCAAAATGAAGCACCCCCCAAGCAAAAAATCCCCATTCTAATTGCTTGCAGTAATTTGGCCATCAGAGCGGCCATCATGAGTAGGAGGTGGAAATTGGGTGGACCGAATGGAGATACCCGACAAAAAGAGAAAATCTGGCTAGCACCAGATGAACCAAAAGAGATTAGGGATGCAAGATCCAGAGGGAGACAAATTGTCAAAGCAGTAACTGAAAAGGGAATCAGCGCAAAAGCTGAAAAGAATTGCATCGTTATCGACAACATCAAGTTTGATTACTCATCATTGAATGAGGTTCCTGACTGCCATCGTATAGTGGGAGGAACAGATTTGGGAAACAAAACCCAAGCCCCTTACGAACCCCATTCTCGGGGTGGGCGCTCACAGAACAACAAAACAACCGGCTGGAAGGGTGACACCTCGGTACACATTCAGGAGACTAAAGCAGGCATTGTTTATCAGGGTAAGACTGCGCATTTCTCAAATTGGTATCCATGTAAGGTCAAGTTTATACATGAAGGTACAGAGAGGGAATACTCTAGTGTAGAACAGGGATATTTTCATATCAGGCTGTTGGTCATAGGAAAAATGGCGGTGGCCGAGGAAATCCTGAAAATGGACGACCCAAGGAAAATCAAAGAGCTTGGCGACAAGCTGCAAAATAGAGTCCCACCTAATCATAAATTCTGGGACATGGAGACCAAACTCATGTCAGATTTGATGACTGCCAAGTATGGCCAAAATGAGCGTGAAAGGGACCTATTAGTGAAGTCAGGATTGACCCCACTAATTGAATGTACCGGAAGTCGTAAGTGGGGCAGCGGGTGGCCTTGGGATTCCAAAAACAAAAATGAGAAATATGATGACCCAAATCTAACCATGCCTGGAAAAAATCTGCATGGCAACCTGTTGCAAGATGTGAGGACCCATTATCGTCTGAAAAGCCTAGAACCAGTAGCTTGAATCTATTGCTGAGTGATTAGATCTGGAGAGATCAAGATCAATCGGACATTGCTAGAATAAATACAGACAGGGAGGAGGTGAAGTGGCAGATTTGTGAAAGGTTTAATTGATTAATTAATTGAATTGATTCAATTTAATTTGATTTTGATATTGTACATAATATATTATATATAAGATTGTTGGCTTGGATGTGCCGGAGGAGTGAGGGTTGCTGTTGGGGTTCATAAAAATCTGTTGATCAAAACAATAACAATACACTACATATTACTTTTTACAGCTACAGCATGGCTGTTTTGATCTCTGGAGACTCGAGGGCCGTAGACCTGGCGGTGGTGGTTAAGAGTGTACTGGGGAATGAGAACACCAATGGATACTACTCGGTTGGAGAATGCGCCAAGAGTTCCAGGAAGATAAGTAGTATACTGCATCATACCCTATTGGAGCTAGAAAGACAGCGTTATGATGTAGTAATCTTATTAGCGGGAACATGTGATGTCACAAATAAGAGATACGTCCATGGTAGAAGGGATATTTACTACCCACATGTCAATGAGGCCACATGTCGGGCCGTAGTGTCTGTGAGACTCAGTGAGATGATGAGAAAGTTCTACACCTTGTACCCAGATACCAAATTTGTATTATGTACTCTATATGGTATGAACTTAAATATCTTCAATGGCAGCTTCTCCCTGATAGATCACCCAAAACAGTCAATGCTGAACCGTACCATCAAACTATTAAAGGGGGACATACGGTACATAAACCGTCTGTATGGGGTCCCTACCGTAAATCTGCACACAATATTTCATAGGAATCGGTACAACAAGAACAGGAGTGGTAAGAAAACAAGTGCACCCAGCAGGTTTGTCTGTCAGTATAAAAAGAAAATGAAAGATGGATTACGTCTTAAGCCATTTGAATAGAACCAACACGGATATTGAAATCCAGTGGCTCGTATCGTTTAAGGGTAACGGCAAGAAGGCTATTATATGTAATGTGTACAGACCCCCTGGGGGATCTTTGGTAAATTTCTGTGATACGATAAAAGCTCTATTTTTACAAATACCAAACCTAGATACAAATGATTTATTTATTCTAGGAGACTTTAATGTAAATGTACTTGTAAATGATAATCAAAAAGACATGCTTTATGAATGTTTTGACCAGTTCAACTGTAGACAGCTTATTCATGAGATCACCACAACCTCAGGGACTAATACCTGTATTGACCTTGTGTTTACAAATTGTTTAGAGATTGCATCTAGCGGACCACTAAATGTACACTTAAGTGATCATTTGCCTGTACATGTTATAAAAAAACAAGAATTTTCTAAGCCTAAATTTAGGACTTTTACAGGTAGATCCTACAGGAAGTATGATAAGAAAGAATACCTGGCTAGTCTGGAAAACTGTGACTGGACGTATTTTAATGCATGTGAAGATCCTGAAGAATGTTGGAATGTATACGAGAACATGATGAAGCGTATGTTAGATGTCTCATGTCCGGTAAAAACCTTTAAAATTAAAGACAAAGCAGATCCCTGGATGACCAACTATCTGATTGAAAGGTCTACTGATAAAAATAACCTTTTATTAGAAGCAAGAAATTCTACTAGTGTAATAACATGGCACTTAGCACGTGATTTAAGAAATACCGTAAATCAAGAGCTGGACACTGCCAAAAAGAAATATTATAGGGAGCTTTCTGAAAACAATATTAAGGATTCAAAAAAATTTTGGGCGATTATAAAAGAAATTATACCTTCAAAAAAATCCGGGACAAAAAAGATTAATTTAGTAAATGAAATTGGGGATCCCATAGCCGGAGACGATACATCTTCATTTATCAACACATTCTTTGCAAATATAGGGCCTACCTTAGCTGAAAAGCATACTGAGCCATTTGAGTTTAAGGGTGAACGTTGTCAACCGGACATGCCTGAAATGTCTTTCACTGATCAAGAAATAATTAAATGTGTAAAAGATCTGGATACATCGAAGTCTTCAGCCATTCCATACCTGCCTACTACAATTTTCAGGGACGCTGTGTTAAGTAATCCCTCCAGGTTTATTAAAAGAATACGCTTGTGTACGGAGAAAAGTATATTTCCAAATAGTTGGAAAATTGCGACAGTCACCCCTCTTCCCAAGGGTGGGGACTTGACCAATGTCTCTAACTATAGGCCAATAAGTGTTTTACCAGCCCCTGGAAAGATATTGGAACGTTTAATACACACCTCAATGTCAGATCACATGGAATTAAATAACATTTTAACCGAAAAACAGGGAGGGTATCAGAAGGGCAAATCGACTTTAGACTCAATCTCAAATTTTGTAGACGACATCCTAGAAAATAGAAACAAAGGTAATATAAGTTTAGCAGCATTCATAGATATTAAAAAAGCTTTTGATTCCGTAAATTACAGTATATTATTAAAAAAAATAGAGGAATATGGGGTTAGAGAAAAAAATTACAGACTTGTAGAAAATTATTTAAAAGACAGAAAACAATGTACGGTAGCGAATAACATTAAATCATCCATTCTCCCATTGACGTGTGGCGTTCCACAGGGCTCAATTTTGGGCCCATTATTTTTCCTACTTTACATAAATGACTGTATTTCCATGTATGATAACCATAAGACTGTACTTTATGCAGATGATTCTGTGCTATATGTCACTGGTAAAAACCACAATGTATTATCTAATGAATTAGAGACCGCTCTAGCCTCGTTTGTAAGCTGGACAAAAATTAATAAATTAACTATTAACGAGTCCAAAACTAAGGTTATGACTTTTGCCTCTAGGAAAAAGATAAATAAACTGCATAAACCCAAGATTATGATGAATGGGGTAGAACTAAAGTCTGTAATATCATACAAGTATTTAGGTGTAATTCTTGATGAAGAGCTTAACTTCAATATACATGTCAGAAATTTGATAAAAAATGTGAGGTTCAAATCTATCTTAATGTACAAAATAAGGGACTACATGCAGGAGACCGCTTTATTACATGTGTACAAGTCTCATATCATTCCTGTTATGGACTACTGTGATATTTTGTATACTGGGAGCAAGGTGGATTTGTTAGAGCAACTCCAGCGTGTGCAAAACAAGTGCCTAAAAACATGTTTATCATTAAATATATTAACCCCTACGGAATATGTTCATGCTAAGACAAACCTTCCTACATTGGAAAATAGAAGAATTTATCATGCCAGACTGTATGCACATAAACGATCCAAATCTCATTTGTATTTAAAGCCTATACAAAGAGCTACCCGGCTGTCTACTGCCCCCTTGTTAAGGTATGATATACCAAAATGTAGATCGTATGAGTATAGTCCGAAAGTAGTGTGTGCACGAGCTTGGAACTCCTTAAACACTGATTTAAGAAGTAAGGAGAATATAGATGTATTTAAAAGCCTGTCTAAATCTAGCATGATGGAAAGCATACCCAAGCTACAAGGTCTTCAAGAGCAAAATGCCTGAGTGTAACTATTTTTTTATCTTAAATTTTCATGGGGGGAAATCACAATCAGCAAAAGTTAAAGTAAAATTTGTGCCGCATATTTCTTCTCAAGTAGACTGTTATCTCATTAAAATGGTACATGTATGTGAGCTATTCATACAATGGTTGTAGCAAGCAACAGTTTTACTGACCGCTGCAATCATTAACTATTATTCACCGAATGGTTTATGTCTAATTTTCCTCTGTATGTACTCATAAATATTCCATGATGAACGGAAACGAGATAAATGCAGATAAACTTTGGCATTTCAAATGTCAAATGTTTATGTCAAACTATCATAAATAAATGCTAAGCAAAGAAGTATGTGTATTATTGTTGCAGAGGATTTGACAAAATGATAACGCAAGGAAAATTCGCTGTAAAACGACCTCATTTCTCTGGTGAATAAAGTTGATTTATTACTCATCCAACTGAGGACTGCCAGAAAATTGTTGCGGCAAGAATTGCATCAGTAATTGAAGCACTACTCCCAATTCCACTGGCTGTGGAATTCAATCTTGAAATGGATGTCGAAGACCACTGGGGGTTTGAGATTGATGATGATGATGATGACCAGGGTCCAGACCTGGACGGAGTGGTGGACAGAATGCGCAGAATTTATCTAGGATAAATTGAGAGAGAAGGCCAATTTCTAATTGAACTAATTTGACTACTTTTGTCTTTCAGCCGTCCCATCTGGATTTTCAAAATTTTTAAAAATCTAATCTACTTAATATCACTCAATTTTAATTTCATAGTTCTTCCGAAATTCTCTAATTCTCTTTCACTAAATAAATCCTTCTTACATACTTATCCAGTAAAATCTCAAGATCATGAATTGATGATACTAAGTATTGAATCAAACAGAATGTGATTGATTATGGTAGCGCCATAACATTAATACTTTAATCTTGTTTTTTCCTCATTATAAATCTGACGTTTATGCCTTGAAGGACCTGGACACTTAGAAGTTATAATGACTTCTTGGAGTCCAGTATAGTCCAGTATAGTATTGGTAGTTGGTCTTTTCTTAAAAAAGAATAAAAATGTTGTATAACATGTGCAGATACCGGTAGTTACTGTGAGATTGTGTTTGCCTCCGGGGACCATGATTTTAGACTATGACCATAAGTACTAGTCAATGTACACACGTATGAATGAACATATTGATATATATTTTGTGTTGAACTCGTTTGTGATATTTAGCTGTAAACTAATCACTATTTCGAAGTGAAGTTTCTAATGATTGACACATAGAGCAGCGTTTATAACATTTATTTGGTTAATGAAACACTGATATATGTGAGTAACTCTTAGTCTTAAATGACTGTAAAATGAACAAAGAAGAAAGAAGTTATAATGACTTTTTTCATTTTCAGTTCAGCTTACCAATTGTGTTTAGAAACCAATTTTGGCTTCTTTGACTAATGTTTTGTTGATAAGAAAGCCTGTGCAATTTTTAATTTTTAATTACCCTGTGGGACTGATGGCTACGAAGTTATAATGATTTTTGTAGCAAATGTCTGGGTGTTAATGTTGATAGTCTACTTGATGATTTGATGATTTCCTGAGACAGGGTAAGAGGGACAAGAAGTTATAATGACTTCCTTGAACCCATGCCCCATGCTCTACCCCACCATCACCTTTTTGGCTACCCTCCGGCCCATCTGTGCCTCCTAAATGCATTAATTGATTGATCAGCTATGCTATTTTTTGGGATTCGCTGTCATAAATTTTGATGACCAATGTTCTGATATTATTACTGGGGTATTGTGCTTAACTATCTCCGTGTATACAAAGTAGTAAGGCTACATGGTTATCATAAATGTTAGACCTTAAAGACATTTAGTCTGCATACATTAGTGCTAAGAGGCTACAAAAAAGATATGGAAAAATATGATTAGAAAGAGACCAGTGTACTGATCTCGCTGAGTAGTCGCACAACAACATCTATCTATCTTTGTATCTTTGTATTGTATTGTTTTGTATTTTTGAGATTTGTCATTTGTTCCTTGTTATATGCTATCTGCTAATTGCTGTTTGCTTCGCTGCTGCCCTACCTCCCATGTCCGTCAGATGGATTTTCTTTTCTTGTCTTGTTTGTTTTGTTTTGTCTGTCTTTTTCTCTACTGCGCTCTGAGCTTTTGTATTTTTGTATTATGCATTTGTATTATGCGTGTTTGGCATTATGATTTGCATCTCTCTGAAAATCATCATTATCATTATAAATGTCATATCCCTGGCCAATAATGGAAAAATACAAATTTAAAATGTATACTTGTGAAATGTTATGTTTTTGAGGGAATGATATAATGTTATAAAACCTAGTAAACTTACACGCTCATCACTGTTCGTTGTTATTACTGTTAGCACATTATTGTTATTGCTATCATCATTACCATCCCTATTATTATTGTTATCATTATTATCATTAATATTATTACTATTATTATATTATTATTGGAATTATCATCATTACCCCCTGTTGCTGGGAGTTCCCCCCCGCCCCACCATTTTTTGCATAACTGTATAATATCAAGTGATATTTGAACACTATTTCTTTATTTTTGAAATTCTTGGCATGCACTAGCCGAGCACCCACTGTATCCTATTACCTTGGACTGTACAGAATTATTTGCTAATTCTTGAGATGACTAGTCCTGGAGTAAAGCCCCTAATTACCAGTCACCTCTGTCCAAACTTGCATAGGATACCTCCCTTGAAGACCACCCACAGAACATTAAGTTGTGAGATCTGTGGGGGTCTTTTCTAGGCTCTAGATTGGTAATCTAGAGCCTACATATTTTTTGTGTACATATTATTGTTTGTTTTTTATCTTTTATTATTGTTTGTATATTGTTTTTGTGTTGAAACTCAACGCCTGTGGATGACCACAACCAGAGTCTATGACTTTCTTAGAACCAGTGGGCTGAAGATGGTGCATCTTAACACGAGGAGCATGTATAAAAAACGCCAGGATATTTTTGATCAGTTAGATGGCACTGACATTGTGACCATGAGTGAGACTTGGCTACATCCTGAGTATGATGATGATATGATAAATTGGGATAGGATGAAACTTTTTAGACAAGATAGAGTTAGTAAGAAAGGGGGTGGTATTGTTGTATATGTACGTGATGACCTTGATTGTGATGTTGAAATTAGACAAGAACTGTGTTTAAATATTAAGGATTTGGAATGTTTTGTTATTGACCTTAAACTGAAAAATGAACAGAAATTGCAAGTAGTAACCTTATACAGACCACCAGGAGGTAAAATAGACTTATTTCTTCAGCATGTAAAGAAATTGATGAAACTAGCACTGAACCTAAACTTAGAGCAATGGTTTTTAGGAGATATAAATATTAATACTCTAAGGGAAGGAACTGCTTCTAGCATTGCTCTAAATGAGTTTTTTGTGTCAAAACTAAACTGAAAATTGAATATTTAAAGAAATCTGTGCGTGTGCGCGATTATAGCAACTTTGACTATGAGCTATTCAAGGATTGGCTTAGTGAGGCAGACTGGGAGGAATATTATGATATAAAAGATCCAGATGTAATGTGGATTTTTATATTGAATTTAATCACTGTATACTTGGATGTCAATAGTCCATGGGAATGGATAGATGTAGTGGATAAGAGGAACCGGTGGATGACTGGTGAAATCCTAAGTCTAATTAGAGAACGAGAGGATGCAGTTGAGAGGTATCTAAGGACGCGCAAGGATCGGTATCTAGCCCAGGCTAAAAAACTCAGGTGCAGGATAAACAAGGCTATTACATATGCCAAGTCTGACTACATCAAAACCTGTCTAGAAGATAATAAGGACGACCCTAAAAAATTCTGGAGGATCATCAATAGTGTAATCAAACCAGATGTCACGGTGGAGCCGCCTGAGTTGATTGGTGATGACAACTTCATTAAGTCAAATCATGATTCTGTACAGTATTTAAATCAATTTTTTTCTGGTATTGGTAAGAAATTATCTGAAGATATGACTGTTAATGGCTACCCTGAAAGGACAACTTTTGAAGAGCCTGCTGATTGTAAGTTTGACAACATAGTGGTTAATAGAGAGTTGGTGGATATTCTTTTTGGAGAGATAAATACAAATAAGACATCAGGAATTGATGGGATACGCTGTGACATTTTGAAATGTGCCTTAAGACACTTGTTAGACCAAATGACCTGGCTGTATCAGCTTAGTTTTGATGAGGGAATTTTTCCATCGGATTGGAAAGAAGCTAGGGTCAGTCCCATTCCAAAAACGGGCAATTTAAAGCAAATCACCAATTGGCGGCCGATTTCACTGTTACCAGTGCCTTCTAAGATAGCGGAGAAGATCATGCATATACATTTAATGGGAGTATTGGAAGATCTTAACTTTTTGTCAAATAAGCAGTTTGGGTACAGACCTGGTATGGGGACTGGGGATGCCATATTTCACTACCTAAATAATTTATATGAAAATAGAGACAGGGGTCATCTCACAGCTGCATGTTATCTTGACCTCAAAAAGGCCTTTGATTGTGTCCACCATGGTTATCTAATTGAAATTCTAGGCAGTTTAGGGTTAAATGATAAAGTGTTAAACTGGTTAATGTCGTATTTAAGCGAGAGAAAACAATACACGAAAATTGGTAACTATGTCTCTGATGTAAATCAGGTGGATTTTGGCGTCCCTCAGGGGTCCGTTTTAGGACCACTACTGTTTATTATATATGTGAACGATGTTAGTTCTAAATTAGGTAATACCAGTCATTACATGTATGCTGATGATTTGGTTGTCTTCCACTCAGCAAACAGGTTAGACCTCATCGTGACTAGGATGAATGAGACCCTAGTTACCCTAGCTGATTGGTTTAGATCTAAAAGATTAACTGTTAATGTAGAGAAAAGCAAAATTACATGGTATGGTTCTGTTCAAAAGCTGCCTAAGTGTAAAGGGATCTCTTTTCACCTCGATAATATAAAGCTAGAAACCGTAGATTGCTACAGATACTTGGGTTTGAAGGTAGACAGCTGCCTAAGCCTAGAGCCTGCCATAAGGGAATTGACTAGCAAGGTTAACCATAAGCTTTTTCGTTTTGGAAAGTTCAGAGGAGTACAGACTGAAAAAGCAGCCATAAAGGTTTATATAGCAACAATAATGAGTCAATTTGACTATGCAAGTTTCTGTCATGAAGGGGCAAACGGAGGACTCCTGAAGAAATTGGATAGAATGCAAAAAAGGGGACTAAAAATTTGCTATTGGGGTAGAAACCTGTCTGAGGCTGAGATGTATACATTGTCTAAAGTACCGTCCCTGAAGAGGAGGAGACAAGAGTTGCTTTTAACCTATATGTATAAGCTGTCTCACAAACCAGATCTATTGGACCAAAGACCACGTAGAGAAGGTTTAAGGTCGGAAAACCAAATTAGGTTTAAAGTTCCAAGGGCCCGGAATGCTGGTTTCCTGAAATCCCCCCTATATAGAGGGGCTGAACTTTGGGATAAGCTGGGAGACTGGTACCAGTCAAGTAAGGATAAAATTACTTTTAAAAAAAGGATAAAAACTCTAGCTAACCTTGAGGTAGTAAATAAAAACCCAAGTGATGAGATTGAAGACCTCTCAGATAGTCTCAATTTGAGGGATGGAGGGGAAGAGACCATTGTACTCTCTATGGAAGAATGGCCAGTACTTGCTTAGGAATCTGTTATAATGACAGAATCCATACCAACTGTGTCTGATAATAGCTTAATGATAGTTTCTTTCATGCTTACTGTACTGATGGTTTGTTTCATATTTACCTATGAGTTTAGAGCATCTGGCCCATGAACGTCTTACCCAGGAAGCTGTTATAGTGACAGAATCCGGGGTAGATAGGTCACTTACACTATTCTCTAATCTCGAAAGTTCTGCCATTTGATATGACCCGCTCTCTGTACTTTGAGCTGTGGTCTGTGCTATGTATTGACAAGTCTTGTGTCACTAACTGATAGATATGAGGCATTGCATAATACATGCTATATAGCATATAGCATGATACAGTCTGACCATGTTCCTCATTAGTGTTGGGTACACTACTTTCTGCGCCCCTGATTTATGAATCTGTACAAATTGTACATCGATAGCCCAGTGGGCACAAACCCTTGATTCAACGTTGATAACTTGTTGATATAGGGTTACGTGGTCTATCAACCTTTCATCAACATTGAAACAATGTTACCATTTCAATGTTGTCAACCATCACCTATTTCAATATATGATCAATAGTTGAGACATCACCATTGAAATACGATACTCAAGTCATAGTTGATTCAACATTGATTTTATTACGTTGCATCAGCATTGCTGATTTGTAATTATTTAAATGTTTACTCAGTGTAGAACTTATAACATTGATTCAACAAACATTTGATAGCATTAAATTAACAGGGATATATCATCATTGAATCAAGTGGCTAATTTTGCATGCCCATCAACGTTCTTATCTCATTGTTGAATCATTATTTGCATTCCTAGCATAGTTCATCATTGATATAGTAATGTTGAATCATCTATCAATCATGTATGCGGAAACAACATAATATCATTTGTAACAATGCTCAACTAATGTGGCTAGAGCAGAATCTCCATTGCAGAAAACATGACATTTCTCTATTGACAGTCCAAATAATAAGAGTACTTTCTTTCAGTAATTGCATTAACTTTGCCATCTAACCATGGCAAAGTTGCAATTTAAATTTATGGCATTGTGAAATTCTATAAAGGCATTCGCTTCATCTATATAATATTATGCTCATTTGCAGAATTGTACTTGCAGAATTGTATCTCCTGTTAGCAGTATATCAATATAAATATGTTAAAACTTGAGTATATATATAAATTCCATTAACAAATCAACTTAAATATATCAATTTGTGACGCTACTTTATTATATTAAGTTTGGCTCCTTGGTAGTAAGCCAGAATGTGTGATATTCACTTTCCAGCAAGCATATGCATTCATTCTTGAACATTCTAGGTAGGGCCTGATAATCCACAACACTGTGGGAGGATTACCCTGGAAACACATTCCTGTGAATTTCCCTAAATTATCTGCTACCTGGGATCCTCAACCATTAGAAGCAGAACTTCCCTTTAAGTTCTTGATCCACCTGATGCTTGAGCTTGAGAATTCTGTAGATTGGATGGGATTTTCACTGGATTTTATGGGAGTTTCACAGGGATTTCATCAGTTCATGGGATTCTGTGCACATATCTAATGGTGGAATACCTATTATTCAATTAAATGAATGCACATGGCATTCACATAAATTATTGTATTGCCCTCCCCAGAGGATACTTTATATTCGATTCCTTATGAGGGCCCAATATTACCTAGCACTATTCCACTGTAATTATAGATATAAACAATAGTCAATAACACAGAAAATAACAATCCAACAAGACTTTGTAATGATTTTCAATCTTTATTTGAAAGATTCTGAAACAGAAGATATCCAATTGAATGTGAATTCCCATGTTGCCCTATATTGTCAGTTTTGTATTATCATATGTTAATGCAGCACAATAAGGCTACTGCTACCAATATCAATGTATATACATATGTTTTCATTAATGTAGGAGCCAATTATATTGGCATCATGGCATCATGGTTTAGACAATAATCTTCCATGTCATGATCATCTTCAGGGGCAATCTGTTAATAGAGAAAAAAAGGATGATATTTATCATTAAAACGAATTCACTTTAACGTTGATGCCTCTAACGCCATCTATTTACATTCACTCCCTGAATAATATGCAGCATGATATACACAGGAGGAGTTGGTACTACCAGGAGGTAGAACAATGTCATGTAGTATAGAGAAACAGTAGGGAGTTCCATTGGACATTAATTAAAGTGTATGTATACGTCAGCTTGCATCCATCTTTTTGATTGACACAGACTAGGACCCGCCCACAGGTCTTTACAAGTAGAGTTATGCAAAGTAGACAGTGGCCTGGGTCCCTGTTATTTATTGACTATGACAAAGTGTGCGTGGTGTGTGTGTGGGGGGGGAGGGGGGGTAATTAAGGGAGTGATCATTTTTTAACAGTGGGGTGGTGGGTTTGGGGGGGGGCACATTTTTTTCCCACCCCTTGACCACTCCGCACGAAAAACCACCATCCCCCCTGTTGTTAAAAAATTATCACTCCCTAACATACATACAGGTATAGGTCAAGTTAGAAATAAAGTTCTGCTACATCACAGTGTGGGCAAACGAAGGCAACATGTGCTTAGGTAGCCTCCCCATGATAGCCATACACCAGGGCCATTACATTTAAATAGATTTTTTATTGTTCCTGACTTCAGGTGATACACAGCTTTTACTATACAACATAGTATTTTAAATGTATGTATTCATCATAATTTCATGTGTGCCTCATGATACATGTATGGCTATTCATATTCATATATAACTGGTTGATTTTGAGTTACCTTTCCTAGTGCTCAAGGTGTGTCCAGTGGTCTGTTTGCCCACCGCACCTCCCATATAAATAGAAACAATCAAGTATATGTAACTTGACCTTTATCACCACGCTGCACTGCTGACAACCACATACCCAAGGGCCCAGTCATTGATTACTAGCTGAAGGGTGCAGAGGGGTCGCCCCCTATAGTCGGAAAGTCGCCGAAATTAAGGGGTCCGACTCGGAAGTCCCTTTTTGGACCTTTTAATCCATAGTAAATTATATCCAAAAGTCGCCAGGTCACTTAAATTATTGCCTCAGGTTGGAAGTCGCCTCCAAAACAGCCCAGGTCGCCAGGTCGCTTTTGACCCATCTAGAGCCACTAGCTGGGGGTGCTTGGTGGATTTTCCCAAAAGAGCAACCCCACTCCCGACCAATTTGCTCCCCCCCCGGCCGCCCCCCCCCACCCCCCACTACGTTCGAATTTTCAGAAATGCCCCCCCCCCAAAAAAAAAGAATCACTCATGGTGATGAATATTCAAATGGACTGTATTTAGTATTTGCCACCCCCCCCCCCCAGATCGTAATAAATGACTCGGCCCTAATGTGAGGTCTGCTCACCACTAGTACGAGCACCACTCCTCCCAGCCCATACTGGTCTCACCCCTCACCGCTGTGTATGGCCTGCTGCCCTGCCCTGCGTGTATTACTCTCGTTCCTTAATCCTTCCGAAGGAATGCTCTGGGGACAGCCAGTATGACCTTGAACTTGGAGTTTGCTGGGTTTACGCAGTCCCCGTAGTTAACTTGGAACCAGTGAACAGGAACCAGAAATGGAACCAGAAAGTATGATGGGAAATACAGGTGAAACTACCATCATACATTCTGGTTCCTGTCCACTGGTTCCAAGCAACCAGCAGGAGTGCCCAAACCCAGCAAAATCCCAAGTTCAAGATCATACTGGCTGTCACCAGAGCCTTCCTTCGGAAGGATTTGGAAAAGAGAGTATGCTTGTATCCCCATCCCTGTACTGAATACCCGGCGGTAGAAAATCCCTAGTGAAAGATATTTAATGAGAGAAGTATAGATTCTCCCGGAAATAACAATGTATGATTAGAATAGACTACTCCCATACTGTACAGTGAGTGCCACAGTAGACCTACCCACACAGTGGCCACGCTGGGGTAACGCAGGGCTGACTGCAGTTAACTCCCTACTGGAGGGTGGACAGGCACTCGCTTATACGGCGACGAGGTCGAACCTGGTTGCAGTGCTCACCTTCCGTCGACCAGGCATAACAGCGTCACAACCGGCTGCAGTAAGCCCGGGGTGAGGTGCTACAGACCTATTAAACCATAACTTGTGCCGACCTTTCTATTTCTGGCAAACATAGACAGTTGCGCCCACACCTGGCCACAAACACAAGGTCCCAGGTACTTTATGGGGATCAGACAATTCCCATAGCTGGCTGCCGTGACATCTGTTGCAGGGTTAAGTGGGTGTGAGGGGGTGATCATTGGGTGCCTGGAAATATAAATAAAGCACCTAAACAATCAAATACTTTCTCATTACAAAATAGATAGAAATTCACCCTCACTATGCTTATTACCTAAATGCATTTGTGAACATGCTGTTATATATCCAATACAAGACTAAGACCAAAACAATATCTTATTTGTCCAAACTTCATAATCAAATGCTGATACCTACCCTGTGTGCTTCCACTCAGTTGACTGGAGGCCTAGTCCTGACCTCATGCATGTCGTCCTGTGTGACTGGGCCACCCTCCTGTAAAGGCCAAATCCCACAACACAACATGTGCACCTGGAAATTTTCTGTATGAGCGCTCTTGTTTATTTAAGCCCCTTAAGCCCTTGTATATCCAATGCTTCTCAAACTACCTCTACCTATTTGAAAACCCACTGGTACATGAGTGTAACAAGTTGCTTTGTGCAGACAGGTGGCGAACATTTTGGTGCCCTTTGGGATCATTGTGGGATTTGGGCATAAGGCATGCAGGGGTATGGGTATACCTGTAACCCTCAGCAGGCCTGCACACTACTAGCCTCTGCTGTGACCTACAAGCAGCCAGGTGACCATGGAGCCAGGACCACATGGCCAGTCTCTGCCACACTGACAGTTGAGGGGGACATGAGAAGAGGTACAGGTGAGTGCTATATTTTGTTCAATTCAATACAAGACAATTGCTGAAACACTATTCTCTTATCTAAATGTATTAAGTAAGCCTTACAGGGCTTATTATAGGCCTACATATAAACTATCTGTATGATATGCTATTAACACATTCGGTGTAGTATATTCAGTTGCATGTCTCTGTCTGTCTCATTGTCAGCCAATAGCATAGACACTAAGCCGATTATTATCACACCTCTCAAACACACACACACACACTCTCTCTCTCTCTCCCTCTCTCTCTCTCTCTCTCTCTCTCTCTCTCTCTCTCTCTCTCTCTCTCCCTCCCTCCCTCCCTCCCTCTCTCTCTCACACTCTCTCTCTCCCTCCCTCCCCCTCTCTCTCTCTCTCTCTCTCTCTCTCTCTCTCTCTCTCTCGCTCTCTCTCCCTCCCTCCCTCCCTCTCTCTCTCACACTCTCTCTCTCCCTCCCTCCCCCCCCTCTCTCTCCCTCTATATATATATATATATATATACCGTATTTCCCAGTTTATAAGCCGGGTCTCGAATATAAGCCTGCCCCGTTTTTAAGCCGGGTCAATACCCCATTTGAAATCAGTATAAGCCGGGGCCCGAATTTAAGCCTGGTCAATAAAGGAAACTCCAATACAATTTCTTCAGAGGGGCATAATTTCACTTCTACTTGGAGTATTTTCACAGTTCTTTCATGTGCATGATGCTAACGTACCATACCTTAAGCTGAGTATGATTTGGAGAAGGAAAACCTTTGAATTTGTCATGATATTATTAAAAATGTCCCAAAAAGTGTGTAAAGACGATGAATATATCCGAGAATTTTAGACAGACTGCTAGAGTAGCTCTTTAAATCTAAAAATCAGAGTATATGAAAATAATATAAGCCTGCCTCGAATATAAGCCTCCCCCGTTTATAAGCCGGGTCAATATCCCATTTGAAATGAATAGAAGCCTGGGCTTATAAACGGGGAAATACGGTATACACCTGGACATGGTTCTTCCATATACCCACTGCCCCACAGGGTCAAGACGAGGTGTTATACACCGAGTCGATGACCACCCAGCTAACAAGAAAACGTTATTTTACGTCAAAATAACGTTTTAAACTTTACATAACGTTATGCCATATTAAAGAGCCTTAGAAAATGTTGACATAATAACGTTATATAACGTTATAAAATGGTGTATAACGTTATTTGTTTACTGGGCAGTGGGCAGTGGGTATATGGAAGAACCATGTCCAGGTGTATACCGTATTTCCCCGTTTATAAGGCCTGGGAGCTGACTCTACTGATCGCACACAAGACATTTGGTTTGATTGATCCCAATTTAACCCTTAGTAGCAGGTTGGTGATGTATAAGGTTACATATAGTTGATTGTTTCTATTTATATGGCAGGTGCGGTGGGCAAATAAACCACTGGACTGTGACCCCCAGGTATATGCACCATGGATCAGTCAGTTATAACTGATATTATTAGTCAGATATTCTTATATGGGATAGATATGATCATATATACATGTGATATCATCTTGTTTGGTGTAAGCTGCAGATTCATTGGTGATGACACCATTATACTGGGCAGCAAATAACACAAAGTCAATGTAGGCCCCACAGTAAGCACCCCATACAACCTCTGATAATGCTGACCCTCTTCCACTCACACTAGACACACCTTCTGTACAGCACATGTTGCAGCCAGGCTATTTGAAAAGTTTAGGGACGAGTCATTCATTACCATGTGGGATAAGGGGTAGTGGTGGTTGGTTTGGGAGGGGGGGATTCTCAACATCTGAATTGGAAGTTTGTGGCGGGGGAGGGGATTAGTGTAAGCTACACATACTATACATGTTGATATTTGGATGACAAGCGGCGGGGGGGGGGGGGGGCTACTTGGCACTATGCATGAACTATTCAAGTGGTGTGAAAAAGAAAAACACCCGGAAAACTCACCCCTACCCCTTGCTATTAATAAAATGACCACTCCTTGATCAAATGCTTGCTGACAGTGGGACGCAGAAGGGCACTTCAGGGAAGATATAGATAGAAAATAGAGAAAAAGAAATGAAATGCAGTGATAATGGAATAGTATGACTTATTGTTACATAATATTTATAAGAGTCTCTTGGTTGGAAAAGTGTCAATTTGAAAACAGACAATGTAATATTTAGAGCAGTTAGAATTGAACCATATATGTCTTTTTTTCCTTTTACATATGCCGTGCTAGCAACTTGCGGAAGTCAGGACTCAAGAAGAAGAAGAACCATTCGGACAGTCGACACAATATTGTTGAATAAACTGATACACTGCTTACTTTGGTAATATTATAAGTAAAATACCAGGAAATATACATTGTAACATATGACCGGCATGACTGTGAGCTGATTCTACTTTGAGAGCCCTGCAAAAGATAAAGGGGTCTTGGAGGCAGAACGGCAATGCGCCGAATCCAATGATTAACTATGTTATTTACCCAATAAAACACTAAAAAAAAAAGGGGGTGGGTAAATATCAGGATGTTTGAAATTGTGCATTCTATGCAACAGCCAAACTGCAACAAAGGTTTTCAATACGCAAGACATGACATTGCATTCTTTATACAACCTCTAGTTTCTCTAGGGTCACTTCACATGAATTTTATATTTAGACATCATTTTAACAATACAAATATTTCAGAATATTGCTTGTATTCTTCCCCTTTTGTATTGGTCTTACTGTATATCATCTAGTTCTGACCATATTATATGTGGTTGAATGTGTGTTTTCCTAAAGGGATAAACCATAAAATGCTGATATAGTAATTTCCCATTTTACAATGCCTACAGAATGGTGAGAATTAAGAAGTGACTTCAAAATGACATACACATGCTTGCATTTCTATTTGTAAACACCAACCACTAGGCAACCATTAAGGCTGAAAGTTGGTCAAGTCCATTCTTATTGGCCATAATTATTAAACATGTATTGATCAGGATATACCATATATGGCATGTGTGTCATCTGTGCAAAATCAACTTTGTAATGGAAACCATCATAAATATTAATAAAATAATATTAACATATTTTGTATCAAAATATACCAAACGTTTGGTGATCAACAAACACACAACTACTATAAGTTTATGTTTTGCCTGGTCTTTTGGCCCCTCAGTAAAAAAGAATAATCAAATAAAGAATGCCCTAGTCTTATTTTCCTGTGCTCGGTGATGAGAAACCCATTGTTTTTGAGTGGGCTTGTCAATTCAAATTTCTCACCTAATTTACTTATTAAATACAACGATGATAAATTCTCTTATGTTGTTTTAAACATGTTGGCCCTCATCTCTTGGGAATTCCATCAGTTAACCAAAACTGAAAACGCACCTGGCTGCATTTCCAACTGTTATTGAGTCTAAAAATAAAGCGAATACTTTTTAGATTGTCCCTAAAAAATAAATAGAGAAAATTAATACTTTCAGTGAATAGATGCTTTTGTTGCAATCTGGCCGCTGGATGGTTTTGGTAGATGATAAAGCCTGGTTGTATGTGAGTACTTCCATGGGTTATCATTATTATGTCAAGATTAACGTATCCTGATTTGACCTGGCCTTATACATGCCAATTGAAATTACTCTCATGATTGAAGTGTCTTTTTCTGCATCAATAAAATCACTGATTATGCAGTATCATTGAAATTTTGTGACTATTATTGTCATCCTCAATAAAAGATTCAAACAAAGTTTAAAACTCAGTTGCCTTTTTTTCACATTTAATTTATCTATATATCGAGTAAAGGTAATGCATGCATCAAGATTGAATTCAAAGAAGAATAACATAATGTGTAACTGTGATTCTGCTTTGAGAATACAGGTTGATATAATATTGACAGGCTGTAGTTGAATCAACTTATGTATGCAAAAATAGCTAACACCACCTCAACATTGAGAAAACAACTTTGGATGGGAGTTGATTCAAAGTTTATTTTCTGCAATCGAATCAATATAAACTATTCAATATGAAATCATAGTCTATGATCATAATGTTGATTCAGCATAGCCATATGAACATTGAATTACTGATTATTTGACAATGTTGAATACCTCATCAATATCAACCTTAAAGAAACCCTGTATCAACCGTTGGTATTGATGTTGAATCACTGATGATTTGTCAACATTGATGACCTCATCAATATCAACCATAAACAAACCCTGTATCAACTGTTGATAGTATGTTATTGCTACCATTGAATCAACATTGAATCAACGTTAGTTTGCCCACTGGGAGTGTGAAGAGTTCTCGCTGTGTGTGTATATAATGCTTAGTATTCAGTTATTTATTCATTGATTCTGTACATGGCTCACTCTCACCAAATCAGTGCAACTAAAAAAGTGACGTACATGATCGGCGGACGTACATGATCGGCGGACGTACATGATCGGCAGAGTACAAAACCCATCTTTTACCCCCTGCACTACGATGTTTAACTCTCCCAACCATACCTACAGGCTGTAATGTATCTTTGGGGAGTTTATTAGAAAAAAAAAACTCCCAAAATATTTATAGGGGCCGGAGGGGGGGGCTCAATGTGTAACCGATCATGTACGTCACATGACGTACATGATCGGCTTGGAATGTCATGTAACATTTCCTCATTACCCACTGCTTCACATGTCTATGGTTATACATATTTAGACCTACAACATATGTACACCTTGCTATGATTGATTTATGTTTTATATATGGTCAGAAAGGGTAATTAAGACAGTCAATAAATAATGGCCGATCATGTACGTCACATGACGTACATGATCGGGATCGAAATGTCATGTAAAATGATTTTAATAGTCGCATCTATACATTTCTAACACATAACATTTCAATACACACATCATATGTACACGTTGGTAAGGTTTATTCATGTTTTATCATGTTCATAAAGGGTAGGGCAGTCAATAAATCACCGATCATGTACGTCACCGATCATGTACGTCACATGACGTACATGATCAGTATTAAAATGCCATGAAAAATGACCTTAATAGTCGCATCTATACATTGCTAACATATTACATTTCAAGAGACACATCGTATGTACACCTTGGTAAGGTTTATTTATGTTTTATTATCTTCAGAAAGGGTAGGGCAGTCAATAGATCACCGATCATGTACGTCACCGATCATGTACGTCACCGATCATGTACGTCACCGATCATGTACGTCCGCCGATCATGTACGTCCGCCGATCATGTACGTCACTTTTTTAGTTGCACTGGTTTGGTGAGAGTGAGCCACATATACTTCTTATAATTTTCACCGACTCATCCATGTTTAGTTGTATCATTATTATATCATACCTATGTGTTGTACAAATACGAACCACAGATTGAAAAGGATTCACCATTTATTGTCATAATATATACCACGAATTGTAATTTTTGTGATTTGGCAATAAAAACCCTTCAAACCTTAAATTTTTTTTTATTTTTCATGGAATACAGCAGCCATTGCTTTAACCAAGGACTCCCATATTTTATAACCCCCGTGAAATAACCCAGGCCGTATTTCACGGCCTGTGGCGTCATCAAAGATGGCAGTTTGTTTACATTTAAACGGCATAGAAAAATCATAATTTTGGTATTTTGAATCGAAAACTATAAAAAATAAACACAAAGGTACACTCTTTTGGGTCTATTGAAGGGTCATTTCACTTGTTGACCCTTGGGCCGCATTTCACTTGGCCTGCGGCCTCGTGTAATACGGCCCATGGGTCAACTCGTGCAATAACCCTGTCAACAGACCAAAACTTGTGAACCTTTGTCTATATCTACTACAATAAAACCTGTTCTTAGTAAGTGGCCTTTTTTTGTGAAAATCAGAACCACAGTGTGGTGTATAGGATTCTCCCAATTGTTTTTAAAAGTATACTTCAGTACTAAATTACCGTTTTTTCTCGCGTATATAGACAAAACTCGTCATTGACATACATGCACTTCATACTTCACGAGTTGAAGCTGGGTCATATCACAATGCCGAAGGCTGAGTGTGATATGACCCAGCTTCAACGAGTGATGTATGATGTACATGTATGTTAATAAGTGGGGTTTTGTGTTTATTACATGGACCTTCAGTTGTTAAATGAAGAAAATCAACAAATTGGGAGGCCATGGAGTATGGCTACACTGTACTCCATGGGGGCATGGAGTATGGAGCTCCCATAGGCTTAGCATAGAGAAGGCCGTACCACCATGTAATAAAACTTAATATAAGCCGCTGCTTCTAGGCAAGTCAAACTCGGCTTTAATTTGATACCAAACATGCCTATATTATAAGATGCAGTTGTTATTTTTTGATGAAACGTCATTAGCTTTCATTACTGATGAGTGTTTATGAGGGAATACGAAGTATAATTGATATACCGTAAATTCCCGCGTACTACCCGCATCTCGCGTATAACCCGCACCCCCAACTCAGGAGAATGCTATAACCCGTTTTTGGATCTGAAAATTCATATTTTAGTACTGTTCTATAGTGATAAAAACCCTCGTATAACCCGCACCCTGTATAGGCATGTCTGGTATCAAATGAAAGCTGAGTTTGTTTCGCGTACAACCCGCGGGTAGTACGCGGGAATTTACGGTAGTACTCAATTCGCAACCCCCCTCCCCATGCGGCTTGCATGATTTGTCAAAGTTCAGGGTGTGGCTTACTTGGGTATATGACAGAATGCTTTAATCAGAGCCCTGTGCAGCTTATAAACTAGGTTTTGATGTAATGGATGGTTTATCTGTGCCGACCTAATTAGCGCTCATCCGCCTTTTGCAAATGTTTTGACCAGAGGGGCCCTTGACGGGGGTTGCCCATGTCGCGTGTCGATCTTAAGAAATGCTCATGTCGCCATATCGATCTTAAGAAATTCCCCATGTCCCATGTCACTATCTATTTTTTCCTCTTGTTCCATGTCACTATCTATTTTCTCTTCATGTCCCATGTCACTAGGGCCAAAAAGGGTCCATGTCGCCGTGTCGAATTTAAGGGTCTAGGGCCATACCAGAGAATCAGGTTCACTTTAGTTATTTGTACCAATGAAACTGTTTAAGGACTCTCAGCACCCAAATTGCGATAAAACAGTTTGAGGGGAATACTTCCAAGGAAATGTGTTAAACCTGTACATATTATACATCGATTGAACCATCTATAATAGCTTTATCAAATTCCTTCAATTATTTCTCATTTTAGTAGCCATGGAATGTGGATGGAACAAAAACGTTCCATTTTCAGCCCCTTTTTTTTCCAACAGCATTATGGGATGGAAATTGCACAAATTTCTTGAATTTCTCGATTGAAAACTAAAATTCATGTCTATTAGGCTCTAACACGATGGCCCACTGGAGCCTCTGGATGGAGGCAGCCATCTTGTAGGACATGAAATCTCGCTCCTTTTGCAAGATTTCTCGCTCCTTTGGCGAGATTTCACAGCTTTCTTGGCATGGGGGAGGGTAGGGGTGTGTGTGTAGAGCACTCACACCTACCAGTAGCTGACCACTGTACACACCTCTGAGCCCAAGTGTTAATGGGGTAGCCATTGTTTTAGGGGGGCTCCTGAGTGACACCTGATAAATGCACACCCTGTCTGTAGTAACAGCACCCACTAGGTGTACTACCACCAATCAGCCTAGACTCTCTGGCTCATACCTGCATGGCTTCACTCTCCATACAGTTTTTTGGTCACTCTCCAAGCAGAATTTAGTTTTTTAATTCTTATTTATTTCAGTTTTATGATAGGAAATTAAAAAAAATGACTTGGTACATGAATACATGATGATATACAGTTTTCATGTATGCATAAACCATAAATTAATTAATCAGAAATACACAGTGAGACAAGTCCAAAGTAGACTGTACAAAGAGACTCAGTGGCAGCTTGTCCTACCATTTAGATATGCTGTGTGCCACTAGGTGGCAGCACCCCATAACGTGTTAGAGCCTTATACCTGGGGTCCTTTTTTCTCTTTTCCTGATATTCCAATTATTAAGGCCTACACAGCTCTTCAAAGTTACATAGTTAGCTAAAAAGCGAGTGATAGGGGTAAATAGCCATTTTTAGCATTTTTTTAGTACCTATGCAACTTTGAAGAGCTCTGTAGGCCTTAATAATTGGAATATCAAGAAAAGAAAAAAAAAGACCCCATGTGTAGACATCAATATCAGTTTAAAATAGTTAAACCTGAGAATTATGTGCATTTTTTATCCCATAATGACGTTGAAATGAAAAGAAAGATAAAAAGGAACGTTTTTGATCCATTCACATTCCACAGTGACAAAAATGCCAAATAATGGAAGGAATTTTATAAAAGTATTATAGATGGTTCAAATGGTGTATAATATCTAGAGGTGTAACACATGTACTTGGAATTGAACCCTCATGACCCTTTTAGTGAAATATGGGTGTGGAGAGTCCTTAAAGTACCGTATTAAGGGGGCGTTTCTTTTTGTAGGGTGTCCCACAGGGCTAAATAAATGTAGGCAATATAAATAGATAAATGCCAACGCCCATTGATACAGTCTGTTGTATTTCACGAGTGGGGGCTGGGGCAGTATCCCACGAAGCCGCAGGCTGAGGTGATGCAAAATTTTTTCACCACCCTTCATGAGGTTGTAGAATTTTTCAGATCTCCCTTAAAATGGCGGTAAATTATAGGCTTTTTCAAAGAAAGCAGGTGACAATTATTATTTTCATGGACATTTTCAGCAAAACTCATTTCCCCTGATATTCTGAAAGTACCAGACATTTCCCTGACCTTTTTGTGTTTTTGTATTTTTTTTTTGAATTTTCGTCCATCGTGGCGCACTCAAGTTTCACCCATCAAAGACACAGATATCGTACTACCGACGGAGATAGGACAGGTAGGCAGGCTATACCACAGATTTCAGCTAGACTTGGCAGCTCATTTGCATTACTTTTCTGTAAGGCCACTCAAAATAGATGTAACTTGTTTCTCCTCACCCGGCAGTGACAAGGGCGTTTTTAAAAAATTATTTTGGAAATTGAGCCAAATGCTGCACTCTGATAACTTGTCATTTATTGTGCACCCTGTGAAAATTTAACAAACACACCGCCACCCCCCTCCCTGAAAAAAAATCTCTGGACAAATCATGAGATGGATTTTTTTTTGCTCAAAACTGTTGGAAATTCTACAACTGTAGGAGGAATTACATCCCTGATGTCAGTATTTATAAGCTTTAATTTGATACAAATTTTTACCACTTTTTGACAGATTTTTCATTTTAAAGAAAAAAAATATCCCCAAGTATCACGATTTTCATGATAGCGCGGTAATGAGAAACAACTTTTTCTTTGAGTGGCAATATTTGTTAAAAATTCCACTCAATTAATATCCAGTAGGGTGTAATGTAGACTACTTTGTTGCAAGAGGTCACTTGTATCTACGAATGATTTTTTTCGTCCAACCCCCTCCTCTGGATTCTGTGGATGTGTATCTGCACAGTTTGCAGTCTAAGAAAAACAAACCATGGTCCCGTGACAGTGTTGTTTATTCTGTTCTTTTTGTACAGCATGATATAAAATGTTGATTTATGCCACTAATACACAAGCTCCTCCGGCTGCCTTGATCTTGACCTCAGCGTCACGGCTGAAGTACTTGGCCTTGACAATCACTGGCTGTTTGGGGAGGACACCCTTGCCGAGGACCTTGTAATATCCCTGCAAACAATAGACAGTAGTTAGTATCGGAAATTTTGTTCAGAGTAATAGGATCCATAACCTCGAAATTTGCAGGGTTCAACTCGATCTGCTTGACATTAAAGCCATTATTTAGAATGTTTTATGAATTATTTTACATAAGCGTTTTCCATTCAAACCGATTTGTAAAATGTGTAATCGAGAGGACTTGATTGCCTTTCATCCTTGTTATATATCAACTGGCTAAGACTATGTATAGGTTGTCAATAATGTGATGTATAATGTCTACTCACAGCACGGACGCAGTCGATCACGGGGGCGACATCAGTCTTCTTGGCATAGTGTTCACGGGCCTGCTCTGTTACCAGGGACCACAGCTGGTTTACGTTTACTGTTGGGCAATGCAGCTGGTTGCGCTTCAAGTGGTAGTGACGCATACCAACCTTACCGAAGTAACCGGGATGGCTGAAATACAACAGAACATTTACTCTAATGCCACATATTAAATATATTCCTTTCAAAATTATGAACTTTAAGCAGTGTTAAATATATCCTTGGCATGAAACAATCTACTCCATTGAGAAGCGACTGGGATTAAACCAGGGAATTTTACTCTGTCCTCCCTTGATTAGAGAATCATCATTGCCCGACAAAACGTCAGACTAGGACTCATGCCCGGGAGGTTTCTTGAAAGTGGGTAGGTTTCTTGAACAGACCATCTTTAATTCGAGAAATTTCACATCAATTTGAATTATAAAATGTAAGACTAGGCTTCTTCTTGACACAGGATGTATACACGTTGTATATTCAAGCAGAGACTTTGGCTGGCATGATCACATGCAAAAGCGAATCCGCCAAGCACACTTGTGCCTCTACATGGATACCCAGTTTTGACTGCCAAATTTTAAGCATAAGGGCCGTGTCGCCATGTCGATTTTTCATCCCATACAATATGATACACACTACTCGATTTTGCCGTGTCCGTCGATTTTTAAAGCCGTGTCGCCCGTATCGGATTTTACCCATGTAGAGGCACACACTCAAGTGGCTGCCTCTTATGTCTCCTTGGCATGAAACAATTTACTCCGTAGAGAAGCAACTGGGATTAAACCAGGGAATTTTATTCTGTCCTCCCTTGATTAGAGAATCATCATTGTCCGACAAAACGTCAGACTAGGACTCATGCCCGGGAGGTTTATTCTCTCAAGAGTGTTTGCTGCACAATGTTTTGAAAACCGTCAATTACTAGACTGATATCTTTGAATTGACGATTGATCATAGATATTTAAAGAAAACTGGTGCAGTGAGTCTTTGCATGGCGTGATGAGCATGAACATGTTGTTCGAAACCGCCAGTTTAACAACAATAGAAAATAAATAAATTAGTGGCATGGTGGTTATAGCCATGGCCGTATCAGCAAGCCTAATTTAACTTACAAGACATCTAGGGCATTGTTTACGATATTTCACCTTAAATTAAATAACAGATGGTAACACTACATTTAATGGTAGCCTAACCCTCAGCTGAGGAATTTCCCTCATGTACCACACCACTACCGTAAAACCCCTCTATAGAAGCTGTGATGTGCGAATCAAAACCCTAGTACAGTCAGTAGGATTGTCCCAAGGTCGAAATTTATCAATGAGAGGCATAGTTCCTTATTTTGATTATGAACATTGATGATTGGTTGTTGGAGGTGATTCAAGGTAGAAAGCACGTCCCTATATTTTTACCGAGGCAATGGTTCTTTAGCATCCCACACTACATAGGCATAGCGTGAGATGGAAAGGCCTTTGACATGCCGTTTGTCTAACACAGCAGAGGGAAAGTAGTCAGCTGAAACAGCAGGGTGCTACGGAGTCTCGAACCCGTGGTCTCATGCCTGGGAGAGAACGTCCTGAGCCAACTCCCCACCACATTATGACCTTAGTCTAAGGCATAGAACAGCTTTGAGTTGTTGGACAAACTGACATAGCGGTGGTAATACCAGGTATCATTTCAATCAGCACTACCTCACTATATGAATATGTATGTTGTTTCCGAGGCATGAAACAATCTACTCCATTGAGAAGCGACTGGGATTAAACCAAGGAATTTTATTCTGTCCTCCCTTGATTAGAGAAACATCATTGCCCGACAAAACGTCAGACTAGGACTCATGCCCGGGAGGTGAACTTTGTTATACAGTGTACTATGCACGATTCTCAGAATGACTTTGAAGACCCTGCCCCTGTCAAATATATGATTGGATCTGGACAAATGGATTTTCCTCGGAAGAGTTGTGGACGATGTGACCAAAGCCTGAAGCCAAACTTCCCCCTAGAGTTGTATATGTTTCCGTACAAGTTAACCGAGACAATAATATCCGTTCATTATTTATTATTATTACAGCAAGTCTGAGTGCAACATTACATTATTTCTGCCATCTGAATGAACGATTTGGTTTACAGTCCGAGGAATTTTGAAAGGTAGTGTGGCATCCAAGGCATTGTTTACGATAAACTTAACGCTTTACTTTTTTTAAATCCTCATGCCGTCATGGCTTTACCATTATAATAGATTAATATCTAAAACTTACTATTTGTCCCAGTTGATCCTGTGGTGGTGCTGGCCACCAGCGTTTCCACGACCTCCTGGATGTTTCCTGTGCTTGCCTATTGAGATAGAAAATAGATCAGTTCAACCTCGGTAAACAGTGATGTGTTGATTCTGAGCTGTTACAGTAAAAATACAGGCTATAAAGCCTATTTAATGTACAGTATAAAGAAACCTAGTATTACACATAAACAAACACAACCATTAACGAGTTGGTATCTGTTTACATCATGTAACAACAGGAGACAAGTTTTGGGACGTATACAACATGTGTTGTGATTTGACTTAGCTAACAAGACAGGCGAAATGGGGCAATAACAGGATGAATACTATTACTATTCCAATTACCAATACAGTAAAATTCCGCTACAACGAATTCGGTTATAACGAATTTTCGGATATAACAAACAAATTGCTGTGCCAAAATCGTTTTCCATACATTCCTATAGTAAAATAATCCCGTTTGTACGAATCTTTTCAGGTGTAAGTTTGTTTATAACGAATTTTTTTTGGCTCTGCAATGATTTTATCCATAGAATTATTCACATGCTGAGGGGTCGGAGGAGTCTTAGAAGTTTCTACCGCCTACAGGGCTTCCTGAGCGGCAGGGTGTGTGTGTGGGCGGTGGTGGTGGGGGGTGGGGGGGGGTCTAGGAGATTTTCAAAGAGTCTTCCCGCCTACAGGGCTTCCTGAGCGGCAGGGTGTGTGTGTGTGGGCGGTGGTGGTGGTGGTGGTGGGGGGGGGTCTAGGAGATTTTCAAAGAGTCTTCCCGCCTACAGGGCTACCTGAGCGGCAGGGTGTGTGTGTGTGGGGGGCAGGGGCGTGGCAAGCAGTTTCAAAGTAGGGGGAACTGAGGGGTATTTTGACCCTTTTTGACCTCTTTTTACTTAACTTCTTTGGTTTGACCTTTTTTGGGGTTGGTCAAAAGTAGGGGGGGGGGCATGTGGGGTGTAGGAGACTTTCAAATTGAGGGGGATTGAGGTTTTAAGGCAGGTTCAAAGCAACTGCCCCCGCCCCACCCTCATCCATCCCAGCAGTGGGCTTGATGGAGGGAGTCTTAGGCCGCCGGCCCTTTTTCCACCCACCCCCCCGCCCTCCAGATCTCCACCCCGTTGGCACTCTTTCCGTACCTCTCCAACCTTCCCCACAACTCAGCACAATTATCTTTTTATAACCAAATTTCGTAGTACATGTATAATAACAAAGGTATATTTGTATAGAAATGGTGCCAAACCAATTTGCTTGTTATAAACAAGTATTTGTTATTACAGAGCTTGTTATAATGAAGTCTCACTATAGGATATCATGCCTAAAATGCCGATTTCGGTTATTACGAAATTCGTTTATAACGAACTTTTTCTCTGACCCAAAGCACTTTGTTATAACGGAATTTCACTGTACAACATGCTGAACAACCGTAGCAAGTGCTTGCAGGCACTGCAGTTGGCACATTCCTCCTCCCATGTTTTTTTTACAAACGCTTTAGAGACATGTGTTTTCTTATCATAATGACGGTGGTGTCATGTTAATTTAATAATATATATGGAGATAGACTGACTCAGTATGTTGACAAGTCTGTATTCAAATTAGTTTATTGATAGTATTGAATACACGTACCAATACGGCCATGACCGTGGCTGACGTGCCCACGGAGCTTCCTTGTCTTCTTGAGTCTGGAGGTCTGAAAAACGCAAACAACATATTAACCTTCAGATGACAATTGCACAGTTGTAAGATTGTGGAGTGTTAGCTGTTGACACAATTGACGGTCTGGTTGAAGGCGTTTGAAGGAGTGACTGACAGCTGACATTTTGATTTGTTTTGTTGTTGACACTCACTTTCTATCGGCATCTTCAAGTGTTCTCAGCTAAAGTAACAAACTATGGACCTGCTACATAGATCTCCCTATAGAATTTGTGGGGCTTTGTCATTCACACAGTCAGATATTGGCCAACATTTGCTGATAACTCTTGAGGACCCACACGTGCAATAATTTTTGAGCGAGCGATAATGGGGACTTGGACATGACAACCTGCCGACATGCCCGTTTTCCATCTCGAAATTTTAACATTTCTCACCGATACCAAAATAAAATAAACCCTTCAAGTAATCGAAATGCATGTTAAGAAGATGTAGGGTGTGTTTAAATAAGTCTACCATGATGCAAATAGCGGATGATCAAGGATTTAAAGTTGAAGTTGCACAGTAAACAGAAGAGGCACCTACCATCTTGCCAGTGACGTCAGGGAAAAGACCGAAGTTGGCCGAGCGCGCACGGAAGTGACCGATTGACGGGATTGAAACTGGGTCATCATGGCGCGCACCACAACAATCGCAAAAGGAAGTCAGCTCGCTGGGACAACGCTAAAAGATCACTGATTTCTCAGCATATATCGCACTCACTTGGATCTTACTGATAACGACGTATCTAAAAAGGTAGGTCTCTCCCTTCACTAATTTGCTTTGTGACTTAGTTGAGGACGATCGCGGTGGTTACCACTTTAATTTCATGTGAACTGTCGTTTCAGCTACTTGAGCTACACTCCTACAGTAGGCCTAGAGGCTATAGACATCTTCACTACACTTCAGTGTGACTGTTACTGTGAGTGTCATAAGTCAGTCACTCAGTGTTAGTAACTTGTTGTTTTCATGCATTGCTCACTGGATGAACCGACTGCATACAGTGGAGTTGGGCAGGAGCTCGCTGTCAGTGTCAGTGAAACCTGAGAGTACAGTACAGTGTGTACAAGACAAGTATATCTGCAACATCTATTTTACATCTAGATATATTATAAATAATATAAGGGAGCGTTAATTATTTATGGCAGGGGGGGGGGGGCGGGCGTTTGGCAAAACAAATACGTAAAAAAAAAAAAAGACCCCCCCCCCCTCTGAATGGGTCAAAAAAAAAAGACCCCCCCCCCCCTCCGAATGGGTAAAAAAAGACCCCTCCCCCCTCCGAATAGGTTGAAAAAAAATGACCCCCCCCCTCACCATAGACGTTTATAAATACTTAATAATGGCATCAACGACATACAAAGTCCACATAGTCCTATACTATAACCTATTTTAGCATGTGCTTAACCATTATTTGAGGGAGTGGTTATAGGGCATAACAATATGGTGAATATATTTATGTGGAGAGCGGGCATTTTTCTGTTTCCGTGGCACGTTTGATATTTTTGCTAAAAATCAGTGTGATTATTTTGGTCCCCACATACAAGTCCTGCTAATACTGTTTGGTAGAAGTACCATGAAATGGCCCAGCTCAGGGGCCGCGGAAGGTGGATAAAGTTGGGGGGCGCAGCTCCCAAAGCCAGCTGATGAGTGTTGGTTAGAGGGAGAAACAAATGGTTGTTTTGGGGCCACAAGCCCCAGGAAAATTTGGGAATTTGACCTTTATATTAGTGTATTCAGAGTGGTCTGAAGTCTACCATATGATCCTGGGAAATTTTGTAATTTTACATTGAAATTGATGTGTTCTGAGGGACTTTGAGCTTGTCTTTCAAAAAAGTTTTAGGAATTTTACCTCGAGATTGGTGTATTCTTGGGTACTCTGAGTCTAGAATGTTCATGTTTCCCAAAAAGATTGGCTCCCCCACTTTACTAGGCCCCCAGCCCCCCCCCCCCCCCCCCCTGTTCCACGCTACTGCAGCTTAAAACAAAGATGTTTGATGAAGGGATGCTCTGGACAATATAATAGTGGCAAACCTGAAGAAAATTTTGAAAATCTAGAGGTCAATCGGCCCATTTTAATGTATCCTGGTATTATTATACCTTGCAGTTAAAGGAACAAGATCACTATTTAAACCTAGTTTGGTTTTCCAAAGGCTAGGATCAGTAAGAAATAGGGAGCTGAGGGTGAGAATTTGAAGTTGAACAAAGAGTCAAAGGGGAATGTGTCTTTGTTATATGTGCCTCTACATGGGTACCCACATTTCTGACCGTGTCGCCGTGTCGATTTTTAGATAAAAAAGGCTGAGTCGTCGTGTCAATTTTTAAAAGACCTGTGTAGCCTGTGTCGATTTTTAACCTTGTAGAGACACAAATATACTATACCCCACCCCGCCCCCGCATTCTCACACCTACTGCAGGTGTGAGAATGCTGCTTGGACGACGTGTGAGAGCATTCAGCATGCAGCTCACACCTTCTCATGCCTATGTGATGTGTCTTCTCCTTCAGTTTTATGTGTCTGTCGATTTTTATCCTTTAATTTTATGTGTCCGTCGAATTTTATTCCTCAGATTTATGTGTCCGTTGAATTTTAAAACCCCGTGTCGCGCGTGTCGGATTTTAAAACCCCCGTGTCGCACGTGTCGAATTTTACCCATGTAGAGGCACTTATATAACGGCACGGATCAATTACAATCGCTTAAGCCATCAATGGTATGCATGGATGTTACGTGCACCATAGTTGATAACCTTTATTTGAGGAAATGCCATAAGGTACCTGCCTTCAATGTTCTAGGGTGTGTTCAGTATAACCAAGCCATGGGAATGCATTGACTCCAAAAAAAATAAAAGCTTTAAAATAGTGATGAATAACTCACTGATAACCCTGCAGAGCATCGGAAGCAACTTGACCAGAACCAAATATAGAGCTCTAAAAATTCTGATGAGGCCAAGTAGCGATGAATAGCAATGATTATTCAGTGCCTGATTTCTGTTGAAGCCAAAGATGAACTTAGACGGAGATTTAGAAATTGGCGACAGAAGGAGTGGCATCCGCAGCAGAAAACTCTGTGGATCTGGTGGCTATTTGCTACATTTCAAGGCATTCGGTACACCGATTTATAGTGGGATGATCATGTCTACTCTATGAGTCTGCTGATTTTATAAGTCCTAGAATCTATGAGAAGCAGGCAGCTATCAGGGAGATGGTGAAGGTATTCTAAAAATATTGAGAGCTCTACAATCAGAACGCTGTGGCTCATTTAGCAGGGTCTGGTACAAGATACCAAGGAAAAGTGTGTATCATGACTAGTGTAATCACGCCTTTGACTGGTGGAGTGGACCTAAGTTACAATGTATCAACATTATATGAGGTAGATCTGCATCTTGCATACTATGCATCTGCTCCTCTATTGGGAAGAAAGGCAGGGTCTAAAAATGTAGGCAAGTTCACCCTTGCATATGGATGCCAAAACGTGATGGGCAAGGCTAAAGTCCAATTAACCCAAACTATTTCGGATACAGATTCATCAAACTGCACACTGATAGCTTTTCTGTTTAGACCCCCTACATTCTGTACTCTTCTCGTGTTGAATTAATGCTCTTTCTCCAGTTAATTATTGTTGCTTTAGGAAAAGAAAAGTAGTGAATCATTCATGTGGCGATTGGTAGGCAAGAAATTTAGCAAAGTTCTACCGTCTTTATGACCCCAATTCGCGACATGTGTCGTGAAATTCGCGTCACGTTGTGTAAAAAAATACCCCCTCCCAAATAAATACCCGTAAAAAAAATGACACCCCCCCTCAGAATAGGTTGAAAAAAAAAGACCCCCCCTAAGAATAGGTTGAAAAAAAAAGACCCCCCCCCCCCCCTCCGAATACCCCTAAAAAAAAAAGACCCCCCCCCCCTGATTTGCACACCCCCCCCCTGGCATAAATAATGATCGCTCCCTAAGGGACTCCGATGGGAGTGTTCTGTTCATTTATTGACCCAGGGTACCCTGGGTCTCTGTGAGACGGTTTTCCCCCAGAAATCGTTGTTTGGTCAGCTGACTTTGCACTTTCCCCCTGCTTCTATTTTACACTGTTTCTACATTAAACAACGCTGATGTGATTCTCTGCAACAATGTCTGTTTTGCTGTTTTGTTCAAACAGTGCCAAATAGATTATTTCCCTATGAAAAAAATCAATTAAAAAATGTCAAAAATAGGCTAAAATACAGGTCTGTGTGAACTAGTGCTGAAGCATAGGACAGTGACCTTGAATCCACCCTTTATAAGATGAGCGTTCACACAGACACCCATAGAGCTCAGTGTTGAAGGGAGGGTGAGATCAAAAAGTGAGACGCTTTTAACCACAAGATAAAGGCCAATAGTAGTGCACAAGGATCAGAAACATGCTCCACTCCAATCATCTCTACTGTAAACTATGGCTCTGGAGGCTTGGGATTAGAGGACATGTGTTTTAAAAGTTTCAATATTCCCATTATCAAAACAATCAATCCATTAGAAAATACACAGGTACCTACCTGAGGGGATACTTTATTTGATAATACCAGTTAGATTTCCAAGCAAAACTGATATATAATTAGAAAATGAGATGGCAGCTGAGTTGGTGTGGATTTTGTCTCATCTTGGGTAGAAAATCCTTATTTACTAATTTACAAGGACTAAATCAAGGGAATCACTGGGGAATATGTATGAAACAAACTCTACTGAAGGGATATCCATAATTTCTGCCTGTTGGATTAAAAACTTTAAAGGTTAGAATTACAGTTTAAATAAATATCTTGAGGTTGACCCCATAAATGGTAGCGCCACCAATTCACACTATGCTGCGTAGTGTGAATTGGTGGTGCTACCAATTCTCACTACGATGTGTGATTCAGGCTTATCTGCAACCTGAGGATAGCTTTAGGGGACAGCTCTGAAAGAGTGGCGCCACTGGTACTTCTCGTACTGCGCGAGATCTCAATGTGTGCAGACGAAATTGTACCACCCGTATCGCTGCCATTTATCGTCCGGTCGACTCGCTTTCTGATAGGGACAAAAAGCGGTACATGCCCACAGCCTGCAACTGTCACCCACACCCACACCCACCTGCTCTCCCACACCCACCTGCTCACCCACACCTACCTGCTGGCCTGAACTGGAATAACATACATGTATGACACATGACTTGAGGGTACTTTTTAACAAGGAATTAATTTCTGATGCCAAAATTGACCAATGAATGATTATAAGGGAGTACTATATCTAAGTACATGATAAGCTACAGATCCAGCTTACCCTGAGAAATAAATTTCAGTTTCCCAACGTTCATTGAAACATTATATTGGATAAATATTTCAATATACTGGAATATTATACATCTTCCAAAAAGCCCTGGGTCACTTGTGATGTATATCACACAATCCATCTTTAATTAGGGAGTGTGCGTTTATTAGTTACAGGGGGGGGAGTGGTGGGTTTGGGGGGGTGTAACAATTTCCGACCCCTCTTGAGGGGCATGAAAATTTAAGCCCCTTTTTACTTTAATTTAATTTTTCACACCTCCCCCCCCCCACACCTGTTATCAATAAATGAACACCCCCTTATAGGTGGTGAGGTTCTGCGCGGAGGCGCGAACAATTTTTACAACCCCCTCGAGAGTGCATAGAATGTTTGATGCCTCCCCTCGCCGAAGGTGCCGAATTCCCTCAGCCCCCTTTGAACTATAGTGACGCGCAGGCTTTTTTTTTTTTGCGCCCCCCTCCTCCCCTAGAAGATAACTTTAAAAGGAGTGCATATTCATAGTTTGGGGCATTTTAAAACATTGAGTTTATGTCGCGATTATCAGGGAAATTTGGTATAATGTCAGGGAATTTAGAACTACTGTACCTTGTCGGTGGCAACCCTGAAGGAGAACTGGGACACTGTGTATTCTGCCCACAACCAATAACTTTGATGCATAACCACCAATGCTATTTTTGGGCCAATAATATTAAAGTTTTTTACACTAAAAGAATTAATGCAATGTATATACTTGGAACTATAACAGATTACAATATTTTTAGGGAAAAAAAGTTTTTTTGCAGGTCTCGGACGATGAAATTTATGTAGTGTTACCTCTTGATGAAAAAATATTTTAGTGTTGCATTATGTAGCATTGATAGATGGCAATCTGGTGAACGGCGGAAACCAGCGTTTCTTTACCCAAGATGCTGTCTGTACCAGTTTAACAAATCAAATCAAATCAAATCAAAATGACAAGCTACTTACAAAAATACAGTTTAACATATTTTGAACTGTACTAACAATTTGCTTAAAAATCTCAAACCGGGGAGAACTGGGACACTCATTGCGGGTAGAACTGGGACACTCTTGACTATTGGGGAGAACTGGGACGCTCTGGGTGAAGATTTATTGTGCTTTAATCATTTTTCTCTCAGACCTATGGCTGAAGCTAATATGTTACGTATGATCATACTGAACGTAAGGTAGAGCAAAATGATGTTTTGTTGGTTAATAATCACACCATTTACACTGTCCCAGTTCTCCCTGGTGTGTCACACTTCTCCCCAGGTACACGTAGTGTCCTAGTTCTCCCTGGAATTTCTCAAAATTTCAAAAGGCTCTTGACGGGAATCATGGCAGGCTAGGATAAATCTACATAGTCCAAATGAAAGGTTTATTGACCCAGGGGTACCCCGGGTCTCTGTGAGACGGTTTTCCTACAAAAAACTTAGATTGGTCAGCCGACTTTGAACGTTCGCCCTGCCTTTGTTTTTGTTTTTTCTCTGTTCAAAATGAAGCTAAAGTTCTACTGTGGAACAATCTGTGTACCCCTCTTTTTTTCAAAATGTCAAAAAATAATAATTTCCCCATGAAAAAAGCCCCTAAAAAAATGTCAAAAACAGCCTATGTGAACTAATGCTGAAGATAGGCCAGTGACCTTGAATCCTGACTTTAAAAGATGCACGTTCACACAGACACCCATAGAGCTCAATGTTAAAGAGAAGGTGAGACGTTTTTGTGAGACGCTTTGTGGTAGAACAGATCGTCTTCCATTGGTACCCACAGACATTTAAAGGCCTCGCCATTGCAGGGTTGAGTGTTGGTCGTGGGTCGTCGATGGTAGGGGGTTGAGATTGTTGGGACATGAGTGTTGGGACATGAGTGTCGGGACATGAGTGTTGGGAAATGAGTGTTGGGACATGAGTGTTGGGACATGAGTTGGGACACTGCCAATCTTGGAAAAGCCCTGGGTCACTTGTGATGTATACCATCTTTTTAAGGTTTAGTGAACTCTCCAGTGTTGCCGAACACTTTTTATGCACACAGGTCAATGAGGCCTGTGTCGGAACATGTTACACCAGCCATTTGCCTTCTACACAGGCCATATCGGCCCTCTTTGCATATAAATGAATACAACTTGTGATACTTCTTTAATAACAGCTCACAAAATCGATTTGGAAATCCTTAAATTTACTGGGAAAAAGTACTTAAAAGTTGGATGGACCTAACTCAGCTTCTAATAGGAAAATTTGAAAAAAAATTCCGATGGCCTCACATCGGCCATTACAATTCTACATCGGCAAAAGCCGATGTGCCAATGTCATTTCGCAACACTGACTCTCCACACCTGTATGTACTGTGTGGAGCTCAGTCATCATCTCTCCATGCAGCTCATTAGGGATAACCAGTCTTTCATCATGGAACACAAGTCCGTCAGTGACAGCTCATTTTGTCTTTCACTTTCCAACTCTTGTAACCATCAATAGTTGACTCAGGGATCCTCGATCTCTAGAGTCTTATGTGGCGGGTTGGCGAGTCCATGGGTCAAAAAGAATGTACCAAAGTTCATTTAGTAAAATTCGACTAAAACAATGGGTCAAACTGTCCAAATTGTCCAATATTCGCAAAATTGAAGTGTTTTCCTATACTCTCGCTGTAGGTCTTTTCTAACCCCCTGTAAAAAAGTTCCTAAGTAGACCTTACAAAAAGACACTTCTTTTTTTCTCAGTGTAGACAAACATGAATGTACTATAAAAAATGTGCTTTATTGGACCTCAAGCAAACAAATCTAGATACGATTGTCAGTATTTAACGCTTTTCAAGCAAATTCTTTCATCTCTTTGATATATTTGACTGTACAGCACACTTAATGGTGTGAAACATCCATTTTGATGGAAATGGCAAAAAAAAAGTAAAATTGAACATTTCGCTGCAAGCTTTAAACGCTGATTTCTAAGAGACCACACTAGATACAATGGCCCTTTATAGCACCTCAATTAAATACACTGGAGGGAGGGGCTCATGAGGTGAGAAGTCTAGTTTATTTGATCTATCAATATAAATACTAACCACAGCTATAAGACTCACAGAGAGCCCATTAGCCAGGGCCTTTGTCGGGCTCGCCAAGCTCTCCCAAACCAGGTATACAAGAAACATTTAGGCCGGGCAGAGGGAAAAAAAGCTGTTGTACACAATCCCGTGGGTTCCAAAATTGTCCACTTTGGGCTATCAAATGAAGGTACCTGGTATGTTGAAAAAATATCCGATCTGAAAGGCCTCATGTTGACGTTTTGCTGGTCAACACTAGGGAAACACTCGCTATCCTTCGAAAAGGGTAGGGGATGTGCCCCAGCTACATGCAGTAGTTTTTTACCCACCCCTCATAGATTCAATCACTCATCTCATATATATGTGATCATTTATAGATGCGATCACTGCTGTATTGGGCAAGCAGCATTTGAATATGTGTCCAACTGTAAGGCAGACTACCACTGTTTGTGGATGACTCCATGCTAACTTGAAGCATTCTTGTAGGGTACTATGTACGTGTGGACGTTTAGCAAAGCAATCAAATAAAAATGACTGGTAAAAGCCGCGGCTTCTACACACAAATCTGTGGTACAGTAGCTGGTGTTTTATCCTGAACCTGTCAAAGCACAAAACCAATGAGCACAGTCGGTCTTGTACCCAGTTATCAATATGTAAATAGAAGACATACAGACGATTGCTGGTGAGATGGGTTGTGATCATGCAGCGATTGGATGATTGATGATGATGATGAGGCAGCCCTCAAAACTCTCGCGGTTGTTATAAACGAAATGGCAAATTTGATATATGTAAGATATTCAGACCGTAGATAGGATGTAAAGGATCTCGTTTTAACTCTAATATTGAATTTGAAAAGCTTAATCTCCAGTAATACGAACAGAACTTCAGCAAGGTAGACCAGACTGGATATATTAACAAAGAGTCAATTACCTTTAGCGCCAGAACACAAACCTCTGCTGCACGAATCACAAACAGATAACAAATAGACATAAGGCCAGACCCCAAAAAAAGAGAGTTTTTATGGTGGCACTTTTCCTGATCGATAGCCAGATTTGGGAGTTTGCCAAAAAATTAAAATGTTGCCCGCTCCACTTGATATAAGGTTAAAATCCGCAGACAAAAAAAAAAGGAATTGAAAAAAAAGGCGCTCGCTTGCATCATATTTTCAAAATGAAAATCCGTAGACCAACTTTTTTATTTGGTGTGGCATAAGGGCGATGTGCACCTTCCCAAATTTCTGCAGACAAAATCAGACATGTATTTACGTAGAGTGATAGTTAGCTGAGAATATAATTCAGGGATATTGATAGGATTTTTGCCAATGCACCATGTTTGATAATCCAGGGTAGTTTTACTATTCAAGAAAGAATTGTGGACACTACCAAAGTGCAAATGGGCGCACAATAAGGCAATTTAATGCGCCATTGAAGATCTCAATGTGTCAAATGGCGCAGGGCGCGGCCCTCTCAATATCCCTGATAATTTAGGACATTAAAATCCATGGGACTACGCTATAAACCAGACAAACGCTCCTCCACATTTATTATTTGCCTACACCGTATGTGCTGTATCTCTCGCTTATATATATAAACGTACCGTAAATTCCCATCTTCTTACTTTTAATAGTCTTGTGTATAGCCTGCACCCCGACTTTGAGGAAACTGTATAACCCACATTTCCCAGTCATGAGTGATATTTTGAAATACTGTAGATATATAACCCGCACCCTGAACCTGATGAAATTCTATAACCCGCAACGTCCCTCCCCCCCCCCCCCCCCACCTCCGCCCCGCCCAAGCCCGGTGGCATGAGCGATGTTAGATTATTGTTCTTGTGATTTCATTATCTTGCCAAATTGATGTATATTGGAGAGAAAAAGTGGCATTGCTCCCCATCTTGCCTCCAATCAGATCACATTGGGAGTGAAAAAGTAACCCAACAGTATTTTCCGTGGGATGTCATCTCCAGCTCTTGTCGTATCAATATCCGCCATCTCTGCCGCTGGGTATAAATCAATGGTGAATCCGCCTCCTATCTGACACAGAGACTTTAAAGCTTCTCCGGCCGCATGGAGGGAGCTGGGTGCCCCTGGCTGCCTACATTATGGAGATGGCCGTGATAAGTCGAGCCGCGACACTGGTATGGGATGCTGCAGCTAAGCTTCTGTGATCTATGTGCTGGATTATAGAAAGTCAGTATTGATATAGCACTGGACATAGCTATATCCCCGTCTGCTATGGTGAGTGGTGCGGAAGGAATCCGTGAGCTTGGCCACTAAATACATTGTATCTCAGATACCCATCGGTAGTTGCTATAATAGTGGGCAGCAGTGCTGTACTTAATACATGTAGTGACCACTGCATTTCTGCAGAGAACGATGTACATGTATTCAAGAATATATACATCTTCTGGGGTGAACCAATAATATTGGAAAATATAAATACACACTTCAAGAGAAAAACACGCAACCAAGACACAGCTGTTCAGAAGAATGTGACATGCATCAATAAGTCGATAATGCGGTGGTGTCGACTTTGTGAAAGGGATTCCTCAGAGGCTCTAACTGCAGACCGGTATTCCACGTGGCGAGGTAGGGGAAGGTCTACTGCACTACATAGACAGCATCATTATAAAGGCACCATACTGCATAGAGTCCCATTACATGTACTATAAATGAGCAGTTTTTTATAACGTAATTAGAGTAGTTACTAGTAGGCCAATCCATATGCGATTTAGAGACCCTCGGTGGGTCGGTAACGGTCAGACACTAGTCATACACTGCCATACCTGTAGCCTATTGACGTGTAGAGTTTAGATATGTACCGGTGAAACATGCTGCATTTAACCCTTTAAGGCCCGCATAGTGCTTCAATGGAATATGCTGTTTGTCGACAGTCCTGGCGAGTTCCTAACCAGGACTGCATTCATCCAGCATGACGAGCAAGGGCATACTGTATTAAAACATTATGCGGCCTTTAAAGGGGCAATACAAGAATATAATCTCTTTTTTTTAAGTGTTTTATTGGGTAGATCATTGGATTCGGCGCATTGCCGTTCTGCCTCCAAGCCCCCTTTCTCTTTTTGTAGGGATCTTGAAGTAGAACAACTCACAGTCATGCTGGTCTATATATAAAGAAGGCTACAGATTCATGGGCTAAAATAAACATATATTTATCCACGTTCTAACGTGTTTACTACCATTACTAGAGCAGGGTATAAAATTAAGAACTGAGCGAGCGATGGACGGGGGAAAATGAAAGCAACTGTTACTTTGTATCATGGGTAAGGGTTTTGAGAGGTGTATGGCCACATACCCGTGATAGCCTGGTAGTGAGACTACATCATTAGATTAGCCCGCCAACTTTAAGGTAGAGACCAGGAGACCTGTTTAGTCAGTCGTGTTAAGATATCGATCTGGAGACGGTCTACAGGCACTGTCCCGGACTAAGCCGGTAGTACTGTAGTTAGAACATGGGGGAATGTCGTCCTATTGATAATGGGATCGGAGAATTGCAAATATCCCTCCCCCTCCTCGTTAGTTGTTGGATGGCAATGACATTTTTTACGTCCAACTGCAATGCAACTTCATCCTGATATGATATATATGATACGGTCAGTGTGAGAACACTGATATACCGTAAAGGCCCGTATAAGCGCAGGGGTCTCAAATAAGTGCAGCTCTCGTTTAAGCACAGGTCTAGGACCCCTCTGAAACCCAAAATCTCTCTTTAAAGGGACTCATATAAGCGCAGGTCCCTGTATAAGCACAGGGGATAACAGGGACTTGAAATTTATAAGCGCAGGGGCGCTTAAACGGGCCACTAACGTAAATGATAAAATTAGATTAGACATATACTTGAAAGGAATGGCTACGGGTTCGTGTAGGCTTTTACACACCATAGGAAAATGCGATTTAATGTTACAGTTGATGAATAGCTGCATGGAGATTATCTAACTACCGGTACTGAAAGTGGTGATTCCCCAAGTTTAATCATAAAACAATTTAGGCCTTGGTGGCCTACCGTATCTACCGACTTAAGATGCATCTACCGAATATGCAGTCGGTAATCATCAATGTCATGCACTGGGGAAGTTGACCTCCATATCAAAGGCAGTGTCTCACATACATTAGAGGCGTTATCAGACCCTAGAATAAGAGAAGGATAAGAGTGTTGAAGAAAAATAAATCGATATAAGATAAAAAGCATTTAAAGCACAACACTTGAGAAGGATTGTGACAGCCATTGTACATAGACTGGTGCATGAGGATAGAAATCGTCTTCAGATCAAACAGCGTTATACTCATACGTATAGTGTACCTTTGACATTTATTTCAACAAACAATCCATCAACACACTTATCATGTACATACAGTGCCAGACCAGAAATTGGAAAAAAAACGCATTTAACTGCAGTTGTACCGGGAGATAGGAAGCGATTTAGCTGAAAACAAAAATACCACTCCCACAACTACTTTACAGAGGCATTTGCTGCAGGGGCTGCTTGGAGGTGGAGAGCGTGTTAGGCTGGTGTGGAACGCTGCCGCCAGGAACAGATGAGGGACAGCGTTCAGAAAGGCAGTATCCCGCTCTATTGGCTGCCATAACCAAGAGACACGCACACACGGGATCTCCCTTTATAGGCGCTGAGTGAGAGATGTTTTCATAGCATGTCTGAGGTGACCAAACCAGGAGAAGTGGAGGCAGGCAGAAATTGCCGACATTTGCCATACAACCGGGAGTGACCTTACAGTGTCAAGGACGTGGGAGATGACGGAGTGGTATTACAGTCATGTTCAACCTGTGGATAAACCAGCAATCGTAGAGGATAGCCACGTCGATGTTAGTGTTCCTGGACGCTTGAATTGTAATGGTTTTTATTATCCATGCATATGTCCAATTATATTATGTATCTACCGTATTTACGAGTAGACATGCATGACATAGGCTGTTGACGTCATAGCGCGTGTCGTCAATTGGTGGCGTCATGGTAACGTCACATCCTGTACATCAGACACATTCCCTTACCAGATTTATCAGGAATGCAAATTGCGACCGGATTACCCTGATTCCATGGAGGCTGCGTTGGGGATCGGCATCCGTTTAGGTCTACGAGGCCATGAAGGATACACTGAATGAGGTATCGGTTTCGGAGTGCTGTGTTTTTGATATGTGGTTAAATATAAGTAGATCTACAACCATAAACGTAGATGCTTGTTTATATTCCAGAGACATAAGACAATAAGGTAATCCTATTTAAGTTCGAATCACCCTTAGACAAGGGAGTGGTCTCTTTTTGCAAAAACGGAGGGATGGGGCTTTGGTATATTCTGTCCTAACCCCCTGCTACAGTAAAGTGTTGTTTTTAATCAAGAAAGGGGGTTGATATACCCCCCCCCCCCCCGACACACACACACACACACAAACTATTCTATTTCTGTGTGCATTTATACCCTGCAACGCCAGTAGCGTACGATCAGCATAGTCATGGTATTTGATCAAATGGCAGATACTTTAAATTGCTGATATCTGACAGCCCATGCACCTATGAGTATATTCAATGTTAGAATACTAAAGTGGACATTATCAGAGCCCCAATGCGGGCTATAGCGTTCTCATAAATTAAGTCTGGGTATGGGTTATAAGCGGGTACTCGGTGTAGTTATATACCAATACGACGGTTTTCTGAGATAAGACTCATTGACTGTAGTTGACTGGCTGATTGAGCTCCACATGCAACACCATGCTCTTATTCCTATCATCAATAAGCACCGCTCCTTATGAATATTCTTCCTCCTTTTATCTATGCATCATTCATATCCAACTAACACCTTGCATCCATATCTGGCTTGCCGCTTTATGCTGTAGTCATGTTTGCAAAACTAGGACTATGACATGAATGAAGCCTGTTTCTACGTCTGTTTCTATAGCTATGTAGGTGGAGCAGATACTTAGATACTGCGTGAGTAACACGGAGGCAGCCTGTGAGCAGCTCATTGTTATTCCTGGCAGCGAGCAGGTGGTGCTACCTACAGAGGGTTGTTTGGTGGAGGTTGTGGTTCACAGTGGTCAGGGTGGTGGGATAGGGCCTGGTAGGGCAGTAGTGATGAAGGGGTCAACATACTGAATAGTTACGATTATTGAGGAAGAACTGAGCGTAGTAGTATATTGGGTAGTGAAGACACTGGAGAGGATGCGAATCAGAATCCTTATCCTCACACTGTGTGGGTTGTGAATTAAAGGTGTAATTAGCACCCTATGTAGGGGCTGTACGAATAAGAATGCTTATTTGCACACTGGCGAGTGTGTGGATTAGAACTCTTATTCCCACACTGAGTGGGGTGTGTATAGAAGCGGAAACACTCAATCAACAGTAGGCTGATCATTTGCCAGCACTTTCCTGCACGCTTTTGGGTGTCGGAATAAGTGATGCTGCTCACACGCCACCGGGGTGGGAATAAAGGTTTTTACACGAACGCCTGTGGCGTGTGGATAGCGTTTGCACTTTGGGCCATGTTGATGATCTCACCACCATGTAGGTGGGCATATATGGCTGTGTCTCATGAGATTGTAACAATGAGACACAGCCTCATCCATTTGTCATATGGCCAAGATTGGTCGTCAGCTGACTTACCATGAATTCGGGGCTGAAAGTATTCATGTTTTTCCTTGATTTCAAGTCACTAAGTCCTGTAGTAACTTACAGGTGACCTCTAATCAGGGGTATCCATTTGAGCATTTCAAGTTTTCCATAGATCATTTTTCATAAACTTTCATCCCTGCCTGGTTAGACTGTGGCAGCAGCAGCAGCAGCAGCAGTGCTTGCAGCAGCAGAAGCTGCAGTGCTTGTTTTGCAGCAGCAGAAGCAGCAGTGCTTGTTCTGCAGCAGCAGCAGCAGAAGCAGCAGTGCTTGCAGCAGCAGTGCTTGTTCTGCAGCAGCAGCAGAAGCAGCAGTGCTTGCAGCAGCAGTAGTGCTTGTTCTGCAGCAGCAGCAGCAGCAGTGCTTGTTCTGCAGCAGAAGCAGTGCTTGCAGCAGCAGAGGCAATGCTTGCTCTGCAGTAACAGAAGCAGCAATGCTTGCTCTGCAGCAGCAGCAGCAATGCTTGCTCTGCAGCAGCAGCAGCAATGCTTGCTCTGCAGCAACAGAAGCAGCAATGCTTGCGCTGCAGCAGCAGAAGTGTTTGCTTGTTCTGCAGTAGCAGTCTGTCTGAGCACGTGTCAAGAGTGTGCCATTTCACTTTGGCCCTCCCGACCCCGATCTCCCAGTCCTCTCAGTCCTCTCTGCAGACTGACTCAGCTACCGTCTAGGATCCTTTAGATCACTCCATCAAAAGATGAGTCAGTAGTTGCATGGTATAGCGCAGTATGCACCACATAACCAGTTAGCCAGAATACAAACCCGGGAGCCAGCGGGAATATATAACGAGCTGAGTTGCAGACATTGAACCACATTGATCCTATGCCATATAAAGGGACTTGTTCCCTTGGAAATTAAGACTTCATCTACAGACTGGAAATCAGACTACACGGGGAAATGGAGGGCTCACCGAGGCAACCCCATAGTGAGTGCCAGACGCATAACATTCTTTGCAGTGAAAATAGGGTAATTAACTGCTATGCGTTATCAATGTTCTACATTTAATTATCAAGAAGCAGATAATGCCAGTGGACATGCAGGTTTAGCTCAATATCATACACTGTACATGTACATGTATATGAATGAATTTAACACAATTACTTCACCTAGCAAGAACATAATATTATCCTACATGTATTGCGGTTGCTGTCAGAAGCTGTGCCCATAAGCTCTGTTTTCTACATTGCAGCATCTACCGTATATGTGTGGATGATCAATGGTGCCCTGCATTAGATCTGACCGTGCCTATATCACTTGGCTGACATAGTAGAGTGGAGATGTAGATGATAGACTGGCACTGGTCCATATGCCCCAGCCCTCAGCTCATTTACATGGCCTATGGACTTAGGGTCTACTAACATTGGAGGACAGATGAATATAGACTGGCCAAAGTCTGTGACCAATTTTCAACTTTCAACATTAGGAAGTTGCGCAAATCTAGAGGATGGAGCACGGTAGTTCCCCTAGGATAGTCCCGCAACACTTGCAATAACAGACGTGTCATTTCCCACCAGATTTATCTCAAAATGGCAACATCTGATGTAGTGAATATGCCCCATCGGGAAATGAGCAGCGAGCTGTGTGATTTGGTTTTCAAGCTGATTGCGCTTCCCTTTCCTGTCATTGTTTATCACAGCGACAACAATAATAGCTTGTTTAGGACGTTTAGTACCTTGGAAGCTTTGTGCGCTTTAGGCAAGTTGTTGAAATCTAAGAATGGAGCCATATGTTTAACATTTAATCTATTTTTAATTGTAGTTTAGGCCGTAAATTGCTTCAGAGCAAGATGTTCAGTGAGACCTAGTGTCAAAAAGAGCCGTCATTCGTGACCAAATGAATCGTGCTCTTTTAGGGGAACCATGTGGGCATTTCCCACGAACGTATCGGTTTCTGGATACACCTACACTCATTTAAAAACATCTCCTTCCTCTACATATGGATATTTGCCCAGCACCACGATTGAATCAGATCAGAATTAATTATTACAACTACCGGTAAAATCGATGTAATGCAGTTGTATCACATATATATATATGTACATTGTACAGTTGTATCGGTTCAATTGTAGTAAAATAGATAGGGCTTGAGAAGACATCTGACAACGAAACTACTTTAGCGAGTATGCGGCACTGTGCATGTTGTATGTACCGGTACATACTATAGTGTACGATAGTCACTCCTACGTACATTATAGGCCTAGTCTTACAATGTTCTATTAGCTGAATTTCTGAAGGTGTACGTATCATGTGTGGGACCGTGCGTAAAGATGTACGTCACACACATGTACACGTACGCAGTGTTGCCGAAAACTTTTTCCCAATGCAGGCCAATGTGGCCTGCGTCTTGGCATCATACGCAGGCCATTTGATTCTCGCGCAGGCCATATGAATTTTGATATTTCAAGGTACCTTCATAAATTTTATTACAACTTGTCTTATACTATGCAAAAACTTAAAAGAAAATGATAAAATATCTAATATAAATCATTTTTACAAATATAGCCCTATCTTCGCTTCTAATTGGCCGATTTGAAAAAATTCTTTCACCATTTGAAAGCTGGGATTATGGCAGGGCCATTCTGGCCTGCGTCCTAAGGCCCTACGCCGGCCATTAAGATTCTACGTCGGCAAAAGCCGGCGTGCCGGCGTAATTTCGGCAACACTGACGTACGTCGGTATAGAGGCAATGAAAGCGTACAGTTTGCGAGGCCCAGAGACGTTTCCCATCTGGTAGGACGCCAGTGGGAAGTTGGCACTGAGTACTCGTTACTGCAGGGGACCCTTTATACATAAGGCCTGTATGAAAGGGGCTCCGTGGATGCAGACCTAAATAAACGTCCTTTGGTAAGAGACAGACCGCCCAGCTCCCAGCCTCCCGTCTCGGCCCCTGCCGCAGGAGGGTGGTCTATTCCCATTGTGACTGGTGATATCTCCAAGCTGTCCAGTTAAAGCAGACGGGAAAGGGCGGCCTGGAAGCGGCTACAGCCTAGGGAGGGGGTGGGGACGGGCTAAGGGAGTGCTCATTTTTTAACAACAGGGGGGGGGGGGTGGATTTGGGGGGGGGTAAAAAATTTGGACCCCTTGACCGGGGGGGGGGGGTAAAAAATTTAGACCCCTCTTGGGGGGGGGTCAAAAAAATTCAACCTGTTTTGAGGGAAAAAGCCCGCGCGTTACTATGCTACAAAGAGGCGCGAACGCGCGCGATTTTCGGCCTGCCGGGGGGGGGGGAAATTTCGACCCCTCTAGGGGGGGGTGAAAAAATGTCGCGCGCTCCGCGCGAAATCTCACCGCCCCTCCCCCTGTTGTTAAAAAATGAGCACTCCCTAAGGGAGGCAAATGGGCTTTGCGGTGGAATGAAAAATTGATCATATCACATCAGATCTGGATATGGCTTATATAATCTCATAGACATGGCTGGTAATCGGAGGGCATCGGCGGCAGTGGGATGATATAGCTTATTCAGACAAAAACAATGAATGATACATTTTGCAGATTTATAGAATGAAATACATTTTAGAATGAAATCAAATATGGAAAAAAAATCGATGCTGACGGAAAATAGATGAGAACAATACAGTGTGTACCAATAGTGCTATGAGATGGGAAAGTGGGATTACAAGGTAGGCTGCGTAAGCTAGTCCTATAAATAACCGCATCTCGAAAAAGGTATCATTGTCACATCACAGGAACAGGTAATAAAAGGGGGGTGTAGATCCTAGAGGCTGTGAAGGGTAAAGTAGGGCCACCTTCTAAGAGCTGACTGTCATATTTGACTAGAAGATGTGAGGTAGAGGCCGAAGGGCATCCATAATATAGTCTAGTGCACCGGCAGTGGACTGACGTCACGTAGATGTCATGTCCAGAACCAAGGATCGGGAGAAGAGAGTAGTCGGCTCTCATCATGAGTTAATTGGCACATAATTACACATGAACTCATTCTGAGTGTCAGCAGAAGGGGGTCACTGGTCTGTTTGGCTTAATGTTAGAGCTGACAGCATCGTGCTGATGCACAATGACTTGCTGAAGTAGAATGACGTCTAGAGAATTATCTCTGCTTTGAGATAAACCCACTTTAATGGTCTGATATCATAATTATTATAAATACAGATACTTTGTCATAGTTATATTCATATGATTACAGATGAGGCGGCTAGGAAGTCCTACACTTATTTTACATGTATGCCTGTGGACATGTAATAATGCACGGTGTGCATATAAGGACTGACACATGTCCCCAAGCAAAGACATAGTAAAATCATATCTTACAGTAGAATATCTCACTACATGTATATTGGCACATATACACAGAAAATGAATGTTTTCCATACTTTTCTGCCGTCAGGTTTCGTGATGTTTTATACCAGGTAGACATATTAGCGCATTTCTCTCTTTTTTCCCATTAGGACGATAAATGGGGGATGTGTATGACAATATGGCTCAGGGCACAGAAAGCCTGGATTGGTTGATTGAGTTTGGCATCACTCCCCTCAGCAATCTTTATTAGTGACCGTAGCCTGCAGAAAGACTGCCTACACAGCTGCCAACACGAGGGGTATGGGTCCGCCATAGGAGGCCAGGCCTTTGATGAGACAGTGCGGCTATTGGTCTATTGGGGATGTAAACCTGGATGAAATAAGCCCTGTCTGTATGCAGAATCCACACTGCTGTAGATAGACCGGCTGATGACATGAGACACTTCAGATATAGTCAATGAACCACCTCACCCTGTGGGAGAGCTCTATAAGGCTAAGCCTATAGATGAGGTAGGTGAGGAGTGTCTCTGATGGCGACAGGCCGCGGCGAAGTAGGCTAACGTGATAGGGCCTTTGCACCAGGCGAAAGATATAAGATCAAGATGATTTCACGAGAGGATGAGTCTTCTGCAGTGCTTCTTGATATACATTACACTGGATTTATAAACCTACCCACAACAACACAGTAGAAACTGTATAATACATAGAATATACAAGATCGGTGCTATATAGAGGAGTATGGCATAGGCTTTTAAGATGGCATGTGTAACGTTAAGCCAGAGCGCCCTATAAAAGGTTGTATCGTGAGTTGTCGTGTCCACCTAGCTACAACCACTTAACAGGGGGGCCTTTGTTATCAGCAACCCTTTCTATGTGTATCCTTATATTGGAATTATAGTACCCGTAACACAGACCGTACTTAGTAACGTGTAAGCCTAGTCGTTTTTTTATCAAATGAGAATTTGAATATAGTAAAAGAGGCCGTGATACTGAGACAGTAATAACATAATAATCGAGGCCAATTGGAATCTGATGGGTATAGTGTCGATTAAACCTGAGATGAGAGACAGTGTATACGTATAGCTAGTATAGCCCACATGTATAGTAATATACTAGAACCATACCTCTATTGGAAACTATGTAAACATGGAGATACATGTATGCACTGCCATATATAAACCAGATGTATAAAGGAAATTGAAGACGTGAGAGTGGGTGTTGACCAGGGATGTAGACATTGCCATGCTACCCCACCACCAGGCTACAGTACTTATACTGCTACGGTGGTACCAAATCACATCAGGCATTGCTGCCACATAAAAAGGGGAATAAAGACGCTAACTGCAGGCTGGATGAAAGCCACTCTCGTACAACGCGGCAATGAAGAAGGAGAATGGAAATGGAGAGAACAAAAAGCTCATGTAGTGTGACAAATGGCTAGTTTTAACTGCAGTGCGCGTCCAACACAGCCATAACGCCGAGCCCTGTTTGTGTAGCTTAGATCTCCTACTGTGGTTGCACATCATGCTCAGCAGTAACACAGATTAAATACATCACAATAAATACCCATTCCACAGGGACGTTGTTAATTGATGTACGCTCCTATTGAGCTCTCCCTGGCGTGTGGGTGTGATCTCCAGTGGAGGGAGGGGAGTGGTGCTTAAATTCATGATTCGTGATAAAATTGTGTTGCCATTGGATGGTGTTGATCCTCTGGTTGGCTGAGTCTTAATGTGAGGAAAGGATTGGAACTGGCTGTCAGCAGTGGCCTATATTAGTATCAAGGGAGAATGATGGGGTGGGAAGGGAATTGGGGTTGGGGAGGGGGCGGGGAGATCAGTGCCTATCCATTATGGTCGTTTCCCTTTCTGGGCGGACCTCACTGGCCACCGCCTTATTTATATTTCGGTCAGGAAACTGGGGGTGTACTGGGAAATGGGTAAAAATAGAGCGAAAAAATGGGGGAAAATAAAAAATGAAAACAACCCACACAAAAAGTGTTGTCTGTAGAATATGGACTTAGTAAAAGAGCCAGACTGGGTGGTTGTCCTGGCAGCAAACCAACGTGTGATAGACATAGGTCTAACCATATTATAGACGGGTGTTGTGTACATACGTATGGGTCTTGCTTATGCTCTGGTATGTCTATACAACAGATAGACGTACTATTTTTGTATTGGTACCAAAAACATACCTATGCAACGATTATAGATGAAATCAGAAAGAAGAGTGTTTTTTTTGTTTTTGTAAAATAATATGATGTGTTTTAACTGTCATAATGGATATAACATTAGAATCTGTGAGATTAGGGTCCAAGCATGCCATAGTGGGCATGGAGACATATTCTGTGTATAATGCATACATTAAAATTGTGCAGTTTGCAAAATGTTGACAGTTCCTGGCCCTGGCGACTGCAACGAGGTTGGATAAATACCCTAAGGCCACTCACATATAATGCGGATATGGCACTCTGTCGGCTTCCGGGGTGGCCATTTAAAGCCTGGATGAACATGATGCTGTTGCTGTATAGTGTGTACCCTGTAGACTATAGCAGCCATCTGTAGTAGCCTCAGACCTGGATCAAGTATATTCTTTATAGTAGCCTACTCAGGGGGCCAGCAAGTACACTTTTAAAAGTACAAGCATGTGTGGACTCACAAATGTATCTTAATTGGGTAGAAAGGCCCAATTCTAATAGGATCCCTGCGACATAAAAACAACACCCACATGAGTGTGATGCTTTACGAATGGCAGCTCTACATTACATTGTAACTGGCAATATTCTAAGGAGCCGTCTTACCATTTAAATGGGCTGCTAATTTAGATGTTCCAAACAATATTATGGATAGGTATACCCCCGGGGGGGGGGGGGCACTCCCCGTCTTTTCTATAGTAACTATGTGTGAACATCACCTCAAATTTAGGACCCTTATCACGGGAGCTAATTCAGCAAAATAGCACCCTTTTCAGGGGAAACTGAACAAAATTTCATACTCTAATCGAGAGGGACTAAGGAGAAATACCCTTATGAAGTGTGATTTTTTAAAATGTCCCCCAAAAGTAAGGGCTTACCCTTACCCTATACCTAAAGTGTGTGTCTTTAATTTTGAAGAAAGCTGGATTAATGTGCCAACTAACAGTTTCAGCCTTAAAATGAACCCCTTTTCCACCAAAATTGCCTGAAAAACACTCCTTTCCAAGGACCCTCACGGACCCTTGCCCAGGGTCCAAAAACATACCCTTTCCCTTGGAATCGTGTTCACACATAGTCACTAATACTGAGGGAGTGGCCCCCCGGGGGTATACCAAAACATTTGAAGCCGGTCAAGAGTGAATATATGCATTGTAGATATTATTATAAAACATAAATAGCTAACCTCTTGTCCGATCGCATATGTGGAGAATAGTTAAAACATGCTTGCACAGAGTCATGGTAATGGGTGCACTCAATAGCCGCCCTCTGCCCCAGCCTACCCACCAATCCACTTCCGGCCCACCCACTTCCGCCGCCAACTGCCCCTACCTCCAGCACCATAAACAAACATGTGTCTGACAAAGTACAGGGTGTCCCTGGACATTTCCATGACTCTCAGCCCAAGCTGGGATTTTGTCATTTGCGGCGTAAGCTGTCAATATTGATTGATCAATAATACATGTCCCAACAAGTGTTATTGACCAATACAATCTCCAATATCGATCCACCTCATTAACCATGGGAATAACTTGTGGAATATCCTCCAGCCAAGCTATATTTGGCCTCCATTTTCTCCAGGGGCTGTAATGGCGACTTAAAGGTTGGCTTGTCCTCCGGGAGGGTGTCGATGTGCTGTATCATGGAGTAAAGACTTCCAGCGGATGGAGTTTTAAGTGGCCCCTGAGGAAGGCTCACTGTCCAGGCAGAAAAAGTAGTGGCCCAATGCTAACACCTGTGGCACCCCAAAATCACGTTGATGCGATATCATTGTCAAAAGTGCCTATAGTAAATGTCCATTCTTCAGTTGTGCAGAAAATGGGTGGACTGAATTAGAAGCCATTGCCATCCACATATTGTCAATGGCGATTTTTGACATATATAATTGTCAATATTATATGTTGATATATGACAATATAGAGACAATGTAATATTGGCATAAAATTAGTAAATTCAAGTACTTGAAACGGTGTTTATAAGCATACACAATTAGGCACTTGCCTTGTAAATATACTCTGCATTAACATAATGATAATATGCCAATGTAGTGATTGTCAATGGTAACCATACTGAAAGAAATCATTAGTGTGGCTTCAGGGTGAAACACAACGTTTACAAACATGCCTCAGAACGTCTTTTTTAATGTTGTTTGATCCCATTATCCCCTCTTGCGTCAGCAATACATGCATCGTATCATGAAATACATGCTCATCCAGCTTCGTTGGATACATATATAATATCGCTTGTACCGGTAGTAATAACATAAACGTTTCATCATCACTCAATACCTTCATCACGCCATTTTGTCTTATGCTGTTTCAAATTCCTTTGGATTCTGCAATTTACGGCGATCGGGCAGTACACTATCACGCATGCCAGTTTTTCAAAATAGCTGAGCACTAGTTCGGTAGTTGCTGTGTCAGGCCCTTGCTTGTTTACAGGGCACAGCAGTCAAATGGCTGACCTCTATAGAACAAAGTCAAGTCAGGCAGAGTAGCTCCTTTTCCCTCCAAGATGACCTTTCAGTCATTCTATCTCAACGCCATTGGTATGAGGTATTAGCATTTGGGATAAATCTGTATAACAGTAGTGTACAAGGCATGTATTGTGCGGGAGGCAGGGTACTTCTCATTTAATACTAACAGGGCACATGTCACGTCTGTTTTCTCTTTCGTTTGACCACACATTACAGAATATTTCTTTAATATTAGTTAAAAGAGAGAGGCTTGCTTGAATGTCCTAATGAGGTGGTCTTACGCAGAGTGTGACTTTTGGCCACTGCCTCTCATTTTCATGTTGACCTATTGACTTGGCAAGGAGCCATGTTCATAATCCATATCAAACCGTGGAATGGAAAGTCGAATTAGTTTATCACAGATTGCCCTCCATCAATATCACATTGTATTGATGTATTTATTTTAGACATAGTCTAAGCTGTGAATTTCCTCCAAAATGGCTTGGTCCTGATTAGTCGATGGAACCACTAAAAAGTGGGATTCTTTTTATAGTATCATTAGTCATGGTTGGAGCTGGACAAACAAGTGTCCTGGGCACGGAGACGCTACCGTTCGTGCAGTGCATGGGCACGTTACAGCTTAGAGCTGCACTGTCAGAAGTTAGTGTAGCAGCAGAGAGAGTTATACTCTAAATCTACAGTGTAACTCACTGTGCAGCTACACTATCTTCTGACAGTGTGCACTCACCAATAGTAAATGTGTTTCTCGTTACTTAATTAGAACAGTACCGAAAAACCTCGTGTATGAGCTCCAGTGTCTAACTAAGCCGCACCGAGTTTGAGGATTTCAGCAAATCATCTGTATCATATTTCACCGGCCAGTACTAATCCTCTGTTCCCCTATTTCCCCCCGCAATTTCTAGCTTTCCGGTAAATGTGCATACTAGTACATGTATATTAAAGCCACATCTTCGGGCCTCTATTAACTATGCTGCAAGCAAATACCACTGAGGCTCTAAACTCAGGTCACAGGGATCAGACTGAAGTGGGTCAGTGCTAGAATCACAGTCCTATATCATAGCCTAGGCGTTACTAAATAGGGCGTCATACAGGGCGAAAGATGCAATTTTCATCCGGGTATAGGGTGCCAAATACTCCCCCTTTATATGTTTTTGGCACCGTTTCAATACATACGTTTAGTTATCGAAAGTGTGCCTGGGAGGCTAGGACATGACGTACTCATCTATATATTAGCGATATTGTTGTGTGGCTAGCCCTGTGACAACCATTATCCTTTCTTAGGAAACTTTTACCTTAGGACCCCTCGGACCAAAAGCCCCCTTTTCTTCTTTTTCTATGGAGGAGGGGGGGGGGGGTGCCATAAGTTATACCTTGTTCGAGAAAATGTTCCGAAAATAGCAACTTTGTTATGGCCATTTCCCTAAATAGACATTCTGCTGATTTTCCTCGAATCAAAGAGTTCTGGCCTCGATTTATGCATGGGTAATTTCCGTCCATCAAAGTGTAATGTTTCTATTCAAAAGGACCCTACCTGATTATCACACGGACACTATTATAGATAGAGAGTGACATTTGAGGTAGGTTTATCAGTAGGACTTAACTTATCCCATACACTAACACCCTTATCGCTGAAATACCGGCAGCGATAGGGTTCCAGACAACTAACATTATGTGGTGCTGTGTGTTAAGGCAGCATAATGGTAGAGACATCATGACAAACCTACAGGGTGTACTAGACATAGTTGACATGATGCACTAATGTGAGCTACTCGCCCAGGCTGCGTTGGTGCTTTATGGCGACAAATGAACATATGTCACACCTGTATGTTCTGTCTAGTATGAGCAATGTGTCGTATCTACGTATAGGCCTACCATCTTAGTAGGAATTCTCCCTGTCTTTTTGCCTCTAGCGTTCCGTTGGTGGCCATTAAATGCATTGACATGGGTGGGAAAGGGTCCTCATTTGGAAGGAAAAAAATCTGTCACTTGGCTCCCCGACTGTCCACCCACCCACCCACCCCCATCAGATACAACATATTCTGTTCAGGTTACTGATCAGTTGCTTCCTGATTCGTATACTGATTATACTGATCTCCAGATGCTGTCCTCGCCTAGACTGACTATCTAATTAGCAATTTGCACACAAAGAACCTACCGTCCCCCCGTGATTAATCAACTCAATTGTCTCTATCTACTGTGGGCAGAAATACCACACGGCGTGCTGGCATTCAACGGATAACTTGTAGGAGGACCGACAGTTCTTTATTTAGACGCTGAGGTTGGTGAAAAAAGAATGGACAAAAGATGGTTATAACAACAACATGTTGGTGGTGGCTGCGATCCATGTGGAAATGTCGTCTGCTACGTCTAACTAGTGAGTGGGATTACAGGGACAGGTTTATATTTGGTACTGGGTGTGCTATATTATCTCTGCCCTTTGACCAATGCGGATTTAAGTGGAATCATGTATACAGGGCCAGTCAGTGACTAAACTAGGCTTAGTGAAATGGTTCTTAGACCCGTTCCACCGGACATGGCCACCAAACCTCTCCTACGTGTGTGTTAATATTACATGTACCTGGTTCATGTATATATAGTACCAATATACATACCGCATCAACCACAGAGAGTTAGGCACGGTCCAAACGTGGATTATACAAAGAATTTTAAAAGATAATTTCAGTATTCATCTCTAAATCTGTTTAAACAGCAATATATATTCTACTATTAATGTATATTACCACAGTCGACGTAATAAGCGCACATCCCCTGATACGCACATTTTGGGCTGAAATATAGACTACAAATACCAAATATATCCTTATTTGGGCCCAATTATCTACTCAGCGTACATAGATATCAAAACTTGATACCTATACAGGCATGTATCTGTATGTAAACACCATTGTCCATCGTAACATAATATATATTATTAAAAAGCATCGTTTCAATGTATCTGGACTGTTAAAACTGGACATGAATAAGCAAGTATGGATAGCCAGGAGCAGCCACATAAAAGTTCTACAGAAACAGAAGTATAATTAGATAACCATATTGGGTTATCTCTCTTATGATATGCACCTTCAACTGTACAATGTATACTAACAATAGTTCTCTATGTCTTATTGCAGATGGGTAGCTCCAGTATTGGCGACCGGTCAGAAGCGTTAACCAGTGATGCTTGGTAACAAGATGATGGAAGCATCTCAGGAAGAGGTGGTGGTGACACCCCGTCCGCTGCGCCGAGCTGGCGCCAGTGACTCTGGACATGAGTCGCTCTCCAGTCGAGAGAGCCTCAAGTCCATCTCTAAAAGCATCGTTCAGCAGCGAGCTCAGATGTTCGAGCAGGGCACTCCTGATGGAGCCAGTGATGCTGGCAGTGTTACGGGAAGTGGCTCAGGAAGTGAGAATGGGGAAGCTCAGAGTCCAAGCCCTAGCCAAGGAGGACAGATAAAAGACAGTGAGGTAATCCAACCCAAGGACAAGCCGCCGTGGCACTCACCAGAGCGCCTCTCACCAGCCTCACCCAAAAAAGTAGCACCTGCAGCTAGACAGGCTGGGGAGGTTAGCTTGATAAGTCCCAAGACCAGTCCGACACATGGGCCCGGCCGCACCCGTAGAACACACTCTCCACGCCGTGGCAGCCCCGTGCGCTCGCCAAAGGCAAACTGCCAGCCAAAGATCATACTTGGTGCTGCCCCCCTGGCTGCCCCACGCCCCATAGAGACTCCTGTTAAGCCACCGAGAAGTAAGAAACCCGTGGTCAAATTAAAATCCAATGATACCCCACCAGCTTCACCACAGAGTCCGGCTCCCAAACCCCGCGTGAGCCGCTCTGAATCTATGAATGAAAGAGAAAAGCCGACTCCAGTGAGGAAAGCCCCTGCTGTACCTGGACTCCGCCCACTGAGCATGCTACCACAGGGCGTGGAAAATCACAATGAGGAGTTTCTGTCCCATAGAATGACACAGTCCTACATTGGTGATGAGAACTTGACTATTGAAGCATTCAGGATGCGGCCCATCCCACCTGAGAAACCACAATTAGATAAAAGCACGGATGAAGTTCCACCAGCTAAACCAGCCAAACCAGCTGTGCCCCTTAAACCGAGTGATCTGTTCAAAGAGAAACCACAGAAGGCGGCCAAGCCGTCAACAGGGGCCAAGCCAGAGATTCCGTCAGATAAGCCGACATTGAACAAACCAGAGATCCTCAAGGAGAAGCCACCCAAGAATGGAGAGACTCCTGAATGGCTGAAGAGGCGTAGTGAACTCATGAAGACCCGGAGTACGTCCGAGCCCGGGGGAGACGAAGCGGTTACTGTGCAGGCGCAGGAGAACCGTGACGAACAACCCTCAACTCTACCCACGTATGCCGTGGTGGACAGGACGCGCAAAAAGAAACCACGGCCTAAGTCAGGAGAAGAGCCACGGAGACATGAATCTGCACACTATTATGACAGTGTGGTTCTACTGGAGAGTGCTGGTGATATCGCTGCAGACAAACCAGGTGCCCCTCCAAAGCCCCCGCGGACTTTTGCACATGATGTTTATATGAAAAAGAAAGCGGACAAGCGAGAGAAGCGCCGGACCCACTCTGCTGGCCAAGTACAGTGTGGTCAGATCATTGCCAATGGTAACCGTGAGGTTAAAGCAGACGTTAAAGGGGATTCTGCTTCAGATGGAACAGTGCCATTCAATGCAGACAGGGTAGAGCCATATGCCATTTCAGCAGGTGGCCAAACAGACACTAGCAATAACAGTGAGCCAGTTTCATTATATGAGGAGATAGGGGAGAATAAACCACAGAAACCGGCCCGTCCACCTCGTCCGCGGGCCCCACAACGCCCGCCTGCCCCCGGTGTGCTTAGAGTTAGGCAAGACCAGACGTCAGTAGTTAATGTTGTCAAGCACAATGCCCAAATTCCAGAAGAAGGCTTCATCAAAAGTGGTCACAGAAAGATCAGTAATCCCAGGTAAGTATTTTTTCACAGGACATTTAATATTAGGCCACTTAAAAAAGATTATCAGCTTTACAGACACCGCCCGCATCATTTAAAAGGGGCCGCATAATTGCTTTTTATTGCAATTATCCTCAAAAAATTTGATAAAAATTCCGCATCCACTGAGAAAATTCCCACCCAAAACAAGGAATTTCATATCTCAGCCATTATTTGGTGTAGAAACATAATTAAAGTAGTATAATTCTCCTCTTGACTATGTCTATGACTTGGACATATCGATTACATGGTTGATAATTGGATTTTATATTGTAAATTTATAGAAATAGTACATTACAATAAATATTTTGTAAATAAAAATAAAAAAGGACCTCCCTCGTCAACCAAAAACAAAATAAAAATAAAAATAAAAAGCCTCCCGCCCTCACCACTTTTTTCAAGAAAATATCCGTAAAGCTGATAATTTTTTTTAAGCGGCCTTATATTTAATATTAAAATAAAGTAGTTTCTGTATTTCCAGCTATACACATTATAATAAATTTTTGATAAACTATATAAATATGACATAAAAAATGGGGTATTTGAGAGTTACCCCTACTGGTATATATCTTATTTCTGTTGTCACCATTTTTTAAATCATTGAACTCTATGCTAAGAAATTGACCGTCACCGTGATCATACCCTGGCCCTGACTACACATATGATATTCACACACTAAAGCAAGGGCCTCCTTCATTCAATACAAATTGCTAATTATTTTACAGTTATGAACGCCATCATGACATCATTCCCATCAAGACGTACCGGGACAAAACTATGGGTGCCCTGAAGCGACATAAATCAGACGAGTGCCTGTATGCAGACCCACAGGCCGTGTTGTCGGTGACCCCACCAGGGGGCGCGTCAGGCGTGGAGGAGGACCCCGTGTACCAGGACCCCGTGGACCTGGCACATCCCCGAGCCCGCTCCTGTATCACGTCGCATGGCGTCTCGCTGGATGAAGAAGGATACGCCATCCCTGACACACTGCGCCACACCATGGGCCGGAGACAGGTGGTAAGCCAACATACTCTTTTGTGTACATTTTTTTCCTCAAGTTCTTGAAATATATATCAGTAATGATATTCCCCTACACCTGGTATGCAGTTGATCTTTTCACAAGGTTACCCATTTAACAGATTTCCAATGGTATGTATTTTATTTTTACTTTAGGCCGCTTAAAAAAAATTATCAGCTTTACGGATATTTTCTTGAAAAAAGTGGTGAGGGCGGGAGGCTTTTTATTTTTATTTTTATTTTGTTTTTGGTTGACGAGGGAGGTCCTTTTTTATTTTTATTTACAAAATATTTTTTGTAATGTACTATTTCTATAAATTTACAATATAAAATCCAATTATCAACCATGTAATCGATATGTCCAAGTCATAGACATAGTCAAGAGGAGAATTATACTACTTTAATTATGTTTCTACACCAAATAATGGCTGAGATATGAAATTCCTTGTTTTGGGTGGGAATTTTCTCAGTGGATGCGGAATTTTTATCAAATTTTTTGAGGATAATTGCAATAAAAAGCAATTATGCGGCCCCTTTTAAATGATGCGGGCGGTGTCTGTAAAGCTGATAATCTTTTTTAAGTGGCCTTATGCTTTAATTATTTCCATTGTTCACTCTTAGGAACTGTGCCACATAAAGCCTTCTCGTCAGACAGTGGTCTTTCATAGGAGCCACCTCCAGACAGATAATGTGAACTCAGGCATTAATGATGTAATTACATCTAGAAAAATAAAAGATTACATAAGTCACGGTTAATCAAAGATTGTAATCATAGTAATTTAGGGTTATTATAGATACACATGTAGTATAAGTTAAAAAAGGTAACAACTTGTAATAATTCAAATGGATAGACTGCCGTATGTATATGTGTTGACTCGAGATCAACGAGCGTATAATAAAATAAGACAGACTTTAGCACTGCATATGGAAAATATAGAAGTATGAATAAATTACAGACAGACCTAGTATGACTGATTTCAACTAGTGTGGCACTTAAATGGGTTAAAGTCAATTATATCCCCAAAAAAGTTAAGGTACCTCAACAAAATCGCCAATGAAATCATGATTTCTTAATGTTATACTAAATAAATAGTATCAGGTTCAGTAATAGTGAACACTTATAATACAGGCATTTTACATATGGGTATGATTATTTAAAATTCGATTTCAAAGTATAAAAAGTTCAGCGTAATTCGTGACAGCTGCCATCTGTATTTTTACTACTGTTATGATATTAGGGATTTTGTTACATCCCAAGTGCACTTTCGGATATCACCCAGTTAAATCCTAGAGGTAGTAATTGGCTTAGTTATTCATGAAGCTTTCAGTTCTAGATATCCCTTTTAGTTTACTATGCTTAAGTTTCCTTTATTACATATTATAATGCCTACTCTGGTCGAGCATCCAAAGTGCATTATTGGAAACCCTTAAGTCGCCTACTTTGATATAAGAATTCCTAGACAGCCCAACATGCACCCCACACCAGTTCCTGTGTACCACACCCAACCCGCTTTCCGTATTACAGAAGTTCCGGTCACCCTCCTTCAACAACACAAAGGGGGCCCCCAAGTGGGGAACCCTAGATCGCACTCGTCTTGCCAAGTTCGCCAACCATGACTTCCGCGCTAGCATGGCACGTAAGAAGTTGCCTTCGGTGAGTGGTGATCCCATTGTATAAAAACCCAATGCAAGACATTAGCCATTTACCCCCATATACATGGTACCTGGAGCGCTGAGTAGAATGGTGTTTGATATCAGACAATTGGGAGTTCACCCATGCCATGGAGGAGTGCTAAAGAATACCCTCACGATGTCCAGTCTTCAGGTGCAAGAATGGAAGCATGAAGGTGCATTTATCGATGGCTGTTTTAGTTGTTTCCTCCCTAAGATACCTCTATTTTGTAGAGTCTATTTTTGTGTCCTACCTATGTTGTAGTGTACCATAAGTTACTGCTAAGAAACCTTTGGAATGGAAAGGTACCTGTTGGCTGTTTCAGTGTATGTGTGTCTATTAAAGGTAGAATTACATCCGAATACAGTAAAACCAAACTAAAACCAAATAATTGAGACCATTTCCCTTAATCCACCAATTTATATATTACAACTAGACATTCTTGTTCATGTGAAACCACCCTGCTTTCCTCCCTTCACGTCAAAACAACTCAACCCATTCAGATTACTGGTACATTTGTATGATAGTTCTCATCGAATTGTTTTAAATGTTGCAGGTTCGTGAAAAAGTCAGCCGTGCCTACTCCATTCTTCGCAGGAGACCGCCAGTGTCGCCAGAAGGTCAGCCGGTCGCTGAGCTTTCTCCTGAGGAGGGTAGGTCTAAGTCTCACTCTGATAAAGAAATACCTCTTTCCTGATTTATGATAACCAGGATTTATAAGAAACGAGGACCTGTGAAAGTGCCTACAATATAGAAATCTGCAAATATCTTTAAGCGTGACATACTCCAAGACACTCGACTGAATATAGATGTTGAAACCATGGTTATGTCTAATAAAACATTGATCATCATGTATGCCCAAAAACATTTCTCCTGTATAGCCATATTTAATTATAGTATGTATGAGACATTTGGTGATAATTCTCATTGTATCGGTCATGTTGGAACAATTGGATAAATCTGCTCCAATATTTCTCACAGACGAGGATAGTCAGGTTGACATCGAAGAGCACCAAAAACGGTTGGCACATGTCTCCAGTATTAGAGAGAAACAGGTACGCTCCCAGCTTTGTGTTTAGAATCCCTTACCGAGTGTTTTTCTTTTCAATTTTATGGTAAATTTAAAGACCTATGCAGACATTTTTAACAAATCTACCTTACAATGTATTAGTTACGAATGTCAAAGTCAGACCTGAATACAGAAATCAAACAATATTTCAATTGACTGCAAATATATATTACCTTGCTTGTCGTGCTGTACCATGATAGTCTGAACGTTTAAAAAGTTAAACTGACAGTTAAATTAACTTCATTGTGCAGTATGCAACACTGGAGTACACCCGGGAGCAGACCGCGGGCTCACAGCCTCACCTCTTTGACTATGCTATGGTAGTTGGCCTTGAGAAGGACCCTGAAACAACCAAGTACAAGCCACACATCATGTACAAATACCCGGACCAGGTAAGTGTGGCATGGCCATCTTGGAACTTGGCATTGAGAAGTACAGTAGTGTTACTTATGCTAGGTCGTTGGTTAAATGCCCCGTCAGGGACTGAGCGCAGGCATCACTAAAAGAAGTGAGCCTTTGGCCTACTACAGGCGGAAACATAAGGACGCGGAAACGCCCACGGGTAGCCGCGTAGACGACACCTCAGAGGGCATTTCTCACGCTCTATGTGCCCGTCTCCATAGTAACTATCAGCTGCACGTAGAAAACGCCTCCTGACTGTTTTCACCTTAATGGTCTACTTTGCGCTTGTCAATAGGAGATGATGTACAATGGTAGCTTAAGTCAAGCTTTTTCATTGGATGAGAAGAAAAATTGCCCTAGTCCGAATCTAGAAACCCATAAATAGTAAACACACCCCGTAACATTCAACATTCAACGCATATTTTTAAACTGTATGTTCAATGGCTTAACAGATTGGAGTATTGTATGGAAATATTATTTACACTCCATGCGCTTGGTGCATCTAATATCTAGTCTTCCCTTTTTTCATTTCAAGCTACCTTCAACAATCGATACCATTGCACAGTTCTGTTTTCCGGATGCGGAGCAATGGCGACCCGTCACCCAGGCCCAGACGTAAGATTTGTCCCATCTCCATACCTTTATCTACCTGTAGTAATAGTTAATTAATCATTTATGGGAGAGCATCAACGCATACCTTTATGGACTTTTGCAAAGGCTCTCCCCAGGGAAAGTTCCTGTAAAAAAAGTCCCGCTTAGGCCAAACATAATTGTTGGCCGCCCTTAAAGGGTTAAAGCACATGTAAATTAAATTAAATGGGATATAAATTCAGCCAGATGTTTGTTCTTTCTTCACACAGAGAAGACTTTTTCTTCGTGCTGACCAGTGCAGATGGTGCAAGGCAATATGGCTACTGCCGACGGTTACTGGTAAGTTGATCCAAATGACACTGCTGCTAAGTCGACGGTCCCTTCACGAGCTGTACTTGGGTGGTTCCATTCGGCCTTGTGTGGTACTGGCCAATGTACAGCGAGTGGAGAAACGGGGTGCGGACACCAGTTTCTTCACGGGTTGTTGAGAATAGCCATTCTATTACTTAAGCATAGTAACTTGGTTTCTACAAATGAAATACATAAATTGTCTTTAGTTGAGCCATTGCGAGGTACATGTATTAGTAGGTACCCCAGAGGAGCGCTGCGCTCCCGTGAAAAGGCCCAAATCTCAGAGCATAAGAGCAATCTTTACATGCTCTTCACAGCCAGACCGATAATCATACAGCAATAACAGACCACTTATCGGAAAGATATGGATCACCTGGTCCCATCTATTATCAGTGCTTTCAATTTTGTGCAGCCTTAGTCTATGAAAATTGGTCTTTGCTGAAAGCTCATTTCCTATCATTTAGACACTTTGTCACCTGTTTTCTACCAGGCTATTTTCCTAACTTAACTTTCCAGTGGTGTTGCGATGTCACCATGGGTTGGACCTATACAATATGAGCACCTTTGGATAGCTATGATTCAAACCTTTATTTGTATCCCCGGCACAATTATGAATAAATTTTATTGAAATTATGGCTGCAATAATAATAATAAAACATCTTAAATGGACAAGTAATTCTCAAAAGAATTGATTGTGCCGCACCATGCCATAAAGCTCAGATTATCTAGAATACCCATGTTGAAACAGCTATGCAATTCGATGGATGGGGCCGATGTGAGACTAAATCTAGGAAATAATCTTTGTAAAATAATTATGATCACCCTCTGGCCATGTCCTAGATTTGGTAGGTGTATGCACTGTCAGTGTATGGGAGCACAATTAGGTACAGGCCCTCAATACAGACCCACATTCCAGTAAGTGAAGGGAAAGAATATAGCTTAGAGTCAACAAAATTGCAAGAAAAATTTTCATAAATGGTTCTTACCCAGCTAGCAAGTAACATTTTCCTAACGGTTGGAAAACATTTGCAGGAGGTTTGCAAACGTTTGTAAAAACGTTTTCCCAATGTTTGGAAAATGTGACAAAACGTGGGAAAACGTGACATTAGGGGAAAACACCTTTATTTAAGTTCATGTCTTCAGCTATAATTTGATACTTCAAGCATCAAGATATTTGAAATAAGTGTGACATCCATAGCCTTTATGCTGCTTTTGGTAGCTTTACTATGTCACTCAGAGTTGTAGAACCATGGCTAATATTGTACTAGTCAACATGTTCTTGAAAAGCATTTTTATCCTCCAACCAACTTGATATCTTTTTGTATATGTAAAATGGAATATGGTACCAGGTGTTTCGACTCTAGTACATAAAACTCAAAATAAGGTTGATAGAATAGATATTTTCATCTCTCTCTGTCTCTCTCTCTGTCTCTCTCTCTCTGTCTCTCTCTCTGTCTGTCTCTCTCTCTCTCTGTCTGTCTCTCTCTCTGTCTCTCTCTCTCTATATATATATACAGTCAACTCCCTCTATTGCGACCACCCTTGGGACTATCCAAAAGTGGTCGCAATGGCGGGGTGGTCGCACTGGGGAGAGTCAAGGTTATGCACAAATAAATATGGAAGTTATTATATCTTATAATTGTTTCCCAGCCATTATAAAATGCCATTATATTAGGCCACTCAAAAAAATAAAATGGTTTCTCATCACCGCGCGCATCACAAAAATCAGCTTTTGAGGAAAACTTCTTTTTTTTTCGCTAAATTTTGATGAAAAATATGATAAAAATAGACAAATATCGGGATATTTGGTATCAAATTAAAGCTATTACTGCCAGTAATGCAGTAGGATAGAAATAACTAACATTTTCCCTACTTTTTAAGGTCCATGAATTCTTAACTACTAAAATGTGAACTTTGATCATGAAAAACGTATATCATCCCATACATCTCGTCACATTTTTCAGACCTTGGTGATGAGAAACCACTTTTTTCTGAGTGGTCTTAGGCAGTGTTTAAGACCGTTATTAACCATATCTATGTCAGTAACTCGCCAGTGTTGTATTCAAGCATCATGCCAACCCTATGGGGTTGATACACCCCTCAGAGGGTTGGCATGATGCATGCATGCAGAACTTACTCCTCAGGTCACCAGGGCTCTATGACAACCATGGTGGTACATGGTGCTTTGGTCGGGGTGGAGAGTGACAGAGACACCCCCCTCCCCCACAGCTGCCGCACCTGCCCAATACTCGGGGTGGAGTGCCCCCCCTCCCCCCATGCAGTGGCCGGGGTGGAGAGGGAGAGAGGCCACCTCACACAACTGTACTGTGGCCGGGGTGGAGAGGGAGAGAGGCCACCTCACACAACTGTACTGTGGTCGGGGTGGGGAGGGAGAGAGGCCACCTCACACAACTGTACTGTGGTCGGGGTGGAGAGGGAGAGAGGCCACCTCACACAACTTTACTGTGGCCGGGGTGGAGAGGGAGAGAGGCCACCTCACACAACTTTACTGTGGCGGGGGTGGAGAGGGAGAGAGGCCACCTCACACAACTGTACTGTGGTCGGAGTGGAGAGGGAGAGAAACCCTGTGAGGGGATACCTGGTGGTTGCATTAGAGGGGTTTAAATGCTATTAGGGACTGTAAATTTGGTGGTCGGAGGGTGAGGTGGTCGCATTAGAGGGGTGGTCGCATTAGAAGGAGTTTTTTTATATTAAAATAAAGGGAAAAACGGTTGGGACTTTCTAAAAGTGGTCGCAATGGTGAGGTGGTCGCCCTAGAGGGGTGGTCGCTAGGATGGAGTTGACTGTATATATACATATACATATACATATACATATACATATACATATACATATATATATATATATATATATATATATATATATATATATATATATATATATATATATATGAATTAATTGGGGATTATGATTTATCCCATACATGCATCATTCCCTCACTTTGACCTGGTTTAGTTGTGGCCATATTGGTTTTGGAGGCACTCCTAGGGATGAATGTGGTGTATAATTTTCTTGCCGCATACTCATATGAAGTAAGTGAAAACCAATATTCAAACTTATTTTGCCATTAGTTTGACTGTAGTGCCTTTATTTACTGGACTTACTGCAGGGGCCAGGTGCACTCATGCATGGCAGAGGACAGGTGAATGGGGCTAGCAGCCACCACCACTCCACTCCCACTACCTGTGTATATGTTTACTATAAAACCAAGCTAAACACCACTTTGTAATCTATATTATTTTCTATAGTTTAAGCATTATGATACCAACCCTGCTTTCATTATGATCTAAAATAGACCTAAGATATAATTGTGTGCTGACTTCCATGGTAGAGTAGGGGAATAGAGCAGATGGTGGAATTTCAATACAACCATCCCTTCCTGAAAAGGGGGATCTGGCCCCCAAAAGTGCAAAATTTATTTGTGGTCCTTTATCCATAGAAATATATAGGCTCTGAGAAATTTGGAAATTTTTCTCTTATTTTGGGGGGGGGGGTTGGGGGGCGGAATTTCTTTTGGGTCCTCTCCTAAAATCTCTTCTCAAGATATACTCTTTTTCGAATTTCAAGACAATCCGACCACTGGTTGTGATTCTATCGCCCTTTTTATAGGATGGGCCTGCAGGTGACCACTGGCTTATGATTGGGACAAGGCTGTAAATAAGTGATTTTGTCATTTTAAAACACCAGTAGGTCATTAAATCTCAATGGGAATGTGATGGAAAAAAATTCAAGACACTCTTTACCAGTTGTACATATGTTTTCCACAATATAAAGGTGCTCAGCCTAAAACCCTTGAAGTTGTATATGGCCTGAAAATGGAAGAATGCCTATTTTCACAAGCTTTTCCTGTGCAAAGTAGCATTTTGAGGGGCATATCATGTCAAGTTGTGTGCAAACAGATGTCATACGAAGATCATTTCCCAAAGGGAGCATATGGGTTATCATGAAATTGCTATCAAGCACAATCTGGCTGTGTTATATTTGATGTATGACCAACCTAAAAATGCTCAATTGGCCCATTAGGGAAAAAAACAAATGTAAGGTAAAACTTTTTTTCTTAAAAAATTCATAATAAATCAACCGTTCAAAGGATCTCAACATAACTGATGGCCTTCCTTTGCATTCTTTTCAAGCTTTCTAACAATACTATTGCCGAATCTCTAGGCCATTTATCTTCAAAATACCTGTGGTACCTAGTATTAGGCTGCTGTTTATCATTTTCAACACATTTTGTTTAACCTTTGTCTCCATTGTTTCTATTTCTCTAAAAGCCGCCAGGAAGTCAGAACCGCCTCCCAGAAGTGTACTGCTGTGTCTCTGCACTCGGAGCATCCGGCTTCTACCAACAGGTAAAGACGCCTCATCCAGTCAAACCAGTTACTACCTGCTTCATTCACTTGAAGCTTAATAATGCAGCAACATTTTATTTGACGGCATACAGGGTTTCTCAGATATGCGTATTTTGTTTTTTTTAAGAACGAGATTTTCTTTATTTGCCTGTGAGTTTGACATCGTACATAAATAACAAATGAGCTGCTCGAGTGGTGTGTATGTCTTGAGCAATACACGTATAAAGTACCGGTACTATAGTGACAATGCAATATTTTCTCAAAAATGTTCTCTTGATAAAATGCTCAAACTTATCTGACAGACACTCCCTTTTTGTGTAGCATTATTATTTGTACTTCATGAACGGTTTGAACTGACATGTATACTTCCCACATTATGTCCCCATATCACTGTTGTCAACACTGTCGGACCAAAAAATATACCAAAAAGTATACTTCTGCATTTATATTCCAGTTGTGTAACAATGAATTGATATATGAGTAGAAAATTAAAGCTTCACGTTGAAAGACTGTAATGTGTGATTATCCTATATTCAGTTGCTGGTTGAGTTGGACAAGTTGCGGCAGTTGTCGCCAGACCTGCCGTTCCACCTGATTAAAGCTGCATACGCACACCCAGTCCCTTCGCCAGGCCGAGAGACGTGGATCTCATGTCCCGTAAGTTTTTTTTTTATCCCATTGAAGAACCTATGGTTGGTATTTCACAGTGGTTTGTTTAGATTTGTACGTCATAGAAGTAAAAAATAAACATAAGGGAGCACCCGTTTTAGTCTGCTTCCTGCTTATTTTACTTGTTATTTCACGTCCGTCACATTCTACTCAGCCTGTGGCCTCGTGGAATATGGCCAACACACAACTCGTGAAATAACCCAGACAACATACTGAAGCTCGTGGTGGACCTTTGTCTATATATTAAGCCACATAAGAGAATAAAATGATACACTTATTGAACCAGGGCACAGTTGTGCCAGGTTCTTTAGAGACAGGTATTTTTGCATTTTTCGTCCGAAAAATGCAACATGTTGTCCACCTAATTTTCCTGTCTGAGATTGTTCAATAAAATATTTAAATACTGCAGGAAACAAGTTTTGATCAATGCCAATCTATGCCATCAAACATTGAAATAAAAAAAGGTATTTTTCATGTATAAAATTCAGTTTAAAAAGAGGTCACTGAAACAGCATAAAACTAACTTTTTCAGCTCAATGCTAAAGTATGGGCTTTCATGTAAACCACAGACCTTCCTAGACTGTCCCTTTACACAGAATCCTCTTTGTTCTTATATAAAAACAGGGTGAGACGCTTTTTGAGACACTCTGTGGGCTGAATATTGCATGTACCTTCGGTAACCTTCATGAAAACGAAGGTAAGGCAGTAGTTTACACAGAGAACAATATATACTATTCATGGTTTCAAGGCTACAGGAGAAGTGGAAGCGAGGCTAGCGCATGCATCAAAGAATGGCGCTACTGGTTCTTCTCGTACTGCACACACTTCCACAAGCCTCCACTTCAACATGCCCCCCCCCCAACCTCTGACCTGCAGGAGACTTTGCGCTTGACAACCACCCCCCCCCCCCCCCCCCCCACATGAAAAATATAAAAGTCATAATTTTGGGTTTTGGTGAACAGATTTGGTGAACAAGATTTTTGTTTTTTTTAAATCTCTAGTACAACCCACACTCGCCAATCATCCAATAGGGTCCATAAAGCATACGTAATTTTCGCACTGCGCGAGATCTCAACCGTCAACGTGTGCAGAGCAAAATTGTACCACCCATATCACCGCCGTTTATCGTCCGATCGACTCGCTTTTTGATAGGGACAAAAGGCGGTACATGCCCGCAGCCTGCAACTGTCGCCCACACCCACCTGCACGCCCACACCCACCTGCTCCCCCACACCCACCTGAACGCCCACACCCATCTGCTGGCCTGAAATAGAAAAACATACATGTATGACACATGACTTCAGGGTACTTTTTAACAAGGAATTCATTTCTAATGCCAGAATTGACCAATGAATGATTATAAGGGAATACTATATCTAAGTACATGATAAGCTCCAGCTCCAGCTTACCCTGAGTCATCTGTGAGGCCACTCACATGCTCAATCTTACACTCACACATCAGGGGGACTGCCCTGATTCACATGTGATATCAATCACATATACCATTCATTATAGTTTGGATTAAGCCTTTTGGACGGGTTTCAGTGAGTTTGATAGTTTATTTTCAACACTATTTTAAGGTAAATGACGGGAAGAAGGAAACGGTGACTTTGAAGCGGTCCCTCGACTCAAGGCTAGAAAAGGTAGGAACCGTGTTGAGCATTCTTTTTCTTCTACATGACATAAAGATAGCAAAGTATCAGAGTAACACACCAGCAGTGGTAGGATTGAAGTATGTGGGTACATAAGTAAATATAGAGTGGGTGGGGATTTGAGAAATTTAAAAAAGAAAATTAATTCTTGAAAAAGTGAGGCGAGATAAATCAGTAGACCAAATTCTTTTTTGTCTAGCCTAAGCGGTAACCAAACGTATCAGTTCTCAATACCTGTTATATATAATGTAGGTTCATCAAGTATAAGGTTGCAACACTCATGTTAAGTGTCTGTCAGATAAGTTTAGGCCTATGTATGTGAGGCCCTCAATATTTTCTATATGCATGTTCTATATAATGTTGCCGAAATGTTAAGCTTAATTTGCGTAAATGAATGAAGATGATTTGTTACTACACGCCAGCATAATCTCCCACTGCTGCACTAGTGTGTTATATGTTGAGGTACATGGTTCTCCTATGTTAATGTTACACAGCGTGGTAAGACAAATACTGGAACAACTGATTATTATGATCCATTGTGAAGGTGCATATTTTAACCGACCTACATCTGTAGATTCTCGGACATTATCAGTGTACTGCTAGTATGGTTCTACTATTTTGATTTCGTCTATCGAAAGGTTATAATGCATTGTATTATGCTTCTGAAATCTGGAAATATCTTCTTTCATTTCGTCCTAGAATGAGCGAATTGTTCACATTTGAAAAAGAAAGATGAAAGGAAATGAGAATGTTTCCAGAGAAAAGATAGTGCCATGATAAAATGATCTACATGCGTATGTGTTGAGTGGCCGAGAACAGATTTCCTAATGTCGCCTGGAATTCATTTAAAAAAGGTTAAGAGCTAGCCCAGACTGGTATATATAAGATGAATATCGCTTTATTTCAAGGAGGAAGGAAAGCTGAGGTTTGAGGGTGAAGTGGTAAGTTTCGGGGAGGAGAGTGTAGCCTTGTCATCACTGCAAAACTCACATCTGTTTGATATATAACCAATAGTAGCTTCTATATTAATTGGGGGTATGTTAAGTTGATGTCCCTCGGCAAAGACAATGAATATTCATTCTGTAATTGTTGTAGAAACTACCACTATTAACGCCAACACCCCAGCAGCTAAAATAAAATGCACCATCATAAAGGGTCAGTTCCGTTTTGCACTGAGGAAAAAGGTCACGCCCTTTGAACCGACGGAAAATGAAAGGGAACAAAAAATACAAACCGGTGTGATCGTGTTCTATCTACTATAACTGGCTCCTGGATATAGTTGCTTGGTCCAATCTGTTTTTTGAGTTCTAGTACCCGCAAATCACAGAATATTCTCTATAAGATAATGCAGCAATATAATATAGATATACAGTGTAATATAGATTGGCTTTACTAACAAATGCCCTCACCAACACCAAAAGCGTTTTCCGCTAAGATGTTTCAAGTTCGTTCATCACAGTTACAACACATTTCTAACCAGTTGAGATTTAGAGCACGCCACGAGCTTATCTTGATATGGGAATTGTTATCAAATGACCAAATAAATCAAGATGAAGTATGGCTTTATATAAAAGAGCATTCTGTGGTTTGCATATTATAACCTGACTCTAGTCTGGGATGAGCCATATCGGTATTGTGTCCTGCCATTCTCTGCCTTGCAGTTCCCAAACATCTGTTCTCCACGTTTACCCCGCCTGCATTTGTACATTAAAAGATGTTCAACATTTTCATGTCTTCAAATTCATCTATATGAATTCTGAGAAAGTTATCCGGATGTTTTCCTGGAAATGCGTTTACTTGTAAAAGTTTAACTTAATTCAAAATCCTGTGTTATATTTTGTATTTTTCAAATATCTGTCTTTTCAAGATTTGTTTTTTTCAGATAAATTTGTCTGGATACCCCCCTTCCCAATTTTCCTTATTGTGTCAAATCTTTTTGAGGTGTTAATATTAAGGATCCCAATGGAATGCACCTGTGTTTGAAATGCAATCCCAGATGGCATGAATAACATTTAAGGTCATATTTCTTTCAATTGGTTTTACATGACTGATAGTAGAATTTTGTGATCTTTACATAAAGAATTCCAGTACTGGATTTGCATACATGTACATTCCAATTCAAACACCATATTTTATCTATAGCATTTCAACTATAGCTTTTAACAGGACAGATATTCTTATGGCCTTTGTACCGGTATTATAAGTGTGTGTTATACGACAGTGTCATGAATGATGTTTAGTGGTACTGCTTCAGGCGCCAATCGACATATTTTATCCCCTGACTGCATCATCTCATGTTTTACTAGGTATCATTCGGGGCTCTCTTTAAACACCTGAATGTGGATACAATACTTAAGATCTTCGGTGCTGTCCTTCTTGAAAGGCGGATACTGTTTACAGCCCAACATCTGAGGTAAGCATATTTAAATTTTATTTAGAAAAAAACATTTGATTTGTATCTGACTCTGATATTCAATGATTCAGAACATCAACAATGGTCTGTATACAGGTAATGCATCTTCTGGCCTTAATTTCTAAAATACGTTTTGGTCTTATTTACGTCACGTGGATTTTAAGTATCTTGGAGTTCTGCAAAGATCTATTAGGAGCCTCTATGTTAACTGTGTCACATATTATCTTTCAAAAACATTCACTCTGGATCACTTCCAGACAATCACACAATCCATCTTTATTGTATGCCTTTTCTTAGAGCTACAGTGCTCCTATATCCGAGCTGTATGTTATGCATGCATAACATTCCCGCTGCCCTTTATCTAGTAAAGAATGATATCCGTTTGTGTATACAGATTCGCAACGTCCATTGTAAAACGTCCTCACAAATAATTGAAAATTGTGTATGTGTTTTTGCAGCACGCTGTCGTCATGTATCTCTGCACTGACGGTGATCCTGTACCCATTCCGGTGGCAGCACACCTTCGTCCCTGTCCTTCCCGTGTCTATGATTGACGTGTGCTGTGCACCCACACCTTACATCCTGGGCATCCTGTCTACTGCCCAGCCCAAACTCAAACAACTAGAACTGGAAGAGGTTTGTGTAGCTTATTACTGACTTTAGGGTAGGATACAAATATCATTGCTTAGGAGGTTTCTGGATACTCGGAGGTTGTTATCAATTTCCAGTTCACGGACCAGGGCATATGAAATAATTCAAATCAGTTACGGGTTTAGAATTTATGTACACGCAACGGTTCTTACATTATGATATTGGTTTCACTTTCTTCCCCTAATTAAATTCGCACTATGCTTTTCACTCCTTTGCAGGTGTTGATCATAGATCTAGACACCAATAGTTTGATTGAAAGTATGGGAGACGAACATGCAATTCTACCTCGAAAACTACAGAAGTGTTTACGGTCAGCGCTCCAAGAAGACTCGGGTAAGTCTAGTGGTTTGATATTGGTGTAGGACTGATTGCAGTAACACTGCCTTGGCTAGCTGATCTGTCGGCTAGCTGATCCAATGCCTGTTAGTGTATAGCTATATATTATCAGCAGCCTTGAAGAGCGTTTGGTCGTTGACATAAAATCTCGGGACTTCTAAATTCGCTTAGTTCATGACAATTAGACCTGGACTGATATGGCCCTTGTTCAAAAGACTACTACAAATTTTACATTGTGATCACCTTCTCTCTTTGTGCTGCAGACACATCTGGTGTGGCACGCGACACAGTGATATTTGAAGCCTTTTTACGGATGTTTGTCGAGACGACCGGCCACTACACAGAGTTCATGAACACACAACAAGACGGGGAGCTGGTGTTTCAGGTGAGCAGCCCAATCTTACTGTAGTTAAGGCCAAACTCTGCATACCGCAGGTTATAGGAACCAAACCCCAGGTGTGGGTTATACATGTTCGGAAGCTAGGGGGGTAGGTTATACGAATAATTGTTTTTGGGAGTACAATGTATCTACAGTACTGAAGTAGCTATAATCAGACCTCAGGTGCTAGTTATTTCCTTTAAGTCTAGGTGCGGGTTAAACGTAAGATGCAAGTCAAATATGCGCGAGGCTTCATTTATTTCATGTATTTCATATAGTACAACAAAGATATACGTGTAGTAAATTACATAATGAATCGATTGTGGAAATAAATGTGATTCTGATGTTTTTGTCTGATGGCAGAAAGAGCAATTTACAAAGGCGGTATCATCCAAGAGCATCCGTCTCTTCTTAGAGTGGTTTGTAGAAACCCAAATGTTTGAGGTTTTCATCACAGAACACCTTCAACAGGGCGGGCCAACTGCAGGTAGGTTATTGAAGCTTTTAATTAGCTATCCTTTAATTTAATCCCTGCAATAATTTGTTATGAAAGATGACTTTAATTTCTACTTTTAATACTGCGTCAGTAAATTTTGATTGGGAAAGGACCATCATATGACTAACGACAGATATAGAAACGTATGAATTTCATTAATTTTGCATCAGTAAAAGCATTTTTATCCACCCTACTTCCATCATTAGATATGCATTAGATATGCATTAGGCCGTTTTATTTTCGGTACTCCGGGCGGTGTGTACAACAGCTTTTTTTCTTCTTTTTTTCCCCTCTGCCCTCCCAAAATATTTACAGTAAAAGCCCGTAATCCAAGTTATCAAAAAAAGGTGGTCTTACCGGTGATACATGTAGATGTACTCGGAAATTTCTCGAATTCAAGGCATAACTATTATTTCAGGACTCTTTGAAACCCGTATCGAGGAGTACCGAGAGGAGATGGAACAGATGTCCCTTTCACTAAAAGACAATGTCAAACAAATCGGTCGGAAAATGATAAACCTTTTCAGTGAAGCAGGTAAGTTTTAGAAATAAGCCGACCGCGTTGCAATGATGCCAGACTATCTGTAACCCAAATGACAGAGGAACGAGTTACTCAATGTTAATTAAATACAAATACCAAAACCTTCATCTTGAAATGCCAGCTGACGTCCAATGTGAGAATTTAGCAAACAATGTAACACATTCTCACACTTAAGACCTAATCTATGCTACGGTTTTCTCACATTGATAGGTGGGAAGTTAAAGAAGGCCTTTGGTGGTGAGCGGAATGTTTATGTCTAGACCATGAGGCTGCATTCTGCCATGTGGCGGCCCTACTACACACACCCTGCAACCTTCACTCCCCTGCTACATGAAGACTGCAGCACAACGCATAGGGCTCTCCCTCACTAAGGCGAGGAACTAAATCAATTACTGCCATTAGAATACGATTTGGTTAACCCAGTGAAAAAGGGTAGCGAGTGTTCAATTATATTCTTAGTAGGAGTTGACTATGGTACAAAATGTACATGCATACAGGATTCTTGATGTCAGTACTTTATCTAAGAATACAAAATTATTCTACGATATTTTTGACAAGAACTCTTTGTGTTTAGGTGACTGTAACAGCCAATACTTTTGTCGAAACCTAACATATGCTATAGAAATGGATAAAGGTGCTTTGCCAATTGTTTTCAATACATGTACTAGGCTTACCGTGCATAGCAATTTCAAGTTCATACATTGAAAATACACCAGCATATGAAAAAGACCTATTCCAGTAAGGTGAGGAAAATGGAGGAGGGAGTCCCCTGTGCTGCGTTGTAAACGAGTTTGGTTGCGCCTCAGAGTCCAGAGATGTGTGAGGGCCGTCTCAAAAGTCAACTCTGTACCTCACTCACACTACACTAGTCGTTCACTGTTGTAACTACAAATCAACTGCTACGATCTCTCTCGCACGTTACGTACCCAAATGTAAGCACGGAAAGTGAATGAAGCAATCTAAGGGAGGAAGAGTGATAAAAGTCCTCATTGGGGTCAATTCAGAGGCGACACTGACGGTTTAAATATTATGATTTGGGGTTCCTCGATATGTCGATACCGCGGTAGTCCTTAACGATATTCAGAGGGCCTGCGTGAATATACGCATCCTAATTCATCCCTGGTATGTTTGACTAAGTTCATATAGTGGTATAAATGTTGACAAAAAAGTATCCGAGGTGGTCTTATTAGAAATAAACCCACCCTAAACCAAAAACTGATAAGTTGATATTTTGTATAAAGTATTCCCATGAGGATCGGATGTGATACGGTTCGGATTGAAATCATCGATCAGCTTGCGTTGTTGTAAGAGTAGGCCATGTTTGTAGTAGTCACCACTAAGGTCAATCTGAGAGCAAAACCAACCCTCAGATGTTGGTACACAATGGGACTTTGTAAGTTCGTGGAACGATATGGTTATGTAAGATACGAATGATAAGTTATAGTAGAACTTACTGGTAATGCTTTTTTCATTGCTACCTCGCTGTTAGTTAGATGAGGAAAAGAACAAGTTCACGATATTAAAGGCTACCATTGAATATTACTATTTCAGAAGTAGAGAAACACCTACAGGATATTATAACAATAACAATGTTTTGATATGTGGTGTAAAAAGTATTGACTTGTTACTTTAGATTGGTTTGTTATGGGAGATGTTGTTTAGTTGATTTGTGATCTATTACAAACAATGAGTCTAAAACAGATAGTAGAGGTTAGGCAACAAGTTTATGGTCTACTACTACATACTATGTTTCTGTGTGGTTTCACTAGTCAGGCTGGTGCATTAATTGTATCTTATGTGGTATTGATACAACTGCTTGAGTCCTTAACCCTAAAGAGTTCCGATGTGCAGAACATACCTGCTGTATGCTGTGATCTTTTATCCAGTCAATGACTTCAACGACATAGTCATAATCATAAGTCTTGTTAACTGTTATATATTGCCCAGTATATTATGACATAGACCCGCATATACATGCCAAAGCTGGTTCTACCTGGTCTTGTATCGTAAGTTACCCATCGGATAACACTGGACAAACAGCCAATTTACGATTTTAACAGAATACATAAATTTATCCAGACATTGTGTAAGGAATAATCAGCATGTGTTGGATGCATTAAAGCAGCCAACAGTTTAAATATTTAAAAGAATCCTATTCAAAAGAGCAGGGAACAAATGGCATTGTTCAAAAGAAGTTGCTACTCTACAAGCAAAAAGATAGTTGTAGCCTTTATTTGCCAAATATTTTAATTTTCTTGTTTGTGGTAGTAGGGCATTATTTCTATTAGTGATCTGGGGGTTGAATGCTACTATATAAAACTCTATGCACGTAGCATACCTGGCTAATTGGTGCCTGCAATTGAGCGCACCTTTTACAGGAAGTGTCTACCGTGTACTCGTAACACTTTACTGCTAGCTGAAGATATATGCTCTTATCTGCATTTTTGTGCGGTAACGGCTTGAAGTTTTCTGACAATAAGTATATTTTCAATAGAAACCAAGTCTGAATTTCTCTCGCAGAGATGGCGTTTACTTGAGTTGGTACCAGTTTGACGTTGGTCATGCCCCCAGCCTTATAACATTGATCTGCCTCTTGCCATTCACTCTAGTCACCCAATGTTTTATCATATCAGCAGAGAATGTCAGTGGCCAATGGATATAATAGAGCATGTAAACGTGCAAGTCCCGTATATCTTTGTGAATTCTTAAATACCATTAGAGGTTTGTGCCATTACTGCCATGTGAGGGCATCGTGCATGATTTTTGTTGTTTGTTTGTGCTTGGGACCAATCATGAGCACGGAAAGCTTCCAATGGTTAATCCAAGCTTGTCTGGAAACACCAAATTTATTTAGTAACGACATTCTGTAACTAGGGGGGAAATGAAAGACCTCCCCACTCCTCAAGTAACTAAGACTCAGTGATGATAGTGATTTGATTAATTGTTGTATTTGTTTCTCATGCTATTACATAATCAGTCCCATCTAATTTATTCCTGACATGTTAGAAGATAATAGAAACATCCGCGTACTGAGTTTTAGTTGGCATTGTCTTGGTTATATAATAGTAAGCTATATTAGACAGACCTGTATGAGAAAATTGCATTTTGCAGGTGTAGCGTATCTATTTGATATTTTGGTTAGTAAATAAATTATTTTGAGATTATGATTATTGCAAAGGCATTATTACTTGCAGTTTATGTAGGTATCAAACAGGTAGACAGGATCCACCTGACGCATGTAGACTGGCCATTATTTTGTAGTTTGTCTGGTGACATTTGTATTAGGCCATGTCATCAGGTTGGTATATGCTCTATTTATCCTACATCACACACATCGAAATGAAAGATGATGTATCCTGAAAGTTGTTGTGCAATATACCAGGTACCCTTGTAAATACTGCTATGTACATAGGATGGTATCACATGGCGCTTTGTGAGTACCGGTACTTCCTTCCTTGGTTACAAGTCAGTTTTGTATCTTCTGTCAGTGCGGAGGGACAGGGCTCCAGTTTTCACGGAGTCAGTCTTGTAAATAGTAGCACGTGGGGCCGAGTTTTTTGAGTGAGAAGAAAAAGTAAAGATATGACCTAAACCCTTTGATACTACAGATTTAGATGAACATATAACAAGAAAGAACGATTAATCATTGATATATCCGTCAGCTGATTGCTGGAAATGGGAAAGTAGCTGGTCTACATTGATGATCTGTATGTAATTTTGACATCAGCAAACCGACAAAAAAGCGTGATGTAAAATTGAAAGAAAGGTAGACATGGGATAGACAAAATTGGAAGTGAAAATTACTGTAACAAATTCATAGACTATGTAGACTATAAAATGTATGTAGTAGTCAGATGTCTACTTTAATAAGTAATGTCTACATAGTATAATCTGTGAAGTGTCTGGGTTAGTCTTTTATGTACATGTACTACTTTTAAGTACTTCAACGTATTTGATTCCCTGATTTATGTAATCAAACTACTATTGGCAAACAGGGCACCCACGCTGTAGGTCATAATTGTGTGCACATGCTGTGATGATGCGGTCTCTGCTTTTGGTACTAGTCACAGCTTTACACCGCCAATACTGTCTCATTGTACAAATAAAGTGTAATTCTGAACGAACATGGCCTCCTTCCTTTTACTATCTACCGTAAATTCTCGTGTAGAAGCTACAGGTTCTTCAAGAATCAGAATCCCAGTACGGCTTATTGGATTGTGGCTTATACATCATAACATGAGACATTACACTATGTTTAATTGTTTTCAAGATCATCACGATGATGTGCAACTTTCTTTCTTAAATATTAAACTCTAGAAGGACATGTACATAATATCAAAGATGAAATTTTATTGTAGTCTGTTGATAATTGAATTTCTTTACAAATATGCCGAGTATCCCAATACAGACAACACTAACAATATATTACACGGCCACATCCTTGAGGTAATCACAACAGCTACATCCTGATTCGTAAAATTTGATGGCGCATTCAAATGTACAAATATATATCCAAAGGTACATGTATATCCAATTGTCAAAGACAGGGGTACATTGAGATAGCAAACGATACTTGTAGTCTTTGGCCCTGGTATCACAATGTTTTCTTAAGGAAATTGATTGCAGACGTTACAAAGACTATAATCGGTAGAATTATAGTATCATTTATATACACCAAATAATTACTGATTTAGAAATGACTTACAACGAGAACCACAGAGGTTACTTTTAACACTGATTTTAGATATCATACATATATATATACATTAACAAGTATAACAACTATAGAATACAATAATTCTACCACAAAGTTTAGAATATAGTACATCTCTCCTATTATTTTTGGTGCATGCTCTTCCACTTGGAGCGCAGTTCTTGTGGTCTCCGACCAGGTGCGAACCTGAATGCATCAAAGATGACCTTCCAGTTGTAGCCATATAATTTTACACCCCTTCGCAGTCGGCGCTCTTCTGCCATAGAAAAGGGTTGTCGCGGACGCTGCTCTTGAGGACTTGCTGCTTGAGTACGCTTAAAAAATTTGGAAAATGTGCTTGTATAAAACTTGATTATTATCATTGGAATTACATAGCTTGCTGGCAATGAGAGAAAGAATATTTTTGAAAGCTCCACAGATCTATTTTTGTCACCAAAGAGCGACACGTCAGCGGTGTTCCCACAGGTTAGTGGAAGACATAGAAAGTCAGGAAATCTTGTGAAGTATTGCATCGCACTGTAATGACTTATGTGAAAGTAGTGATTTCTGGTCAGGGAATTCCAATCTTGAATTTTGTGGGAATCCTGTTTATTGCATCGGTCGCATTTAGCGCCTGATATTTCTCATATGTTTTAATATAGAATCATACTCTATGTTATCATATCCCAGTAAACATATGAAGGGGATCTCACCATGAGCTGCTTGTATTTGTCCTTCAGATCGGGAGCAGTTCTAGAGGTGTGGAAGGTGTTCTGGGTGAGGATGCTGTGCCAGGCCTTGCCCTGTCTGCGCACAGCGGCCAGCAGCGTGTCCACCTCCTGCTGTGTGTACGGCACCCGGGGACGACGCTCAGTCACCGCCTTCTTGTACAACAGGGCTGGAGCCATCAGCGCTGCAGCTGCATCCACTGATGGTGGTGACAGGTACTACCAAGTAGGGAGAAATAGGTTAACTATAAACATAGATGGGAAGGTCACTTCTGTGAAGGTTGTCTATTGCTACGCTATTGCTACGCCGTGGTTAAATGCGGTTCTGACAACAAACAAAATACCTTTAAAAGTGTAAAATTTACTTCAAATCATGTAAATAAAGCTGTAAATGTCGCCAGGCCATCATGAAAGCGGGCCGCAAGGCCCGTGTCCGTGACGTCATTTGATTAGCTGTAGCCATGGAGACAGTACCGTTGCCTAGAGATGCGCCATGAATGTGGCTGCCGTGACTTGGTCCCTGACCAAGCCACGGCGCTTGGTCTATAGAGTTCAATGGCAGAGTCACTGCCATGCGTGTTAGAACCAATGTCCCAACTCATGTCCCATGTCTCAACTCACGTCCCATATCCCACCTTATGTCCCATGTCCCAGCTCATATCGCACCCTATGTCCTATGTCCCAACTCATATTCCATCTCATGTCCCATATCCCAACTCATGTCCCATGTCCCAACTCATGTCTCAACATATGTCCCATGTCATATCCCAACTCATGTCCCATCTCACGTCCCATGTCCCAACTCCCCCCCCCCTACCCCAACCCAACACCCAACCCCCCATGTCGTGTTGTGCCATACAGACAGAAAATACGGATTACTATATTTCAAGATAATTCAAGATAACAGAAGATACCAGCGCGAATGGAATGGTTTCTGCACATGTGTCATATTTTCTAGTTCACTTCCAGTGGACCGAGCAATGACAGTGCACACACCGGTTGTCTAGTCCAAAACACTTTTTTGTGCACCATCTGTATCACACACATTGGTATATAGAACTTTTATTCAATACAAAATATAGTAAGATGCAGGGTTGTCTAGAATGGTTCACAGTATAGAGTTCAATGGGAGAACAGAATATGTGATTTGTTGATTCAAGAATTGTTTGTTTGTTTGTGTAGTTGCTAAGTAAAAATGCAATTTTGCGGGTATAGTGAAGATCTTGTGATAGATAACATGTGAAAGCAACAAATGATGCAAAAATATTCACCTTAACATGGATAGTTGATGAAATATGACTGTGTGAAGTTGAACACTTGTCTTAATCAAGGTTTAGAATCACCTCACTATACCCAGGGGTGCACCCTGAGTCAATAAATAATGGTATGATTATAAAGAAACAGAAGTATGATAAGTGAGAGGTACATCATCCCTATGTTTGAGGCTGATTTCTTTTTTAACAAGCACTGACTACTCTCGATCGCCTCTTTCTTGAGGAATCGTGATCTTATTTTGAATTTCAAAAATACTTTGAAAACAAACAAAAAAAACTCACTCCAGAGTCTTGGCATTCAGACTCGCTTGAGGAAAAGTCATAGACATCCCTTGTTCCCTTGGACTTGCTTTGCTGTTTAGGGATCCTCTTGTGAAGTTCTGTTACTGGTCGCTTGACCGGCATGCTCTGTCTGTATTGTTTCATGAAGTCTCGTTCTGCCTCTCGAATAATGCGGTGCAGTCGGCAAGTAGTCCCACTTGTCTCAATGGCAAAATTGTAGGTGCGGCTGTTAAGGAGGGGCCCAGAGATGACCTCCGGTGGTTGACATGCTGCAATTGGATACCGCCCAATGATGAAAGATTCCGCCTCATACACTAGCCACTAGGCAGAATGATTTATCTATGATTTAATAGCATTTAAGATACTGCCACTTTACATTTTGCTCCGCTCAATCAATCCTAGGTTTGCATTTACTCTCGAAAGGGTATAGAATTTAATACGTTGGTTATTCAGAACCACTCAAGGTTGTTCACTGATGTCAGAGTATAATATACAAAACATGCATGAACCTACCTGGACATTTAGAGTTCCCAATCTGCTGACGCACCACCGAGTCGCGACTGCTGTTACAGGGGCTGGTTGACTCATCGCTGTGATTAGAATCCAGGGACTCATTATCATCTGAAATTTAATAGGGAAATTTACTCATTATCATCTGAAATTTAATAGGGAAATTTAATGTGAAAAGTAAAGCACTATATATATGATATCCACTCCAAGTTCCACCTAAGAAAACTAGGAGGAATAATTTCTGGTGGTGCTGTGCTTGTAATACATGTACATAAGTTGTATTGCCTCTGAGGATATCAAAGATATATTACTGATGTATGTACTTGCTGAATCTACAATGCCATTCAGGTCCAGACACAATCATACAGAAACCTACCTTGTGCAATCAAGTGGCCAGTCCAGTTGGCAGACTTATAAGTTTTGATAGACACTATGCTTACAATCATGGACAAAATCCCTTGGTCTGAACAATCATATAAATTCGACCAACTCACCTTTCAAGCCATCCCCTGAGCCATGTGATTCCCTCTTGGTCAGGCTCTTATTACTCCTTGTGCCGCTCCACTGTGCGCCGTCTCTGTGGTTGTTGGAGAGAATCCGGCTGAGGCTGCTAGTTGAGTGTGAGGTCCGACCGTAGGTGTGGGGCTGAAGGTTCTTCATACCAGCACTCAGCGGTGTCGCCGGTCTAGTCACCCGCCATTGCTGCCTTTTGACCGAGGGGCTCGGTGATCCCTGCGTGCAGATACTCGGCAGAGTTGAAGTAGTCATGGAGTTAGCTGCTCTAAGTAGTTCTGAATCAAATTCAGAGGCACAGGGGCTTGGGGGACAGGTCGGTCTTCTGGGTGTGCTGGACAGTCTCTGTGTGTTCCTGCTAGACCTAGGTGTAACACACAAACTAGGTGTGCTCTGGACTCTTCTCAACACTCTCAGTGTTCTTGATGACGGTGTGCTGAACACCAACCTCTCCCTGTGGTCTAACGCTGGGTCAGTCTTGTTGAGCTGTTCAGTTACAGTATATTCATATCTTTGTATTGATGTCTCCTTCTGAGGACAAGGGCTGAAATTCTCCATGGATGCTTTAGTCAGAGATTCATCAGCAGGAGAGAATCTGATCCTGTGTGGTACCCGCTCTCTGGCAACATTCGCATCATGCTCAACACAGTCATTGACAGAATTGTACTGGGAAGCCGCATCAGCTTTTGTGATTGGTGAAGAATGCTGATACAATTTACGACCAACCGGAATATGCAACGGTCCTGAAATGAAAGTGGGTGTTTGAACTCCGACTGTTCTCGGACACACATTGTCATTGCTCGTGTTGTGGGGAGTACTGAGTTGCTCACTCGCGCGGAGCTGCTCGTCTGATGGATCTTCAGTCTGCAGACCAATCGACACAGACTGCACATCTTCAGCACTGGTGTCCAACCTTGCACCAGCTGTTTGTGTTTGAGGTGCCTTCTGCTTACCACTGGAGAGCTTTGCTCGCTTCTGTCTATCTGTAGAGCCTGGCTTTCTTCCCGGCTGTGAGTGTCTTTTATTGGGTTTTGCTGCTGGTGTGTTCCTCCTTGATGCCCTCTGTGACTGTCTGGTGGTCCGTTTTGGTGCGGGTTCCCGAGGTGGGGGAGACTCTGAGGAGGTGCTTTCTTCCTGAGAGGATTGTTCAGGAGAGCTTTCAGATGTAACACATTGGGAGTCACCGAGCCGTGCCCTACTTTGAGCTCTTCTTACTGTCGTCTGACTGACAAACTGTGAAATAGATATATTTAAACTTGTATCATAGTGATCCCACTCTATACAATGTGCAATGTACTACATGTAGCAGACTTATTCATGTAGAATTCATGTACATTTTGAACAGTGTATCTGCAATTTGAAGTTGCCAGCCTGTATATTTACATGCTTCATTATCAATCCCTTCGTAAAAATCAAACACAGTTATGGGATTCACATTTCAGCTACAATCTATAGCAACTAACTAATTGAATACGAACACACTGGATTAATCTCTATACTGTTTTATAGAGGGATAATACACATCACTGCATACCTTTCTTTTCTGAGATGCTTGTCCCTGTTTAAGAAGTTCCGAGGCGACAGCTGCTGCTTGGTCTGCTCTTTGTCGAGAATCCAACTCCTGTTTCATATTGTTAGCCTGAGCCTCAAGCGACCGACGCAGGCTTCTCTCCTAATATGGAAATATGTGTAATATTTTAGTTTTATGTAGGGTAACGTCGGGGGAACGGGCCTGATATAAACGGTACATATTGGTTTAATGAATGTCTCATGTTATATTAAAGGAATGGTTTTTTTTTGGCGACATGGGATATGATCAATTGCAGCACTTTTAGACAAGATAGGATAAAGGATCTTGGGGCTCTTTATACTTTTGGCGAATTTACGGCCTTATGGAGAGACCCTCACCCCAATCAAGGCCAGGGTCGCAGCCAGGCAATACCGGATTGAGGTATTTTAATCCCGGGGGGGGGGGGGGGGGGGGGATCTCAGCACAAGGTGACATGCAGGGTTTCACATGCAGCCAGAACACACACCTTCTCTAGTTCTGTCTCCAGTTTCTGGGTGGCGGCGCGCTGACGGCTGTGTCCTGCCACCTTGGGTACTGGTGATGGGCGGGATGCTGGTTCTGGTGTCAGGTAGTTCATCCAGTCATCACTAGGGGGCGCCTCGGTAGCTCTGCGGCCAGGGGGAACCACCGGGGCGCTTCTCTCCCCGGTTCTATCAGCGGGCACTAGGGACAGGTTGTAATCCAGTGGTGACATGGGCCGGCTGTGACTTGGGGCAGGCATGGACTGGGTATAATTAGGAATTGTCATCGATTGGTTGTATGTCGGGGGCTGGTTGAAATTCGGAATCGTCATTGCTTGGTTGTGTGTTGGGTGCGACGTGGGCTGGTTGAAATTTGGAATTGTCCTAGATTGGTTGTGGGTAGAGTGAGGCATGGGGAGGTTAAACTCGGGGAGTAGCATAGATTGGTTGTAATTATAAGGAGCTGTAGTGGCCGTGTGGACCGGGGGTATAGTGTACTCAGGTATGCTGCAAGTAGAGGCAGCTTTGGAGCTAGAAGGGAACCCAAACTGGGCGCTGCTAAAGGTGTCTGTGGACAATTGCTGCTCCAGGTCCTTGATCTTTTGTAGAATCACCTTCTCCCTTCAGGGACAAATAACAAGAATAGTTTAACTCACACGCAATACATGACGAGTGGAGAAAACTTATACAAATGTATTCTAACAAAATTTCCAAAGATTGATTTCATTATCTTCTAACAAAAATTTCTGAATGGATTCGCACGTTTACATACATGTAGTTATATATCGCTTTGCACCTACTGTATTGAAAATATACCAATACATATTCGATGGAATAGTTAGATCATCGGCATTTTAATTTCGTAACGAATTAAGAAATCAATATTACATGGCCATGGTCGATTCCATATTGGAGGATAGTTGCTCGTGTTGTCCTGTTTTTGAAATCCCAAGATTGGTGCCTTGTGCTTGGTTACTTAATTCTCGGGCTGAATATAAGAATGCACCTTGTTATGTGGACCTCACAATACTTTATTAAATACTTCTTATTTAGTTGTATTGCTGTTTCTGAGGATTGAGAGTGCTCACAATCAATTTGATTACGATAATATTTATATTGCACATGATAATCCAACGCAACAGCATGAAATACACCATTTTCATCATGACCATACATTATTTGAAACATGGGTTAAACATGAGATGACTTACCCGCGTCGACACAACTTTGCAGCACATACTTGATCGCCTTGGATAGTTCAGCGTCCTCAGAGTCAGTCAGTAAGGAGATGAGTGTATTGAGACCCCCCGCCTTCACAAACTGAAGCTGGTGTGTGGCTACACGTACAGAATAGTAGATAAGGCAGGTTACATGTATATTGATGAAATACATTTAGCTATTCGGGGACGTTGGTTTAATTTTGGAGCATAAGGTAGAAAACCGGAGAGGGAAGACCTACTGCAGGCTCATAATTGGGTGCTGGTCTCCCATACAGGATATTTTGACAATAAGAGGTCCGTAGGCGGGAGGTGATACAGGTGTCAGAAGCGTCACCCTACCTGAAGCCTCCAGGAGATGGCCGAGGCTGATGACGAGTCTCATCCTGATGTCAGCTGAGTAGGTGGTACAGCGCAGTAGCTGCAGCAGCAGCAGCACCATGCCCTGCTGCCCGCACTCCTCAGCCACCTTCTCTGTAACACACAACCAGTTAGTGTTGACTTGAGTTGGATTTTTCAATATCTCTGTTTCCATCATCTATCCATGCAAAGCTTTCTAACAGGGCCAATTTGTACATCAAGATATCCAGGAAATTTGAGAAACTTCACGATTATCTATCGGAAAAAACATAGATTGGAGATTTAAGCAGGTTTATTTTTGGTTTTACTCTCAATTATGCGATTTTGTCATTTTGGCAAAGTCAGTATTCTTATGAATATTGAAGGAGGGGGGAGAGGTGTCCTATACAAAAGCAGACGTGGTGGTGTTAAGAGTGCATCATGAGGTGTGTAGTGCTCACGGTTCTCAGAGATGAAGGTGTCTATGGTGGAGGTGATGGAGGTGGCTAGTTGGCGCTGGTCCGGGTCGTCCAGCCTGTTGACGGCCCGGTGCAGGGCGGCCATCAGAACCCGCACCCCGCCCGCCGTCTGGACCCGCACCTGGTTGTGGTCTGTGTGAAGGCAGCAGAGACATGATCTCAGTGTGATCTGTTCGCTAATCATTGACCCTCTAAGGACCACACGGTGCGGTAATGCATCATGCCCTTTATCGTCAGGATAGTTGAAGGGTCACTTTTTCTTTTTTTTTATATATTATTTGCAATTTTTTGGACTACTTCTGAAGACATTTTCTGAATTCTTTTTTTTCATCATGAACTACAACATTCTATTTTCGGTGACACTTTTTCGGAACCCCTATATAAGTCTAAAATCCCATGCTAAAAAATTGAATCTGAAAATGGGCCCAAGAATTTTTTGAAAGTGTCTCACAGACCCGGCGCATCTAAGAGTCAGGATGTGAACCTTGAGTCAATTATAGCCAGAATGGCACTTCGTCGAGAACTCCCACCTCTTCCCTACGACTCAGAGATGGGGAGCAAGTCTGCCAGTTGAAAGTCTTAGCCAATCAGAGATGACGTTCTTTTTGGCCACTGACGTGATGTCTGATTGGCTAAGAGGCAAAATGGCAACTATGACAAAAGTGTTTGGATAGCCCTCAAACTTTTAAAATATTCATGGTTTGAATGACAGTCTATTTATTTTTACCTTTTTAATATTTATACTACCGGTATCTTTTAATATTTTAAATTTAATTTTGCATAACCTGGTAGTTACACTTCCTCCAACATGGCATCGTACACTATAAGCAAGTAGTAGTTACATGTACAATATGGGACAATATGGTGACATAGAATACCTACAGTTATTGGCGGTGGCCAGTCCAATGAGAGACATGATGGGGCGTACAACGTCGGGGACGTTATGCTCCTGTAGCAGGTTAAAGGCCTGAGGGAAGACGCCCACACACAGCCGCTGGTTCTCATCTACAACAAAGGGAGGCATACGTTAGTATTGGTGCACAGTAATAGGTATATCAAACAGTTACATGTAGGAGACATACCAAACAGCATCGTAGTTGTGTGCGTGTCATTGATAGAACGCAAGTTTAGATGGTTGCCACCAACAGTATTACATGTACAGGTTGCATATTTAGGCCAAATAAAAAAAAAGTTTTGTTTCCGGTCACCCGACCAGGTCTAGCAAAACAGTGCCGGGTCCCCTTCTTTTTTTTTTCGATTTCTCAGATTTTTGCCACTTTTTGTTTTTTACGGTTTGTAAATCGGATAATTATTAAGGATTTTAGAGCAAAAACCCTAAATCAAGGCCTAAAAATGAGAAAATTAGAAAAAAAAAATTTAAAAGAAAAAAAAATCCGACCGGCCGGGCCTGCTTTCTCAGACCATGTTACCGGAAACCAAGCTTTTTTTTATTTTGGCCTTAGGTTATTGTGCGGATGGATGCCTAAATTCGACATGATCATCGCACATGGCGACATGGCCATTTCTTGAAATCGCCATGCGACATGGAGCTTAGTGACATGAGGGAAAAATAAGTGACATAACATAGGGTATTTCTCAAATTCGACATGGGAAATGACATGTTCTTAATCTTACAGGGACATGGGGATTTAAGTGACAGGTGACATGACCATTTTTAAAATTCGACATGCCTCGACCCTTCCCATCCAGACCCCCATTATTTTAGAGCGTAATAGGGGAGAGGTGCTCTGATCCCCTGTCCATCATCCGCCACACAGGAGTAACAGTAGAGCCTACATGTCCGGGTATATTGACATGGACAAATGAGATGTGTTGGTTTGATTCAGCCCCAGTGGGGTGTGACGACCACGGTACACACCGTTCTGTGGGTTGTTGAGACAGCCGCAGAGGGCGCTGGTGGCTGCAGCCCACACGTCAAAGCTACGTCCAGCCCCCAGCTGCTGAAACCACGTCACGTCACAGCTCCGTCCTGCCGGCCGACGTACGTCCTCGGGTAGACACGTCCTGCACAGTGATCAGAGACGGCAGGGGTGTTAACATCAACAGCAAGACGATGTATTTCTTACTTAACCCCTCCCCCGATGTAATAACATGTAGGGGAATGTTCACAATTTGTGTCACATTTGGGACCTTTTTCAAGATTACCCCTTCCCTCCCTCTGTCATTATTTTTGGGTTTGAAAACAACACCACTTGATTCGTTTCACATAAAAATAGTTTCATGCTAACATAATTTCATAACAAATGGACGCCTATAACTTCTAAAAGTATCTTATCACGACAGGCCAGTAACTAGCCCTCTTCGTGGGGTGGTTCATTTTTGGATATGGTGGAACTTGACTTGACTATTTCAATGGTGGAACTGGACTTTTCTAATATGATGGTGAACTTTGTACAATGTATAATATTATGATATATTTAAAGAGGAAGCAGAGTTTCGTGTATATAATCAATCGTTCATGCATGTTTCTCTCTAGAATCCTTACCGTAATAATTGTCCGATCAACAAGTCGTGAAAAATGGCATGTAGCCAATTATGCCCCCTTTACAGTCAATTAGGGTGGAACTCTTTTCCTCATTAAGGGAGGTGGGATGGTTCTTTCGAAATGACGACCCCACCCCCCTAGTTACGGGCCTGTACGAAGTAGGACATGTACATGATAAAGCACTGTAAACGTAAACTTACTTAAACATGTTCATCAGTACAGCCAAGCATTCCGAGCTCCTTGACATAGTCTGTCCTTGGCCTAAGACAGGTGCGTATGATTAATAAAAGCTGTATGTAAGAACAATTTTTTTATATGTTGCAAGTAATGCATGGCACAAATGTCAAGCACGTCTGTGGTAGCTCTCCTAGGTGGTGTGCGCAGACAAACGTTCTGAGCGCAATCTTAATGTTATCTTAAACTATCTTAATCCTATCTAAGACTATCTTAAAAGTCTTGCTAAGCAAATGAAGATGGTGCCACTAGTAGTGTTAAGCCTACACAGTCCATCGTAGGATAGTCGAGCTAGCTAGTATGTAATGGGGGGCTCTGTTCCCCAACCCCCACTTTTTTCTTCTTTTTTTCTTTTCTTTTAGATGTTTTTTTATGTTGTCTCATCTGGGTGTAGGCTATATACTATAAAGGCAAACCTCAGGCAGCATAGTTTGGGTATGCAACACTAGGTCGCAGATACAAGGGGAGCTATCAGAATATATATTACAATTTAAGACTAGTTAGTTTGTCCTTGCACCCAGAAGAGCTATCACGTATTTGCAAATGTCAATGTACGCTCTTCCATTGATTTAAAGGGCCACGCAGGATGAGTGTAAAGTACTCATATTCATTATAAAATGTTCAATTATTCAAGCAGCTGCAGATCCATGCACACCCCCACCACACACACATCATCACACACAAGACAGTTGAATTGAACTCACTATTATTTGTGACAAGGCTGAGCAGCAAGCAGCTGCAGATCCATGCACACCCCCACCACACACACGTCATCACACACAAGACAGTTGAATTGAACTCACTATTATTTGTGACAAGGCTGAGCAGTAGGAAGCATGCTGTCTGGTGAACTCGTGCTTTCTGCTGGGGCTCTTTGAGGACATTTCTAAGAAATGTAAATACAGCTCCTGTAGTTAGCTGTTTCTGAGAATACACTGTGGTGGGACAGAAAAAAAGGAGAGTATTAATTTATTGCCAGTCATCAATTCCATGCATGCATTGTATTTTAATTCAAATGTTGCTCGGGACTACATTGTGCTTACCATGATTCAATGGGCTCTTACCATTATTTTCAACAGCACAGCCGAGTGTGTACATAGCTGTCTCCTGTATGTCGTCATCTTCTGTGGTAAGCAGTAAGTTCAGTAGGTATTGTAGACCGCCATCTTCTCTCAACATATCCTTGGCACCAGCTGAATGAAAGCAAATGCATAGAAATAAGCAATTAGGCCGAAGGAATCAAAATGTGTTTTTTCCGATAACATGCTGTAAAAAGCAAGGTAGCTAGTGTCGGACGCACTTTATTATTTCTTTCCTTTATTTTATTTAGGATTTTGTCGAAAATTACTTGAGAAATATCATAATTTCCAGAAATTACCATTAAAAATTTGGGGTCTGTCCTGATTTGCTTGGTAGGGTTGGGTAATCGGAAACAAACCTTTTTCAGACCTTTATCATAAACCCAGACCACTGGCATTTTCTGTGGTTGATATGATGTATGTATACAATAACTCATTTGAAATACACACAAAGAGAACTAGGTGACTCACTGGCTGACCTAAGGGAGTCACCTGTGGGAGTCATATGACACAGAAAGCTATATGACTCCCCCAGGTGATTCCCTTGGGTCAGCCAGAGAGTCACCTAGGCTCCCTTAGACGACCTGGGCTCCCTAAGAGAGAGGAGTCATTCTGGAGGCAACCTGGACTCCCTTTTGACGCTGTTTCTTTTTTCTGTGCATCAATATGAGAAAATGATTAATCTACCATATAGATCTATATTTAATTATGATAATATAGCAATCTATTAAAATCTGCCACTTACAACCCATTTTCTCTATTGAAAAAAAGTGTCTCTCCAATAACCTAGAGACGAATTTAGATATGCATAATTATGTTGACATATCATCTACTCACAGTTTGAACAGCAGAGGCTTCCAATTCCTAACAGACTTTGTTTAACTGCAGAAGGGTCATACATCTGACAATTCAGGCATTCAAGTAGAAGTTGTAAGTCTGCACGCAACTCTGGAAGAAGACAATGTAAATCCAATCTTATATTGTACGTGCATATGATATGTTGTAAACCCGATCAGAGGTCTAAAAGTTGTATCTCCAAAATATGTACTTGTAGCACCTGATACGTGAACAGGGTTTATTTGACTAAAACCCTGGGGACCTTTTCCCCAGCGCATGCTTTTAGTTTGTGGGGTTGGCTTCCTATATGAAAGTACCACTTTAGGTCGCACAAAACTTCAAAAGTTTTGATCCCCCCCAAAATGATTGGGCGACCTATTCCTTTCGCTGATTACACCTTCCACTTGTTGCATGCAACCTGTGGGCGACCTGATTCGGTAGATAGCCCCCTTTACCCCTTGGTGAGTTTTTTTTTGTGAAAGGCAGACCTGAGCTGAGCGACCTTGTGAGTTATTCTCTCTCAAAAACTACAAAAACTACCCTTCCCAGCCGCACAAGACCCCATCTTTGGGCCTGGGACCTCCAACCCCATCCAGGGCCCCTGTAGTGTTAGGGCCTGTAATCGGTGGGACTATCTGTGGGTGTTTTCCCATCGTGATTCGTGGTGTGTGGGTGTGGCAGACAGATCGAGGGTGTGGTAATTATAACGGTAATATTCATATTCTATATTGATATCGATCACTCGGATCAGGACTGACACTAAAAAGTGACAGGTGACAGGAGTCATCCGCCAAATGACCTACCTCTTGCAGAGTTAGATGAAGCGGTTTGCGATTTCTGATTCATGTTGAACTTGGTGGTGTGCAAATTGCAATGTATCACCAATATTTCTTAATGGCTTATCTCAAGACATAGCGTAATCTTCCATCAATGGTAATAAACAACATTAGCAGACGACAATTCGGGAGATTCCTCCAATATCGCTCACAAGGTCGACATAGCAGACAAACGCTGGGACTCTGTACTTCTCCGGATCCGCTTGGCTGATGTCGGTGATACACATTCGAAGGGGCTCTTGTATCATGGGTTATGCTGATGACTGTGTCGTCAGAGGGGCGATCTATTCAGGATCGAACGCTCTGCCAAAGTCTTTGCCAAAGAAAACAACACAAAACGTTTCCCGAATTTTAGAAACATCCGCCAGAGGACGCGTCTTTTGTTCGCTGATTCCCGAACTACAAATCCAGCGAAATCATGACGTAGTTGGCGTCGTTCCAAGAAATGCGAAAAAGAAGGCAAGTTAACTGGTAAGTTGTAATCAACGTCTACACCTTTTTATCTCTGTGTTTGGTTTCATCGAGGAACAGCACATTTAACTTTAATTTCACTGGTGCTAAAGTCTAAAGCCTAACATGTGAGTAGGCGGAGCCGGGGGCAGTGTCGGACCAGTCGCGGGGCAGCTTCGTGGCTGTGCCTGTGGCCAGTGTGGGCGTGGCACTGGCAGCTGGCAAGCAGCAGTTTCTAATTAAGTGGGTGTGGCATCATGTAGACTCTTGGCGCCGGGATTGGAACTACTTTAAATACTGATATTAAATTTAAATTATGGGTTGTCCCACTTTGCCAGGATGACAGGTGTGACCATGTTAAATGTAGGTATGAGTGGATATGACCTTGTAGGCCCTAGGCTAGGCCTAGGCATGTTTTTCTCTTCAGTCTCTTGTCAGGCTTGACTTCTGTAGGCTTTTAGGTTTGACTTTCTTGGGGAGTTGACCCAAAAGTGGTGAATTTGGGAGGAAAAACAGGGCTCTCTTTATGATAATAATTATAGTAATTCCTCCATACTAAAGTTCACAGGGGAGTCATTCACATGTAGGCCTAATGTTTCTAGGTGTAATCTCCCTGTAATCCATGGAAATGACCAGACACTGAACAACCGACTCGCTGAATCCAAGCCACTTTAAAATGCATATTACTCACTTTCTATTTTAGTTAGAAAATATACAATAAGCTAAAAGAAAGGGCAAGATCGGGGGACAAATATTTCCTTCAAAAAGTAAATCAATATCTCTTTTCTTCTACTCGCAAATCAACTGCGATCTTTGCATATTTTTTCTCTCTTTTTGTTAAACTCTTAAGTGCTGTTAAATGACTACCCTCTAAATGAACTCTCCATAGGCTGCAAGGTTAAAAAAAAATTGGAGCTGATAGAAATGCTCATCTGACCAGACAGGTATCATATTTCTATCTTTCTGACATAAATCTACCATCTCACATACTAAAATGCCATTCAACCAAGCTAAACTGCCCTCCATATAATTTAAATTACTTAAAGGCGCACTGAGCTCAGGACCTAGCCCTGCCGAGTTTTGTACGTAAATGACGTCGTGGGTTCAGTGCGCCTTTAAATGAACTTCTTACAATACCCTAAACATACCAAGAACAAGGATTTGTTTTAGTTCTCATACCACCCCCTCAGGTACATGGTGGCGCCACAAGCATTTCTTGTAGTCTGCGAGGCCTCAAGGAGACTGCAGGAGGGTCCCACAGCGGCAGCATAAAAGGAGTGCAAAGCAGAACTGTACCACCCATATCTTCGCCGTTTATCGTCCGATCGACGCGCTTTTTGATATGGACAAAAGGCGGTACATGCTCGCAGCCTGCAACTGTCGCCCACACCCACCTGCACACCCACACCCACCTGCTCTCCCACACCCACCTGCTTACCCACACCAACCTGCTGGCCTGAAATGGAATAACATACATGTATGACACATGACTTGAGGGTACTTTTTAACAAGGAATTCCCTTCTGATGCCAGAATGGACCAATGCATGATTATAAGGGAGTGTTATATCTAAGTACATGATAAGCTACAGATTCAGCTGACCCTGAGTCATCTGTGAGACCACTCACACACTCAATCTTTTATAAGGTTTATTACAATTAGATTCTTGCCAAAATGTGTTTATGTATGACATCAGTCAAATCTTTGAAATTCCTTTAGACCTGGATTTAATGGGTTTTATTGGCTAGATCCCTTTTAATTACAATTCTTCAAAGTGGCAGTATCATGTTCACACTGATATCCATGGCACCCTAGATCTTTGTGGCTGATGTATGTTTGATCTATGGATTCTTGACAGTGTTTGCAGGAATATCAGGTGTCCCATTGCTATCCTGTGACTCCTCTTGTGATCCAAGAATTTGAGAAAGAGGGAGCTTGATATAGGCAATGTACTGATGGTATTGGACCCATTTACATAAAGATTGTTAGCAAATACCCCCGAGATCCACCCTTGTGTCGTATCCAAGTACTCTCTGTCCACACCAGATCTTCATGGTCCATGTTCTGGATAGCATACATGAGTTGTTTTGCAGCAGTACATACTGGTCAGATACGTACTAGAAGGAGACTGTAGGTAATGCTGGAAAAACCTCATTTTGATTTCTCTCCTTTCTTCTTCCTTTGGCTACATGTCTTCAGATGTCAAGTGACTGACTTAATAGATGTTACGTATAATCCACATTCCTTGCAGATTCATTTGGATGCCTTATCCTGTACACTAAGACATACAAAGTCATGGGGCAGACCGTTTGGGTGGGCCTTTGGGCAATTGTCTGCATACCTTGGAAGGATGTCTTTGCTGGATGCATGGCAAACAAACACTGAGGGGTAGCTTCCTGACCGATTTAGATTCACTGGCAGGCCATCTTTGGCTGTATGGACCACAGGCTAGGGTACAAGTAAAAACCTATCCCTGATCAACATAATAATTACAGTGTTGCCGAAATGACACCGGCTTTTGCTGATGTAGAATCACATAATGGCTAGTGTGAGGCCATCAGACATAGGCCACAATGGCCAGCCATGACCTCAGCTTCCCAACCATGAAAGAATTTTTCAGATGCTCCTATCAGAAGCAGAGCTATGGTCATGTAAACATTATGGCAGTGTCTCATGAGATTGATACAATTGAAACGTCTTTGACCTGTGTAGTCATTGACCGGGTGTAGTCTTTGACCAGCAAGTTTCAAAAGGGCTGCAATGGGGGCTATGTACACAGAAATGGGGGGAAAATGTTAATGGATATTTTAACAATATATATTACAAACTTCCCGGCATTTCTGTGTACATAGCCCCCATTTCAGCCCTTTTGAAACTTGCTGGTCAAAGACTACACCCGGTCAAAGACTACACAGGTCAATTGTATCAATCTCATGAGACACAGCCTTATTCAATCAATTTACATATTTTGATCAATTTTGTAAGCTATTGAAAAGCATTTAAATCTTTATTATTACAAACTGATGCATTTGACATAAATGTATAGTGATGTGGCCTGTGAAAAGGTTAAATGGCCTGTGCAAGATGTCGCGACACAGGCGATGTTGACCTGTGTGTTTAAAAAGTTTTCAGCAACACTGTAATTAAGAGCTCCTTGGATTCAAGCAACGTTTTTTTTGACTGGACACTTTACAATCTGCAAGAAATAATGGCTTTCCCTCACATATGTTGCACACCATTTCTCAGGCATTGTAGCTAACACTGGTATTTCTTCTATATCTTCTTCTACTCTGCAACCACTTTGTGTTCATCCATCATTGTCTGTAACAAAATTCCGGCCAAAACCTTTCAGGTAAGTTTTCTATTCCAACTCTGGATCCACTGTCCTTACATGAGAATGCATCCGCAGTTCACCCCTATTAGCTTAGGGCATTAGTGACCATCAAAAGTGCATCCAAGTTTGCATCAATGAATGGATTTATAACACAGCTGATAATTTTCTCACACCAGGGGTTTTGACTTGTGTGAAGTGAAAAGTGCTAGGAATTGTAGATCTCTTACAACCACAAACATGTTTTTAACCTGAAGATGTCACTAATTCATACAGCATTTATTGTATTGGTTACAGCATTCAGAAAGTGTGACATCACACAAGTCCATAGACCCCCCCCCCCCCACCCCCTTGTCACACTTCGTCACACAAAAAAAAGACCGCCCACCCCCTCGGGTGTGACATACTTTAAGGACGGGCCTTAAGGCAGTAAGGCCTACTTACTCCCTTCATCAAGAATCAGAAAGAGACAGAAAGAGAATCATTCTGGCGGAAAGCCTGGACACCTTTTTGTTTCTTCTCTCTGTGTAGCCAAGAGCTCACCCTATGGAAATGTTCACCAGCACACATGAAACCATATCTAAAATAGAAATATTCCTTGGGTGCCGTCCACATAATACGGACGTCTGCATAATGCGGATAAAACATTCCGTATTTTGTTGAGAAAATAAAAATAATAGATAAATTATTATTTTTTGTACCACATGTGGTACTTATGCATACAAATGAGGACGTCCGCACTTGAATGTTGAGCTCCGCATTATAATGATTATGGCTGTGTCTCACGAACTTGGGCCAATGTTTTCGTCTCTGACCGGGTGCCAGCTCTGACCGGGTGCCAGCTCTGACTGGCCTGAATAAAAACGGGTTATTTAGGTCAGATGTGGATAGAATTTGGCTGAAAAGGTTAATGGATGTTATAACTCTTTAAACTACTAATTAGTTGCCCATTTTTATCACCATCTGCCCTAAGTAGTATAGTATGTATCGGAACGGGACTATAGTTAACTACTGTTTATTACTCAATCGACATGCAGCCAATCAGAGGCCTCCATTTGGTCACGTGACCCCCTCATTTGCATAATTACGTAATAGGCCACGCCCCCTCATTTGCATAATTACGTAATAGGCCACGCCCCCTTGATCACCAGCCAATCAGAGGCCACCATTTGGTCACGTGACCCCTCATTTGCATAATAGGCCACGCCCTCTTGATCACGTGACCCTCTCATTTGCATAATAGGCCACGCCCTCTTGATCACCAGCCAATCAGAGGTCGCCATTTGGTCACGTGACCCCCTCATTTGCATAATAGGCCGCGCCCCCTTGATCACGTGACCCCTTCATTGGCATAATAGGCCACAACAACATCACGTGTCTATCTTTGTTTGTAAACAACACCACGTGGCTCTCTTTGTTTGTAAACAACACCACGCGGCTCTCTTGTTTGTAAATAACACCTACTAAGTTTAGTCATAGGTAGCAGTAGTAGCAGCTCTCTTTTGTTTGTAAATAACTCCTACTAAGTTTAGTCATAGGTGTCTAGAGCAGCAGCAGCAGCAGCAGCATCTTCAGCAGCAGCAGCAGCAGCAGCCGCGTCATAGGTGTCTAGAGCAGCAGCCACGTCATAGATGACTAGTGCAGCAGCAGCAGCAGTATCTTCAGCAGCAGCAGCAGCGTCATAGGTGTCTAGAGCAGCAGCCGCAGTAGCAGCAGCGTCATAGGTGTCTAGAGCAGTAGCCGCAGCAGCAGCAGCATCTTCAGCAGCAGCAGCGGCAGCAGCAGTAGCATCTTCAGCAGCAGTAGCAGCAGCAGCAGCAACATCTTCAGCAAAAGCAGCAGCAGCCGCGTCATAGGTGTCTAGAGCAGCAGCAGCAGCAGCAGCATCTTCAGCAGCAGCAGTAGCAGCAGCGGCAGCAGCATCTTCAGCAGCAGCAGTAGCAGCAGCGTCATAGGTGTCTAGAGCAGCAGCCGCAGCAGCAGCAGCATCTTCAGCAGTAGCAGCGGCAGCAGCAGTAGCATCTTCAGCAGCAGTAGCAGTAGCAGCAGCAACATCTTCAGCATCAACAGCATCTTCAGCAAAAGCAACAGCCCGTAACTTAGCATCATGTGCATCAGCCATAGCCGCAACAGCGACATTGCGACTAGCATAAGCGAAACAGGCTATTTTTTTAGCAGCTGTACAAGCATTAATAGCATTAGCCCTAGCAGCAGCCGCAACAGCGGCACCTTTAGCAGACGCTGCAGCATCAGTAGCAGCAGCATCGGTAGCAAGAGCGGTAACAGTAGCAAGAACATTAGCAGCACGAGCAGCAGCGGCGAGAGTAACAGCAGCGTTGTTAGCAGCATTGGCGACTTCGTATGCAGCATGTGTAGCACGAACAGCGATACGAGCTTCACGTCTTGCACGAGCAGCAGCAATAGCTGCAGAAGTAGCCCTCACACTTTCCAGCCACCCGTACGAATCTTGATAAAAACGAACCTCCACGTTGCTACTTGTTAACTCATCAGTAAACATGGACGTCTCCTCGTGTGGTGTTGTCGCGGCTCTGTAGTAGTGTTGGGATTGCTCACATTCGGTAGAACGTAGAGTGATTCCTGATGACGCCATGCTGAAGGTGGTAGAAGAAGTGTGTGGGACCCATGTTTCACTCTCGCTTATGTACTAGGCTCCGAGATAAGCTTCTTAACTCAAGAGAAAAACTCTCACTAGGAAGGCGACCAGCTGTCTACCTGTGTAGGTGCGGGTTTGTTACATCTTTAATCCTGTTCGACTCCCCGAGGAAATAGATGAAAAAAACAAAAGACCATCTTTCAAGCACTCGAATCCGCAGTCAGTAGGAAGCTATAAGGAGCTTAACTTGTGTTTGATTTAAGCTGTCTACCACACGCACGCGCTTGTAGTCACAGCTAGAGCGGCAGACTTCCGTCCGCCCGCTGGCGCATGACAATCAACCTTAGACACCCCCTGTAGTTTTTTTTTTTTGCATACACAGTTGACTAGCGTCTTAATCTCTTACCCAGCTATAAGCCCATATACATGTAACGCGCGTAACGCGCGTAATTACTCCTCTTTATGGCAATTATCAGATTGATTTAAGGGTGGAAAGGGCTTAGGTGATTTAGGTCCCTCTCTAGCTGAAAACAGGCTTAGACCATAACATGTAGGCAGCCGGCCGCGTTAAACACCCCCTGTAGGTTTTTTTTTGTATACACTCTCGATCCCCTCTCTAGGTGAAAACAAAGCTTAGAAGATGCGGTGATCCGTCCACCGGCTGGCGCGTCACACCTGTCGTTAATCACCCCCTGTAGGCTTTGTATACACTCTCGATCCCCTCTCTAGGTGAAAACAAAAGCTCCGTCCACGGGCTGGCGCGTCACACCTGTCGTTAAAACGCCCCCTGTAGTCTTTGTATACACAGTTGTCCCGCCTTATGTATTCACCAGCTATAAGCCCATATACGTGTACATGTGATTTTTGATACCCTCTCTGGAATAGGGTGGGGCTCCAGGTGAAAACAAGATTAGGCCATTCGCTCTCTCAGCTATATAAAGAGCCTCAATTGTTCTTGCAACAGCATTTCACCACCGGTACACTATCAGTCACGAGGCAGATGTTTGCGGTATGGGTCATACAGGTTACCTACTAATAGCGGTTTGGGTGAGTAGATCACTTTTTTTTCCTAAAAAAAACAACAAAAACCCCCCACTTATGACTCGGGTATGTATATGTAGCACTGTTAGTGTAAGTACACAGTAGAATCTACTGTACTATAGACTTAACCCTCTGCAGACGGTGGAGCGCGTTAATGCGCAGGTCTGTGTCGGCGTCACTGTTTTTTTTTGTTTTTTATTCTAACTAAAAAAGAAAAAAAAGTCAGAAGTCAATCTACGACCTATCAAAGACAAATTTGTGATAAGTTCAAACTAAATAAGAGACAGTTTGAGCGTCTCTTAGTCGCTGTCAAAGATGCGAATAACGAAGGCGCTAGTATAGTTCCCCGCTCTTTCGTCAGATGGCGCCACAATAGGGGTTTTGTACATTCCTACGATGCTCGCGAACATTTCAACGCATAATGAGCTATATAGGCAACAAAGTGCGCTTCTAATATATTAAAATATAAAAAACAATTCAATATTGTGTATTTCTGATAGAAATGAGGCAGTTTCTTTAAATACCAACTAAACTATAGCGAGATGAAAAATACCACACCATATCTAAGGCTTTATAAAAGATAGACATAGTCAGAAACTCTCGCCGAGTCGGTAATCTGAAAAACGGATCAACTCGTTTTGACTCGTTGTGCCACAAGGGCCCCCATCCAACCAGTTTGAGCGTCTCTTAGTCGCTGTCAAAGATGCGAATAACGAAGGCGCTAGTATAGTTCCCCGCTCTTTCGTCAGATGGCGCCACAATAGGGGTTTTGTACATTCCTACGATGCTCGCGAACATTTCAACGCATAATGAGCTATATAGGCAACAAAGTGCGCTTCTAATATATTAAAATATAAAAAACAATTCAATATTGTGTATTTCTGATAGAAATGAGGCAGTTTCTTTAAATACCAACTAAACTATAGCGAGATGAAAAATACCACACCATATCTAAGGCTTTATAAAAGATAGACATAGTCAGAAACTCTCGCCGAGTCGGTAATCTGAAAAACGGATCAACTCGTTTTGACTCGTTGTGCCACAAGGGCCCCCATCCAACGGGGGCCCTTTGAGGTCAGTCTGTCAAACCACAGTGATCCATGCTGCTTAACACCAGGCGTAATTAATTACGCCCATGTTGTGCAGCATATACAGCATATAACCAACTGACAGCGTCAGTTGGTTGGCCCCTCTTTAGGGGCCACACAATAAATAAAGAATAGAGGCCTAAGGGAACGTTCACAAGCGTCTCCCCTTCCTACGGGGTGGGTGGGTCTTTGGGTTTAGTGACAAAACAGCGACATGTGAGTAGGAGGGGGGGGGAGAGTCGGAGTTTGCGTGTCAGCTCTCTTTTTTTTTTCTTTTTTTTTTTTTCCAAGTCTACATATTATTTATGATTAAAATTTTTTTTTTAAACCACGATAATATAGTGCGCTGATCAAAAAAACTGAATAGAAAAATAACCAAAATAGGTTGAGGAAATCTCTGCTATCTAGCTGATCGGTCGTTGTCACACGGTGCAGAAAATTTACTTTTTAGAAAATCTATATTAGGACCACAGACGGGGCACATGTGTCACTTGTCGAATATAAGAGATGCCAATGGTCCTTGTCGAATTTAAGAACTAGGTCTTGTCCATTGTCATTGTCTATTTTGAGAAGTAGTCTTGCCCGTCTTGCCCCTTGTCGCCAACTCCCAGCACCCCCGTGTCTCTTTGTCCATATTGGCTAAAAACAGGACATTGTTGACTTGGCTATTTTATCCCCCGTCTGGGGATCTTATTACTTAATCACCTCGTCTTGACCCTGTGGGGCAGTGGGTATATGGAATAACCGTGTCCAGGTGTACTCTATCTGACACATAACCGAAGGTTACTGAGTTATGTAATAATAACTGACCTATGAGGCCACCAGTCAGTTTGCCGTGATTATTTTGACACACTCTCAGTTACTCGTAGGGAATCTAATACATAATTAGACTCAGCATCATATAAGACAGTCTCGGCCACGCCGGCTGCATATCGGACCAGGGGGATAGTCTGGCAGCGACCCGCCATCCCGTCCACAAGCTGTGTACAGCACCCCGTGTCTCTTTGTCCATATTGGCTAAAAACAGGTCATTGTTGACTTGGCTATTTTACCCGTCTGGGTCTTATTATTTAATCACCTCGTCTTGACCCTGTGGGGCAGTGGGTATATGGAATAACCGTGTCCAAGTGTACTCTATCTAACACATAACCGAAGGTTACTGAGTTATGTAATAATAACTGCCCTATGGTCCTATGAAGTCGCCAGTCAGTTTGCCGTGATTATTTTGACATACTCTCAGTTACTCGTAGGGTATCTAATACATAATTAGACTCAGCATCATATAAGACAGTCTCGGCCGCGCCAGCTGCATATCGTACCAGGGGGATAGTCTGGCAGCAACCCGCCATCCCGTCCACAATCTGTGTACAGCAGTCTGGACCAGACCACCAACTCTGGGTATAGCATTCGGGATGACTGGAGCAAGACTGGATCTAACCCTTTAATAGTCGCATAGCGCTTTAATGTGCAGTGCCCGTTGTCGTCATAAGCCATGAATGCAGCACTCAGAGTTCCTCACCAGGGCTGCATGCATGCATACACTGTCATATCGACAAAGGGCGTAGCGCATTAAAGCACTATGCTACCTTTAGCATTAAAGCGCTGAGTGGTTATTTTTTGATAGTGTAGAACCAATATCTGTCTAATTAAAAACTCTTATCAGTGCTGTTTTTTTACATACAAAAGAATTAAGTAATGGCACTCCGCCATGCATTGGATAACCACTGCAGCACGACTCTGAAAAGCGGTGGCGGTGAATTTCCATTAGATCCTGAAAAGGGGGGCGGTCAGATGTCGTCAAGGCCCTGATAAGTAGGGCGGTTAAAATCATATGATTACATTGAGCTAATTTTCTTGCTGAAAGGAATGAATAATTGTATTTGTATAAAATTCACACACACACACACACACACACACACACACACACACACACACAGACAGACACAGACAGACACAGACAGACAGACAGACAGACAGGCAGACAGCACACAGGACACCTGATGACCTCCACACGATGACCTGATTGCCCTTCCTAAAAAAAAAAAACCCAACCCGATCTACCTACTCAACAGGGTTTCAGTGTAGAGCCTATTAGGGGTTTTTCTGATGCGTATATTATATTGAGATTGATTTTCAACTTTTGTGATCAGTGGTTGGTCCTTAAAAGGACCGTTTAGTAGAGAGGGTCGCAGGGACCTTGCTGCTGAAGCGGAGGGCGTGGTCATAACGCGTGGTAGTCCTTCAGCAGCTCCTCCAGCACGGCGGGCGGTAGACCTTCCTCCATGCAGACTTGCTGCTTGACTTGTTCCACGCACTGTCGGATGAGTTGATCAGTGACCTTCGTGATCAGCTCATCGGCCACACCCTCTGCTTCAGCAGCAGTCCGCTGTCTCTCCGTCTCCTCTCTCTGTAGCGCGGCTACGAATTCCTTCTCCACGGCCGCATCGATCATAGATCGAGAAACGGCCACGAAGTTCTGTCTCTCCGCCTCCTCTCTCTGTAGCGCGGCTACGAATTCCTTCTCCACGGCCGCATCGATCATAGATCGAGAAACGGCCACGAAGTTAACTCGGTGAGCCATTTTGTCGAACTGACTTCCTAGCCGCCTGAGAGATGCTGACTTCACACTATTTTCGACGACGCTATGACGCGCACGAGGTAGACAGGCGACATCGTTTCACTTCCTTATTTGGAGTTTGGGACCTTGTGACACCGAAGTCATACCGTACGGTCGCGATAAAGCAACTAGTGTTGAAAGCACGCCGGTCTTGTATAAGCGCCGGAGTATAAGAGCCTCCAAATTTTTTTTCTTAAGCACTAAAATCGCGACTTTGAATAAGCACCAGCGCCTGGCTTGTATATAGCTCCTGAGTAAGAACTTCACCGAATTGAAAAGCACTCCCTCAGAGCCCTTAATCGCGACAGTACGGTACAAATATGATGTCAACCCGCGCCAAAACCAAAAAGGGTGTTCCGGTCACACGTACCTACGACGAGTGACCTTCAGCTATCACCACGTGAAGAGTGGGAAATAAATTTTGTACGGCAAGAAAACTGAAAACTGATAACGATTCCATTAGATAAGTATTTGGTTCCAATCTATGGCGAGATCTTTCCGACACTTGTCTCCACCAGAGCGATTGATTTATATGTCTGTAAGGTTCAGCTCTCCAACACTCTCCAATATCCGCCGGTGCACGATGGTCGCCGCCCATAATTAGTGACAACTAAACTTCTGCTGGAGAGTGAAAGCTACGTTGAGTCTTGAGGTGCGCAGAGATACTATCTGCCGCAGCCTGATTTTAGTTCCACGCTATTTAGATAACCGCCCCATTTAAAATCTCTCTCTCGATCCTAGAAAAGAAAAAAAAAGGCTAGAGTTTATCATGGACGCGTCTCAGTTTTAGTCAAGCCGTAAAGTGAAGAACCTGAGCTTGTACATATACCCACGTGAGGGGTGACCTCGGGGGGCGTTCAGTTAGTACTGAGTCTTTAGTCAAGGTCAAGTTCCACTCTCTAAACAGAGCTTTAGCGACTCCGTCATCTAGACCGCGCGCGCGCGATTTTTTTTGCTGAAGCAGCTAATCGATGGAAAAGTAGAGAAGACATACTCGATCAAAAACTGCTTCAGAGGCTTGTTATCAGGTATTATCAGTTAAATCAAAATATTTCAAAACATCCAGAAAAGCAGAATGACATGTCCTACGGGCTACAGCCGGGCACTGACGAGCAGACGCCGCTGACGTCATTTCAATCAGGTCACAGCGCTTTTTAGACACCTTTTCTGTGAGACCTGTCTCATACCTTAGTATATAATACCGTAAACGCCGGGTGATTAGTATATGATCACATTGGCAGTCGCGGATCCACGAAGAGGCTGGATAAGCCACGAGCGGACCCGCGACTGCAATGTGACATAATCTTACCATGCGCTTTGTTTTGTTTTTGTTTCTATTTACAACAGCAAACATTTCAACAGCCTATTGTTTTTTTAAAATGATGAAAAATCGGCCCAAAAAAAAGTAAACATTTTAGAGCTAAATTTGTGGAGGATAGCCGGACATGCTGATGTCACTAGACCCCTAAATTCGATATGGTGACATGGTCAATTTCTTAAAATTCGATACGACGACACGGGCACGGACATCTAAGTGACATGGGACATGTGGCATTTCTTGAGTCCGACATGTGACATGGACCATAGTGACATGAGGAAAAAAAAATGTTCGAAGAGTGCATCAGAAAAGTACCATTTCAAGCCTAAACATTTCGCCAAAATTTTTTTTTTTTTTCTTGGATGGTACCCGGCTTTGCAGTGTCTGGGTCCTTAAAAATGTACCAGAATGCTCAAATTCGGGTTCTAAATATTTTCAAAAAACGTTTTCTCCCTTAGTGACGTGTGACATGGGCATTTCTTAAATTCGACATACGGCTGCATGGGGAGGACCCACCCGTCAAGGGCCCCATGATGACTCATACCCGCCGCGTTCAAACTAGCGTGGTGGTTATAGGTAGACCTTCTTTCAGTATCCACGTGACCAGATCCATCGCCGTCTCTTGAGCGACCGCAACATAACCTGCTCCGGTCATTTTGACAAAAAAAACTGTCTGGCTAGCCGACCGCTGACGTCAGCTTAATTTTGACGACGTTGCTCATTACGCGTCATCAACAGTAACCGAGGTAACTAGGGTTATTGTTATCCGGTCCGTAAGACAACAGTCTAAGACGGCGTGTAGTCGCGTTTTGCTCTCCCTAATACTCTAATTCAAGTCGAGTTACCGCTAACCCCTACAAAAAGAGGGTAGTCACATTTGTGTAATTCAAAAGTCGTTCCTTTGTTAGCAATAAGGGGGTCGTTCTATTCATTGATTTTTTGTTTTTGTTTACAAAGTACAGTCAATCAACCGAGATCCTTTCTACTCCGTGGGGGTGTAGAAGGATCTCCCCCCTGAGGTTACAAAGTCACCTCTTTATTTAAGGGGCTACGGGTCGCAAAGTCGCTTTCGCTTTCGCTTACAAGTCGCAAAGTCGCAAGAAATATTCAAGTCAAAAAGTCAAATTTATCAACTATCAGTACGGTCGTTTGAAAGTCATCAAGTCACCGAAAAACTCCTCTACAGTCACCTCCGACTCGCCTCCTCCCTACCCCCCTAAAGGGGGGTAGGGAGGAGGCGATTCCCTAGAGATCAGATAATTATTTTTTTTCTCCCGAGCAGACCCCAAAGGCCCCCCCCAAGTGCCCGCCCACCCCATAAATAGTGCCCCCCTCCCCTCCTCCCCTCCCCATGCATCTTAAAGGCCTCTGGTTGGCTGGTGATCAAGGGGGCGTGGCCTATTACGTAATTATGCAAATGAGGGGGCGTGGCCTATTACATAATTATGCAAATGAGGGGGTCACGTGACCAAATGGAGGCCTCTGATTGGCTGCAGGTCGATTGAGTAATAAACAGTAGTTAACTATAGTCCCGTTCCGATACATATAATACTACTGCCCTAGATAACCCGTTTTTATTCAGGCCGGTCAAAGCTGGCACCCGGGGAGAGCTGGCACCTGGTTACAGCTGGCACCCGGTCAGAGACAAAAACATTGGCCCAAGTTCGTGAGACACAGCCTTATATAGAATTTGACGAAGAGAAACAATTTAGGCCAATTCTGCAAATTGGGGACGTACATCCTATGTGGAGAAACAGCACCCTGAGGGGGTTTGAGTTTGGGTATAAGCACAGACTTGAATAGTCTGTGGTATAAGAGAGGAACAAGCTCATTTTCTAAAAGACCCATGATAGGACCTATAGGTAATCCAGTTGGATCCGGGCCATCTCTAGTCGTAATAAATGTGTTACATCAGTACTGGATGCTCCACCAAGATGCTGTCTGCTGACATAATTCAATTGGGCAGGGCTAGAATCTGAAGTCCTGGTGAGTAGGTGTATTCACCTCTGAGTCTCAATGGGTAAGCCCCAGTCTCTACATTAGCTGGGGGTCTGGTCTGGTTCAAGTCATTCCCTCACGAGTGATGGTCGGGGTAGGGTTCCACAGTGTCGGTTGCTCGGAATACTGGGCTATGCTGTCATTTGCAGTTCGTTGGAGGTAGGTCATTTCATTTACTATATATGCTACGTTGGTGCTTAAAGGAGTATACAACGGGAAGTTAGTAGGTGCATAGGGGTTGTCCATGTCTTGGTCACACGCATACAATAACCACCATATCGTTTTTCTTTAAAGCCCCAGCGCCCCTATAAATAAGCTCCACTCCGACTGCCGCTGGAGGGGTACAGAGATCTGCGCCTTTAACACCACACTAATCATACTCCTGCTCCTACCTCAAGATCTGTGTGACTGTACAAGGGTAATTTGCGACCTGGGCCATTTTCCAGGCTGTTCGACCTGGGACATCTGTTTCAGCAACTTAGACTTTAATCTTGTAGACAGAATTGACCATGGGATAAGGGGTCTAAATTATGTTCTGAAGCCCTTTAATTCGGCGATTTCTTACCCATCTGCATCCCATACTGCCGTGCTGTCTCCGGAATGGTCTACATGCAGTGTGAACTAGGTACAGAAAGTTACCCCCTGAGGTCACTATGTTCATAGTTTAATCTTTCACAGGCCCTTACCGTATTCGATGTAATAAGCGCACACCCCCTGTTTATGGCCGATTCTTATACTAGAAATAACCAAAAATATTTCAATTTTTGGCCCTAATTAAACTCTTAAGTACTAAAAGGTTTCCATAGTAATTTTTTAAGCGCACTGTGCACTTATTACGTCGAATACGTCAAAATGTCTCTCTATAAAAAAAGAACCACAAAAAATACACTTCCATGTGGAAAAGTCGATTATGAAACGGCGCAGGTCGCAAAAAAAAACAAAAAAAACTATGCAGTCACTATAGAATGGATTCTCAAACTATACGAAATGTTACCAGATTTGGATGAAATTGCATGTATAACGCTGCAAAGACTGCATGTCATATTAAGAAATTAGAGACCCGAGTCCAATAACCTGAGTGGCTGTGTGTTATGGTTTCTGGGAACCCCAAGGCAAAGGGTTACTGGGTGGGGTCAGTGTACCCGGGTCAATGTATGGCCAGGTTTGGGTTAGCCTCGATCAATCCAGGCCCACTCCTGCCATCAGGCAGAAGTGGGCCTGGACCTTTTTGTATCTAATTCTTGTAATGTAGTTAGAAAATGATACAAGATCCTGGATCCTTTCTTAATGAGATAGCTCAACCACTGATTGTTCAGCTATGGTCACATGATCATGAATGATGTTGTGCATGACATTGTGGGTTTGAATACCACCTTGGCATATGATGTAGGTTAGTTTTTTACATTATTTATTTAGCCCATTTGAAGCATAAATCCTGCAATACTGATATACATGTAGTAATATTACCTATTAACTATCTGGCTAGGTACATTGGTGTAATTCAGGTTCATTGTGTACCAATTTACAGATTACTATCAATTGGGCCAAGGTGGGACTCGAACCCATCATGTCCTGATCTCTGATATCCAGTGACAGGATCTGTAATTCACTACATAAGTACTCTCCCAGACTGTATATATACAGTCGGGCCCGAGACTGGGGTTGAGCGTGAGGGGTAGGTTAATGTCACTCCATGAAAATACGATCTACCATAGAAGTGCCCTACTTTGAGGGGGTTGACCGAATTAAATCTTAAATCGTGTCAGTTGTACTAGTATGCTGCATAGACTAGACCTGGTACATGACCCCCCCCCCCCCCCCCCACACACACACACACTCACAGTGTATCATACACCGCATATTTAAGTAATTTCCATTTTCTGTTATTTTACTAGACTGCTCGACTATCACAGGATGGTTTCAATATCCGGATACCTGCTCTTCAGCCTGAAAGTTATGGGAGTTCTGATCTTCAAATCAATCGGGTTTTTCCTCAGCTTCTACCCTCCAGTCTTCCGATGCCTCCTTCAAAAGGTGGCAGAACCATCGGGGATTTTAGAGTCAGGCCTCACAATAGACGATATCATGGGGGAATTCCTTACGTGGAGATCAACAAGAACGATCATTGGGCGATTTTACAAAGACTGTTGCTGTAGGATAGCCGTTCTCGGTGGAATGGCGCCAAATCCGCCAGCATTAACGATGGACAAGACGCAATGTCGTCTGCTAGACTTTCAAAAACCTTTTCGCCCCTTAGTGGTGAACTTTGGAAGCTGCACCTGACCTCCATTTATGGCCAGGTTGGACCGCTTCAAGAAGTGTGTGACCGACTTTGCCAACGATGTAGACTTTGTAACTATGTATATTGAAGAGGCTCATCCCACAGATGGATGGGTGTTAAGTAAGAATCCATACACTATCCACAGCCATGCTAATATGGAGGAGAGACTGTCAGCTGCAGCAGGGCTGCAGAAGAGGAACCTCCCATGCCCCCTAGTGGTGGACACCATGACTAATGAGAGCAGCATGACGTATGGTGCCACACCGGAGCGCCTTTACGTCATAGATGGCGGGATCCTTCGCTACGTCGGAAGGCCCGGGCCAACTGGTTATAATGTGGACGAACTGAGGAATTGGCTGGCAGCTTACATTGAAAGGAAAAGGGACCTTTAAGACGAAGATGTCCATATATGTGTTATGAAAAATGGGGGAAATACAAGGCCACTTTAAAAGGGGGTTCTCATGACCAAGCTATGAAGCTTCTGTAGCTAAATTTATAAGATTTTAATGGCATGTCCATAAGGTATTTTGTAAGATATTCTTCTTAAAAAACTAAATTGAAATCCTCAGATTACCGTAAAACCTCGCGTATAAGCCTAACTCGCGCACCCCGACTTTGGGTCGATTCTATAAGCCTCACTGACGATCTGATTACAGTCAATTTATTACTGTAGTATACTTGCAAAAACTCTCGTATAAGCCGCACCCTATATAGGCATGTTTAGTATCAAATGAAAGCTGATTCTGATTCGCGTACAAGCCGCGGCTTCTACGCGAGGTTTTACGGTATGTTTTATTCTAATGCGCTGTAATGAGACAACTATTCTTAAGTGGCGTATAAGTCTGTGATTTGTGAAGTGTGTTGATAAATTATTGTGAGTGTCGTGACATGTGACATATTTATTGCATACAATTTTACATGATGGACTGACAATTATCATATACATGTGATTGCCATTTAACACTTTAAAAAAAAAGCATGTTTTAAATATATATATATATATTATATGTATATCTGCAGTAACAGCTACATCATAACATGTATATAATGTCGTAACCCATCTTTACAAGATACAATAGTATACAAGTGATTGTCATTTCAAATTTTAAAATAGGTCTGCTACATCCATGCAGTAAAAGCAATCAATGATATAATCCAATCCCTGTAGAAAATCTGTACTAATAAACATATAATATGGTGACATTAATAACACTTTTAGGAGTACACCTATGACGGACATACTGAAAGCTAGCTGGTGGACTCCTGATGCTGTGATTCCTAAAGGTGTACTTTGTCGCCTGTAAGCTTTTGTTCATGATACAGTCAAAAAGCTAATTGCATAGTATGTCTTTCTGATGCAACGACATACTGTCCATGAATAACCAGTATTAATAATCGATGAAATAAAAGTTTTGACGCAACGCAACACTGCCCCTTATGTGTCGTTTAGACTACCGGTATATACTATGACTATCTTTGAAAAAATAACTAACTTATTACACATATATTATGACAGGAGTTATTGTAAATTTTCGAAGGATCATGATAAGAATTTGAATCTGGGATTTAAGCCTTTATAACCCTTTGTGTCTCGTGATATGATCTATAGCTTATCTTTTCTGAGTAGAATGAATGAGTACATGTATTTGCCACAATCCTTGATAATATATCGGTGGTGACCATTTGTTAGCAAATACGACAGTGCTTTGATGTGCTACTTGTTAGCCCCATTATGATTTTAAATGTCAAATCAAGATAGTTATAGGCATTTCTGGTTTTCAAAGTACCAGAGAAAAAGGTATATATCCTATTCTTTACGTTAGGTTCATATTAGGTTATGACATTTGAAAGCACGTCAGACCTGTAACAGTCTTGTTTGAGATAGCACTGGGTTTGGGGTTTCAGCTGTATAGAAAGGCTTGAACACGACCCCAGCACATCCTAGTTAGGGATTGAAGCATGTAATCATAGTCTGGTGCAGTGAATATACATGTAACATATGTTGGCCCTTCTGCAGTACAGGTACGGGGTGACATACTGTTGCTCCGTAATGTTAAGTCACTACATTGTGGATTGAGATCGAGAACCTCATTATTTAGGGGCCGCCTTGGTCTTCTCTTTGGCCAAAAACCTTTATCTTTTGGCTTGAGAGAGTTCAAAACCAACCTACTCCTCTCTTCACTAATTGGCTCGATGGACGAAGCACGCAGGAAGTCCTCTGTAGCACTTTTCATTGCAGATAATGCTATAACCCGTGCTATGTCAGCCAAACCATCACTCTCATCCTCTGAAGAACTGACTGTGATGGGCTCATCCTGTGAGCAGCTCAGCTGGTCGTGAAGTTGACCACCAGTGCAGGGCTGGCTATGGACATGATCCTGAACACAGTCACCGAAGTATATGCTCCCTTTGATGGTACTCACTGGTTCCACCTCCACATCAGCGTCCTCCTCATCTGCGCCACTAAAATTAAAGTAATTCCTGGTAAATTGTACCCCATCGACCTCCTCCCCGAGCAGGGAGCGGAGTACCTCATCCTCAAAGTTGACATGTTCCTCACTGCCTCCCCAGAAAAAGGGTGAGAAGGGGTCCTCTAGGTTGGGGGAGTGCAGCAGGAACAGCAGCGCCTGGAGACATTCCTCCAGACCAAAGTGCTGCTGCCACTGGTCGTCGTCAAGCAGGCTGATGCACACGTTGCTGCCTTGTCCCCGCATGCCGTGGTCAATGTTGGGGTGGAAGATCGGCGTGAGGCATTCTATGCATGGCGGCTTCGTTGGCGACGGGTGTGGGAATTTGATCTTTAAAATAAACAACATGAAAGTTAGGTTAGAAAGCCGATACAATACAGTTTGTCATCGTCTTAATTGCAAGATCCCATATTGACCATGGTGTGTATTTTTGTAAGCCCTGGGGTTGTAAGCCTATTGTCAATGAAGCATAATACCTTATATCTATATATGCCTGTACCGTTCAGTCCCAATGATAATGGAAGTAAGCTGTAATCTATACCCATTTAAATGTGATACCTTTAAGGTTAAATGTAGTAGCCTACATATGTGTGGCTGCAGATGGGTCAAAAGCGACCTGACGACTTGGGCCGTTTTGGAGGCGACTTTCGACATAATACAATAATAAAAGTGACCTGGCGACTTTTAGACAAAATTGACAATACTTTAGGGGGTCCAAAAACGCGACTTTGTGACCTGGACCCCTTAATTTCGGCGACTTTCCGACCTTAGGGGGGGGACCCCTCTGCACCCCCATATGTTATCCATTTACAAATCCACGAACATCATGGGTGACCCATCTATTCACCGAACTGGTGAATTGATGACGAGAGACATTCTCAGAACACTTACACAATGGGCGTTACGTAGAATGCACGAATGAATGGGCTCACCTTGAAAAGAAATCTTCCTCCGTGGTAGGGTCCATCAGAGGGGTGGATGCTGACCTTAATCCAGGTGAGGGAGACCTCGTCATGCCCCACGAGAGACACCTGCCCCCCGTACACCCGGTCTGCACGGCCTGGCTGCAGCAGCTCCTGCAGTTCCCGCCATCTGCGTGCAGCAGACGACATGACGCCCCACTTGTCGTCTGCTACCGGCTTTGGTGAAGGTGGCAGCCTCGTCAAATTATCCAATGTCTCTGTAATGCCATGTCTATCATAGCCATATGTAAATAGGCGTACTTCTGTATTTGCACAGAGCTGTCAACATGGGAGCTCTGTGGGCTGTGTCAGACTGAGAGTATCCGGCCAGCCAACATCCCATCTGTGGTTTAGTCCAGGTGTTTAGTGGGCTTACCCCGGGGCTTACCCTTCTGAACTGATTGGATTGCGACCATATACATATATAGTCATGCATTATAGGGATTATAGGTGCCCATTTATACTGTAACTCACGTAATATACCCAGCTGGTGACCTGATAAAAGCGTCAGCCAGCTTTAGGCTTCAGACGACGTGATTCATAATTGGCTATCCCTGCTCAGCCCTTAAAGCCTCTATTGCGTATTGGATCTGCAGATTAATACAGCTTGACTAAATCCGGTTGGAGAGGAGTGTACTTGACCAGCTAGAGCATTAAAGTATCTGTAGGGGCTCTGGATGGGGGGGTCCCATGTCCCCTGTCGATTATAAGAAATGCCCATGTCCCATGTCACTAAGCAAAAACCTGTGTCACTTATGTCACTAATCCAATTGAATTATTGGGTTTTTTATATAGATAGAGACACCTAAACGCACTTAAATTTTAGTTATCCTACTTTTTCCTTGTCACTAAGCTTGATGTCATGTCACTAGGCTTCATGTCACATGTCGATTTTAAGGTTTGTCCATGTCATATGTCGCTTAGGTTGCCATGTCACATGTCGATTTTAAGAAACAGCCATGTCAAATGTCGATTTTAAGAAATGCCCATGTCGCCATGTCGAATTTGGTGGTCCACACCCATTCTGTACTGCATGGGCATGTATACTGTCGAATCCATATCACCTACTACAGTAGGTATGTAGGCCTAAGTGTGGACGAATTTGCAAGCATGGAGAGGTAGCAGGCTCCTAGATATGCTATATGTGTACAGTCCTATTATATAAATGGGTAATATGTTTGGTGTGGGGATTAAAGGAATGTAGCCTAGACTGAACTTGTTCAAGCCAGTTGTTGGCACAGTGTAGACGTGACCCCTGACCCAAGTCCTGCTAAGGCCCATCAAATAAAAATGTGTTTTTCATCGCTGCGCGCGTCATAGAAATTCGATGTTAAGGATACTTTTTATCATTTATTCATTTTTACATGTTTTTATGAAAATCTTCACGGATTGTGGGAAAATATAGGCAGCTTTGGTATCAAATTAAAGCTTAGGAGCTAGAATGAACTTGCATCAAGTTACGTTTTCAAAACTTTCATATAAATCAATAAATATTAACTACTAAAATTAACATTTTGTTTGCGAAGACCCTTACTTCCCTACCAACTAGGCCCTGAGCAAAAGGGAGAAGAAAAAAATGAAAATAGTTAAAAATGCCCTCGTCACATTTTCCAGTGCCCGGTATTGAGAAACATGTTTTTGAGTGGCCTAACGTGAACTCATATAATCACCCATGCTGATCCTAATAACGTCTGTTATGGGTACGGTGCTGCATTCTCGATCATACATAGAATGCCCCATAGGGTCACTGTTACGTAATAATTATAAAACCCTATGTACATTGTACCATGCAACATTTGGTATAATAGTTGTAGATGTATCAAATACCTTAAATATGGTGAATTTTAATAACAAACTGCCCATAGAAAGAGTTGTCAAATTCTCACCATTTAAGTCAGGGCGGTTAACACTGGGCCGAGCCTACTTATGGCTGTGTCTCACGACCTTGGGCCAATGTTTTTGTCTCTGACCGGGTGCCAGCTCTGACCGGGTGCCAGCTCTGACCGGGTGCCAGCTCTGACCGGCCTGAATAAAATCGGGTTATTTAGGGCAGATGGAGATAGAATTTGGCTGAAAAGGTTAATGGATGTTATAACTCTCTAAACTAGTCATTAGTTGTCCATTTTTATCATCATCTGCCCTAAATAACCCGTTTTTATTAGGCCGGTCAGAGCTGGCACCCGGTCAGAGCTGGCACCCAGTCAGAGACAAAAACATTGGCCCAAGGTCGTGAGACACAGCCATATACGTTTTGGTATGGCCCATTGAAGATATAATTATGGCCAGGTTACATTTATTGCCAAATGTGTCTTTAATAGTGGAATACTGCAGGTATGCACATACATTGTGTAGTTCACGTAAGTGTATACCATATGTATAATGAACAGAACACGTTATACCAATTATACAGTTTATTATCACACGTAACATTAATACTCTTCAATCCTGTGTTTGATACAAGAAGGAACCAAGGGTGAAATAGATATGTTTATAATTACACCAATTCCACAAGATAACACGTCCGATATATATGCACGCCCGTTAGAATGATCCTGTCTATCTCCTATAATACATTTGGCCGTATACAAAAATATATTATTTTAAGTAGGTCTATTTGGAACATTCATTATAGGCTCCATGTATCAAGCCTGTGTGATATTAAAGCCGGCAACATACCAAAGCAAAAGTTATCAAGGGAGCTGCTACTTACACTGTACATTCTACGCTTTTTAAAGTAACCAATAATAAATTCACTTTTAATCATAAGCACTACGTACTTTCGTGACACTTCGACGTTATAATATTGTCTACAATTTTCGCTGCAAGTGGAAACATAAGCGAACCTACAAGGCATTATGCGTTGTGTCTATGCCCTTAGAGCGCTATGCAGCGGTTGTTTCGCACCGTATAATGTACCCTCCATGTTATTGAACGGTAAGCCTTACATAAACCTAAAGCCTACATCAATGTTTAGATATAAATCTAAAACAAAGAAAAATAGGGCTATTGGCGTTTAAGATGGGACAGTGCCCACACATATTCAAGGAGCCAGTTCTCAAAAACTAGAAGGGTTACCTACTTCGGAAATATATCACTGGAAAACTGATGACTTCAATGTTATAATTGAGTTTTAAAATTGGAGGACCCATTTCCCTCGACTGTACACATATATGTCCTTCCACAGAGCAAGTTTATATTTAAGATGAGTCTTGTGAATCACCTATACTACACAACCGGAAGTTGTCATTTAGAACCACTTAAGTAGTCTGGCAGAAACAAAAACAGGATAATTGGGTGGATAATCCATTCCTCACAGAATCGGAATAATTAGATATTTTCTATTCACTCTTATGGGGAATATATGTACATGTATTTATATGCATATGTATATACTATATAGAGGGACCAATAGACATGCATTAAATGCATTTGCCTAATATTGTAATGGGTGCAATTATCACCCCGGGCGCTTATAAGAATGTTTTAAACCAATTACAATGTTTAAGCGTTTAAGACTCAATGTCCGTGAAAATGGTGGTCTTTATATTCTAGAAAACGGATAAAATTGAGAGGCGCTCATTATGAGAAGGGCGCTTATTGCGGCGAATACTGTATATACCATATACATGGCTGTATGCAAGATCGCATTACTTAATACCAGAGGCCTTCGGCCTCTGGCGGGTCACATCGCCCCCCCCCCCAACACACACACACCTGACCGGAGTGCATGGCCCTGTCCTGCTCCGTCACTGAGCCCCTCTCCCTCCCACTCCCTCCCACTGACCTGCATGACCTAAATAGGCTCTCTCTCGAGTCTATGGTCACCCTGCTCTGCCCTGATGTAGCTTAACACTGTGTGGAGTAACTGGCAGGGCCCAGTGTAGCTACTCCCAGCTGAGTGGTCAGCATACCTCCCATCTGTCCCTTACAGACTACACTGTTGGACCCATTGGAGACCTGCCTCACATGACCCATCTCAGTCCCCTCACCCTCTCCCTGTAGTAGCTATGGGCAGTGGGCCCTATGGTGCAGCAGACTGGGTCGTTCACTGTACAGCTACCTGCGCAAGAGTGAGGTATGGATGTACAATCCAACATGGCGCTGAGTATGGAGCCAGGCCCCTTCGAGACAAAATAAGCGTGGCGCAGTCGGCAGCGCGCTCGCTCACGGACACGAAGGTTGTGGGTTCGAGCCCCTCCCTGAGTTGACTCAGCTCTCAATCCTTCTGTGGTCGGTAAAATGAGGAGCACCAGAGACTTATCTCACTGTGCGAAAGTAGGCAAGAGGCAGTGACAAAACAGGGGTTGGTGACAGCCACAACCTGTAGCGACCACAAGTGACTCCCGTGGGCACTGTGTATGTATCCCGTAGACCTAGTATAGCCCTATGGTACTAGGATCTCAGAGATACACCTCCTGAAAGCTAGGGGTTTATAAAGGGGAATTAGCACCCAGCTCCAAGTTCATGAGAACAGCCCAGAAAAGACATAATACCGACTTAATGTCTAACAGATAAGGCAGGAGTAACAGCTTGAGACAAAATAAGAAACGGAGTATAATCATTTGTGACGAACCTGTATGGGACTCCCTATACTACAGGGGTTATAATACACTGCATGAAGTAGCACCGTAAATGTTATGCAATATGACTACTTATAAATCCAGCATATCTCCCGGATTTTCCGTAACCAAATACAGTGTCAATAATAACTGAGATTTACATTGCAGCTATGGAATAATGACTAAAGTAGATGGCCGGTTAAGAATGTCCTAGTCCTATAGTAATAGTCTAAGTAGAGACCAGGTCTGCACTATATACATGTGTCACTACATGTGCTACTTGTCACTACTTGATGTGATGGTGTGGAAATAGAGCTCCTTGGTCAGCATGTGGATCATGTACGGCAGGGAACAACCACCTTCTCGGAACTCATCTGCAGCATTTTTCTCCAATTCCTCACACACCTAATGTAGAACAAGGTTATTATATGATATATCAAGAGATTAATCTAGAAATTACAGAAATAGTGGTATTCTCAAAGCATTAACGTAAATAAATTGTGCATAGTATGGTGTGACTGATAAACCCCATATGTGGTCGCTGTGAGATCAAAATGTTAGTATTTCATTTCCAATACTACATCTGTATACACTACTGTAGACATATGTATATGTAAAATGAAGACATCCATGGACAAATACAAACGTGTAGTGACTACAGAGTGCACCAATGGCCCACTGCACGAGCATGCCTTATTAAAGAAATCTTACCTTTTGTGTCACGCGTGTCATCAGGCGGGAGATTTCCATTCCCTTGAATTCCTGTAGTGAGCTCTCTAGGGCAGCAATGAAGGGTGAGCACTCCTTGCCTACATCATGCCACCTAACGTTACCTATTGTGAGAAACATACATATTTATTGGGCCATGAACGCAATTTATCCGATAACTTTTAATTGTTAGATTATTTTCTCTTGGCTTTACAGAGGGCATATATCGAGTGGGCGGACTCACGTTAATTCATACAACCTATAGCTGATATCATAATTGATAAACGTGTTGAAATCATGGAATTTCCCATTTCATGAAAGTGTTGTCAAACTCGACATGGTTGAAGGAGAAAGTCCTATAGTATAAATACGCCTACCTGGTACTGGTGACCACATGATGAGGAAGTCGGCCTCTGAGGGAATGCAGCACGTGGCGCCATCTACTTTGGAACCTGCGTCTGTGTCTGCACCGCCGCTTTTCTGGTACATCTCTCCTTCACATGCCTGCATGTGGGACAACATTCATATGTTCACAACCAGGCCTATACAAATCCTAAATTATCGACAGAACTAACCATGTATATATATAATGTGTATCCACATAGTGGCCATGGAAGCAGGGATGAGAACGTGCATCGCTTACTGTTTGTTTTAAATTATACTATTAATTTTACCGGAAGCTGAATACAATGAAACCTTCATGTCATACCAAGTATACACACATAGCTTTTAGTAAGACTATTGGGACTTTAAGGTAAGTTATGTATATGATGTGCACCCACAGCATCGCAGAACAAATTAGACAATGCATAACCATTTAGTATTCCTCATTTAAGCACATTTCACCTAAATACTGCGAAAGTGTTTAGATTGAAAGGGTTTAGATAACAGGTGTTTTGATATGTGTTTAAATTCTAAACATATTCAAAGTGTTAAGATTGTTAACACATGTAGCTAAACACATCCAAGAAGTGTTTTGGTGTTTTGATTTCATCAAATGCTTAGAATTTAAACACTTTTTACCTAAACACTTGTATATACGCTACTATTTAGAAGTGTTTGGAATAACGGACACAACAAGTGTTCAGATAAATGTTTAGGATCTAAACACTGTTTTAGAGTGTAGTAGTAAGTTACTTCTGCTCTCTTCCATTGGACACTCTGGTAATACTCATTTACCTGCACAATGAAGAGTTTGGGTTTCCCCACCATGGCTGGGCAGTTGCTGCCACGGAAGAATTCCATGAGACGGTCCACGATAACGATCTTGTTGTCACTGCCATAGATGTGGCCCGTGTAACCATGGGAGAGCAGGACGACGATCAACATGCCATACTCATGCAAATCTGTGTTTTGTGATTCTGAAATGGACGAACAGAAGTAAGGTGCAGCTGGACTTGCAATAAATATTAGTCATACTTATAACTCCACATGTCACTGGTAGAGCATTAGGGGCCATTCAGGTATAACGTCATCAGTTATCAATTATTTTCCAACACCCACTTCCTTTTGTCATCATTTTAATAGCATAGGAACAGCATGGTGATATCATCATTCTACATAATACGTACATATATACCCTATACTAGTACCCCCTTATCGTTGACGTCATACTTGAATGCCTATCTCCTTTATAGAGCGAGCAATTTTTCCGGTAATTTCCCCCTCGAAATATAAATTTTACCTACGGATAGAAAAAGTACAGTGAAAAGATGGACATCTCTCATATAGTGCCGATATGGACGTTTCTGAGGCTATTGTATATGCCTAACTCCCACACAACTTTCGACATACCTATGGCGTACGTGTATGTCCATATAGTAAGTTATACGGGTTCGGGTACCCTTATCTTTGCCAGATGTGTTCAGTAGTCATACGGAAAATATAATGGAGAAGATCACAATAGATCACAATGAATACATCTTTTTGCCACTCACCAGCTTCCATGGCGCGATTAATTTCTAATGCAGTCCTGTCGGAAAGCATAACTCTATCCTTTGCCTGTACATCCAACAGGTGCTGAAATGTCTTGGCCATTGTGGCGCCGTCCCGTGCAGAGAACTTCCTATCTGGGCGTCTCTCCACCTTGGTGTTGCTGATGATGACCAGACGCGCAGGTCTGCTGGCGCCGTGGACATTGTAAATGGGCAGAGGCAGTGGCATTTTGACCGTAGATAGGCGCTTCAAAGGAAAAATAAACTAACATGAATTTCATATTGATGGTGATTGATTATGGCCACCGCCCACTGGCCGAAGCTACATGAAATGTATGGGCTTAATCGGCAGAAGTTCCCCGGTGGATGGTAGCCATCCGAAAAAAGGTCTATAGCACTAATTAGGGTAATGCTCCCTTTATAAGAACAGGAGGGGTTGGGGCACATGGGGGTTAGCTTCACTTTAGGACACTCCTCTCGCCGTTTGGCACAAACTATGATCACATCAGATTATGTTTTAGAATACCTGTTCTACACCTGAGGTCCACTTTTGATATCAATACTGGCTACGGTGAGTAGGCCTTACTATTGATTACGATTTTTTAATCAGAATTCAGCGATGTGATTTGAAAATTGTGAAACTGTTGGAGATTTTTTAGTCTCAATATAATGTATCTAAAGACACAAAATGCAGAGTGAAACATTGCTTTCGAATCTATTCACTATAGTCGCAAACGCAGCATAGCAATACATCCAGGGGGCGTCTGGGGAATGGCTTTTGGAAAATTTTGAAAATCTAAAAGCCAAATGCTGCATATACATGTATTCTGCTCAACCTGTGACATTTTGAGTAACAATCCCCGACCCCCCCCCAATCCCTGAAAAATATCTGGATGGACTTTTTTGCTCAAAAGTATAGGAAATCCTACAACTGTAGGAGGAGTCACATCATTGGAATTTAAGGACATGTCCACTATGCAGCCAATGATTACGTAAGCAGGCTTTCCAAATCCATATTTGACCTTAATTTAGGTGCACTATGGCCTCAGCCCTTACGTTAGTGCGTGTTCACAGCAACGTGTTATCAGATAAAGAGTCCTGTAATGAGTGCTACCGTGTTGGCCTGCGTTTATTATACATTAGCATCTGGGCATTCATCGATTTGAAACTTACACAACAATACAATAATGCTTAAATTACCTCCCATGCCGTATACGAGACTAGCTCTTCTCCAACACCAGTTTATTGTGTATTAATGTATGTCTATACTTCTATATCTCAACGTACGTGGTGGACTCTAGGCCAATCTACCCTACAGTGTACTGGGCTGGATGGTGTTTCTCCACAAATTTGCGGAAGTCCGCAAATTTGCGGAGGTCCGTAAATACACTCTCCATATATTTATGGAGGTCCGCAAATATATATGGAAATTGTTTTTTAGTACTTAAGCATACAAATACGGAGCTCCATATATATTTGCGGAGCTCCGCAAATTTATGGAAGCAAATTTGCGGAGCTCCACAAATTTGCGGAGCTCCGCAAATTTGTGGAGAAACACCATCCTGGTACACATGTCATTGCGGCATGCTGATGTCAACAATGAATGGATATCTATTTTAGTTACGATAATCAGTGCCCACCAAGTGTGGCATGGATGTAAAATCGACTTATTGTCAATAGTGGGTCCTGGCCATTTGGGTCATAATGTTGATATTGTGTAGTATGGGCTTCAATATAGCTCCCTATAATTAGAAAGTTCTTTCTCTCCTCTTTCCCGTCTGCTCTGTCCCAGTAAACAAAAAACGTTATACAACAATTTATAACGTTATATAACGTTAAATAACGTTTCTCTAAGGCTCCTTACTATGGCATAACGTTAAATGAAAATTTATAACGTTATTTTTACGTAAAATAACGTTTTTCTGTTAGCTGGGGTTGCTTGTCTGGGGCCCATATATATGCACTGGCACAGATACATATATATTCGCATACATGGATATACATGTATCAAATTGATTACAATGTAGTTTCTTGCCATGCATATGACATTTAATGACTGGCCAGATGGCACTCACCATTACTCACTCGTTACTTACTCTTTTATAGTATAGATTTGATATTTATATGCCTAAAATATTGGCAAAATTATTGAACGGGGAATCTGTAATAGCCTCTTTGATATCAAGCAGTCAAGGAATAAAGGCCCCAACTAAATGCTACAGTAATGATATATTACATGATGGAATGGCATGCATGATACCGTACATAAAGATACACGCCACATTACATTGTCTGTAAGTGTAAAGCCAACAACGTATAACAAACATAGTCGATAATAGAGCGATTGTCATATCTATAGGCCTGCTTACCTTTATAGTGAAACTGGAGAGTAGACTTCCTATTCTGAAGCAGGTTAATACTGGACTGGTGTCTATTACGTTGACACTTCTCCTGGAGATTCAACAGAGTGAATGCAGGTCCTTCGTCATCTTACAAAACACAATGCAATCTTGAGAGTTTGGGAAAACCTAGCCTTGTGTCAACTTCCTGAACTTGTGTGACTCAGCCCGGCCTGGCCTAAATATATACATAGCGGTTGTGTGGGAGGGGCCATTTGGGGCCTCTCACTCTCAGGAGGGGGCGGTGCCCGATGGCTGTGGTCGGTAGCGACAAAACTGATTATGGGAGGGGTAGCATGAGAGAGGCTACTAGTATGTGGCAGTCCTCTAATAAATTATTTAGAGGAGTAATTCCCAGAATATCAATACATTATACATGAATCTTAGGAGTATAATTATGTGTCGACAACAACGGATATTCCTAGACCACATCCCCAAGCTCTATACATGATGATCTTTCCATATTCGTGGTTATAGAAGTGGGTTATATGAGGCTACTAATCTAGACCATGACCTCAACAACTAGGTCGTCCTCCATCTCCAAGCACAGCTGTCGACGTATGCAGTGTCGGCCTTGTCAGTGGAAGGGCCAGATATATGGATATATCTTGGAAATAGCCTGTGCTGGGAGATCTATATAACATTGATCTATGTATGATGACATAATTAATGTAAAAATTAGGTAGCATAAAAACACCTTGTATGTGTGTATGTACATGTATGCATGTGTGTGTGTGTGTGTGTGTGTGTGTGTATAGGTATAAAGGTATAGATATATGTATATATAGCTGTACATATCAATGGGTAAACAACAGTAGGGGTCTATAGTAAAACATTAATTGAGACAACCATGATTTATAATGATAGACTGTAAGATCTCTTATTCATGCAGCAGCTGATCCAAACATCTAGAAGTCAAAGAAACATCTCTTGATGCCGTCTGCATGGCATTGCAAAGCGCCCAATATATTGTATATTTGAATGGCTACCCAGGTATGGTTCCCAACATCTATACTGTATATATACTAGTAGATCAGATTAATGGTGTTATCAGCATGTTCCACTAACGAGCACGGGCCTTTACATGCATGTGTTGGCCTATTGAATGTTATGTTATTGCCATCTGTAAAAGGGGTTGGTAACTGGGGACCAGAGTCCTAGTCCGGGGATATATTTGTTGATGAAAAAAATATTAATCGATCACCACATTCAACAAGCAATACACAAAATCTTCCTGGTTAATTTTACGAGGGTAATCCATCCAGTGATGCATATCTATACTCACATGTTAACACCTGGTTTAAAATTTTAGCTAGCATTTTGGTTCCACTCGTTTTGCTGTATAAACATCAGACTGGGTATGTATGTATTTCTTGAAAATCGACAACGGACCTGGTGACCACCCCCATCTATATATTTCCCTCAGAAACGGAAACGTGGTACATGCATGACATTCATTCATTCAATTCGCTATTAATGAAATGCAAATATAGTAGTCTCATAGTAGGCTATACATGTATAATCGTACTAGTAGGCTTAACCCTATAGAACCAGACCTATTATTATTTATTGGTCTATAATGATTATGAACGTCCTCCCTAAGACTGGACACAATTGATACTCTAGCATCTTTAACAGATCTGATCCCCTACTGTGAAGATGCAGCCCAGAACGTCCTGTTAATTAGTTTTGACAAATTTGCCAAATTTCATTCAACGTTTGAGGAAGTCCTGGGGACTGAACCCCCACCCCTCTCCCACCACCCTTGACCCGCAGTCCCTGGGACGCGGCAGGCAGGAGACGCGAAAACGCATCGGGTGCAAGGCGGCCCGGATTTATGGTAAGCGATATGTTTCTGAATCGAACATCTAATTGTTCAAATCGAACAACCGGCTGTTCAAATCGAATAATTGGTTTACATTAGTTGTTGAAATCAGATACTAGATGTTCAAATTGGAACAACTGCTGGGTATATCTGAACAACTATAGTCAATCGATTTGAAATCGAGGGTGAACAAATGGCTTGCCACACTAGTGCGGCGCGAGCCAAGGCCCGAAGTGTTCTCCTTTGAATCCTGCTACCTGCGCCATATCTACATGTACATATATATGACGCGCCACATTGTAGGTAAACTATACATCTACATACATTGTACTTTCAGTATATAGGTACTTAGGCCAGGAACATTTTCGTATTGTTTGAGGCTATGTTACCTAAACACAATTTATTTTACAGGTCTCGCTGAACTTAGTTCACTCTATAAATATAATGTTAACACCTTGCATGGAACATATGCGGCCAAGACCACTGTAAATAGGGTAGTCTAGAGGTAGCATGACCTCAAACTACACCTACACAGAGAAAATGATCAGAGTCATAATAACTCCCTTGTCAGGGTTAAACTGGGTTTAACTCTTTTACAAGCTCATTTGACTCTACTAATGTAAGGTGTTCATCCCTATTTGACTCTTTTATCACTATCGACTCCCTTGCACTGCAGAGTCAAACTCACATTGACTCTTCACAAGAGTCAAAGTGTGTTTGACTCTTATGTGTTTATTTTGTGATTACCACTAGGTGGTGCCACCTGCGAAATAGCTGGGTGTTGACACTAGATGACAGCAGTATATATTATAGAGAGAATTTCCTCCAATGTGGGATACACTTTGCTAAACTGCAATTGAGGCAAATGTGTCAATTAGTTGATGAATGTATAAGAAGGAAGGTATTTAAATGTAGTTCCTAATGTATAGAGGTTTCCCTTTGAATGTGTAAAATTAAGATAGAAAATGAGAGAGACCTTACTCCCAGTTTTAGATTAACTATAAGCATGTAACAACAGTTCCTGAAGGTATGAACTAAACATTGGATGGCAAAGATGATAGACTTAAAATGGCCACTTGCACCAGTCTTATTGTGCCTGAGTCTAACTTGATGAATATTGTTTTCTACCTTTCATTATTCGTAACTTGAGAGGTTCCCTGGGTATCTCAACAGAATCCTTACTTCTACTCTTCCAGAGGGGAGAGTCAATGATGGTTTAACTCTCCACTTTTAAGGAGTCGACCCTACTTTGACTCTGATTTAAAGGGTGTCAAACAGGTTTTGACTCCTTGTACAGCAGAGTCAAATATGCTTTAACTCCATTCCAGAAGAGAGTCAAATATAGTTTGACTCTCTTACCTAATAAAGAGAGTCAAGGGGAGAGTCATTCTGGCGATAGAGTTTCAACTCTGCTAAAAGAGTTAAGTTGACTCTGATAATTTTCTCTGTGTAGGACAAGCACCAAAGACCGTTAGATGCCAAAATTGGCACCAAACAATAGGTCCTATATACTCTTTGAACGTCTACAATTACATGCATCCTACTTTCGTAATGTTCGTAATGGAAGAACACTTATGTGACACAGTTAAGGCCACTCAAAAAGAGAGACTTGTTTCTCACAACCCCTTCACCAAAGTTTTGTAGGTCCTTCATCTCTTCATTGCTGAAATTAAGAAACGTGAATTTAGTTCGCCGGGATCACAACTTTCCCTATCCCTATGGTCATCAGAAATAACAAAAGGAAAAGGAGCGTCCTGTTATATTTTTCATGGCCAGGTGATGACAACAAGATTTTGTGAGTGGCATAATGATGCACTGTTAGATGCCAGTTTTACCTGTACTAAAAGTTCTTCACATTTCTAAGGCGAACCCTCCGCCTGTATTTAGACGGATTTAGACCCATATTATGTAACACAGGCCATCAAAATACACTGGGCACACAGGGTAGAGGCCATAGGGGAGGGGGGATGAGAACATGCAGAGCCATATAGACACACATATTTGGTCGCTTCGGACAAACATCTAGACATTGGATATCCTCACCCAATAAGCTCTCTCCTGACGTCAAGTATAGGACACACATCGTGATATTCATCTCCAGATACAGGCATACAGACCCTGGATTTACACGTTCTTGGAACTGACATATACTTGGATGTGGCTTTACAATGGGAAGGGATTATGCTTTTATACTGAAGCAGTTTTGAACATTTTGCACTAGCAGTCTATAGGCAAACAGGATTACTGAACGTACCAGACCATCTGTAGACTACAGTTGGCCCCTATACCATAGTAGGCATGTCGGCAAATATTTCAGTAGACTCCCAGCCGAGGACAGGCCAACCTACACCACGATACACCCCAAAACAGGTAAAATATGAACCAACAAATATTGTGGAATTCTCTGCTCAGTCTAACGATAATCGGAAGATGCTTGAATTGAAGACGGAGAGGAAAACGCCTTAATCATTTGTCTTAGGCCAAAAATAGATGAGATAACGATGGACCAAAATAATTCCCCATGTAGTACATGCGGTTTAGTGAAAATGTATATGCATACACAGTGGAGTTATTGTACTTATTTCATCATTATATGTAGTATTATGTACCATCTTTCTTGGAGTCAGCTTTGCGAAAACGTGTCTTATTCTGTGACAGGGGGCCAGATTGGACAGCCTCGGACAGGCCAAGGATAGGGCCCAGCTCACAGCCACCACTTCCATGTCTGTCGTCCAGGTGGCCTTACTCAAGGAAGTGCTTGTGCTTGGTCCCGACAATAACAGGTGATTATTTAGTATCTATGATATAAATGGTACCCAGTAGTAATATCTCAATGAGATGTCTATCAGATGTGGACTAGTTTGGTGTACTGGATGTGAATAACCCGGCAGTTTGCTAGCTGAAGGTCAGTCCTATTATTTTCTTCATGTCAAGTTAGGACAAATTAGAAACTATGACCTAAGAAGGCATTTAAAATATCTACGCTACACTAATCAGCAAGGTCACCCATATAAACCAAATTCCTGGAATATGTTCAGATATTCACCAGTAGGTACAAAAAACGTACTAGTAGGAGGGTACACTTTTAATCCTTACTCTTAAAACCATAGTCAATAGTGACTACAATGTATAACCTAGTAAGTCATTTTCTGGATCCCTATATGGCCAACCCAGGTCGGTCAGTTTAGTTCATGAATACTGTTTAACCCACCTTAATTAGTCTTTTCATTTCTAGGGACAATATGGTTAGTCTAACCTAATCAATTTGACTAGCACATTAGTCAAAGTGACTAATCTAGTTAGTCGTATTTTGTTTGTAATTAAGGATGTAATTTTAATTGATAAAACACCCCAGGTAATGAGACCTAGATCATGTTCATCAGGGTAGAGAATTATATACAATTTCCAAATGAAAAGAAGCCAGAAAGGAACATGTTTCTTCCATTCACATTCCACAGCAATCGATACCTTGGAGCTAATTTAAAAGAGACATTACATATGATCAAACTAATATGTAATAGTGTTCCAATGTGTATGTGATAATTTATGAACTGCTTCCATAAGTTTGGATTTTAAAATCTCAAGTGTATAAACTAATAGAAAATAACAATTATTTCAATTATTAAGATTTATAGAGCACTATAAAGTGTAAATCCTCTGTGTAAAGCCAGACTGCCATCTAATGTGTAATTTGTGATATTTCTAAATGTCAGTTCGCCATTTTGACTAATGCAGAAATCCTTTAAAACATAAAATGGCCAATACCTGTTGGACATACTTGTGAATGAAGATTGTTGGATCATTTCAGATACTATCTGCCCACCCTATGCCTCATCTGCATCTCGTTGGCCCTACAGATTGCTGCTGGCGCCATCAGCCTGACCGTCAACCACCTCAGGGTCTACTACTCACAGTACAAGGAGGACGCTGCTGAAGACTTCTGGCGAAATGCCTGCTGCTCTGTACGAATTCCCGCCAAAACTTCAAAGGATGATGGTGGCAGCGGATCAGCCGTAGGAAACATTGGATTTGTTGATGATCTTGCTCACAATGATATACCCGGGTCTAATGATACTCCCGTTGCTGATCCTAGTGCTGAGTCACGAGAATTCCAATTTCACATGACAGAGTTAAACTTTCATTCGGAACATGTCTCTCCCGGCTGTTGCCCCTGTGAAATAACCCCCAGAATATTCGATGATTATGAATACGCTGTATTGGATGCCTATGATCAATGGACTGCTGAGTTTATAGGTAAGTATAATTATTTATTTATATTAAATTTTCTTAAATGATTGCTTTAATAGGCTAGACATTTTTTCAATGAACAATCAAGCAAATAGATTTTTCTACATTATCAAACAATAATTGTGTATAATGTTGAACTGCATGTGAATGCGGCTTGCTCTGCAAAACATAATTTAATCTACTATGGAGCAGCTTTAGATTTGGATTCAAATATGTATAAGTCACAATCCTGTCTCCCTATTCATGTATAGGCGTGGAGCTGAAGGCAGCCGAAGCAGACGTCCGTACACGCTACCTGGTGGAGAACATCAAAACCATCAAGGAGGAAATAAGCCAGCTCGGTGAGAGCAAGCACCTTTATACTGAAGAAGACTTCAAACACAAGATGACCACGCTCGATCTGCGTCATAATGAAACCCGACAGAAAATAGCTGAATCTAAGCTCTATCTCGTAAAGGAAAAGATGGGGCGGGCTAGAGGTGATGTGTTGGCAGAAAGGGCAGAGGCAACCAGAAGAAAACAAGTTTTAAAACGATCTACATTTTGGCAGCATACATTGAATTTTATATTCTATGCTTGTTTTGTTTTAAATGCATTCATTGCTGGACTTGGACTCACTGAAGGTTATCTTGATAATAGCGATTTCAATTTAGGGAATAACACTTTAAATACACTCAATGTAAAAAATATAACAACTATTTGAATTAGTAATATATTAGTAGTTTTGCCTTGATTGATACCTATACTAATCCTGACCATAGGTGTTTACAACATGGGAGATATGAAGAGTATTTGGAATATTGGTCAGAAGCAGGAGTCATACGCGTGGTTCAGGTATTGATTACTAGGGGGCACCACCTACCCTCTCCTCACCTGTGCCCAGGTATAACTAGGTCACAGCTGATCTCTCCCTTCAGGCAGGCAGACAGGGCAGCCAGGCAGCTGGCTTCATTATTATTATTTTTTTTTTTTTCTGTAACAGTAATTTTTTAATGTTAATAAATAGGCCGGTGTGTGTATGTTTCACACGGGCCCAAGACGCTATCATCATTCCTCGTCTTGTTCCCCTCCTCATATCAATAGAGATTCCAGTAATTTGGAAGAAAATCTTGACAAAATCTTCAAAGGGGGAGCTATGTGTAAACAGAGAATCTCATTTGTCTCTGAGACGGTAGGAACAACTAGTGGCCATTATTAGTTCATATAACCTTATTGGACCTATGATTACTATGAAGTGCTCTCACATCCATCTTGATGATGGGAGGATCGGGGGGGGGGGTTATGAAATTATGTTTAGATAATACCTCGTAATACAGAAAAAGATACTTGTCATTGTCTAGGTGATGATCACCCGGGGTGATCACATATAGTTAGCACCAGGATACTCTCCCAGGTCACCATCGTCATGAACACCCAAGGGTGTTCAGTAGTGAATACCTTAGACCCCATAGACTTTTCAGTGTAGGCATGGTATTTTATACTAAGGGGTTTGTCCACTGTCGCAATGGGCATGCACAAGAAAAGAAAACAACATTGTAATTGTATTTATGTGCAATTTATTCATCTAACTAATACTCAGAACATTTCGAGGCAAACACATTGTTCAACTGGGGTACACTGAAAACCCAGTCCTATGGTACGGTCGAAACTGCAGACGACTTTAGGGTCGTCATGCATTGATGACAACCCAAGGTAATCATATTGACGTTTACAGTACCTAAACTTGTCACTTATGACAACCTTAATGACGAGTGGGGTGCTTGCTCTCGACACCAGCACAGTGATCACCCTAAGGTGACGACCTTAGAGCTCCATAGTGTTTACAGTGTAGAGCACCTATAAGGTGACTATAGCTGGTCTGTTGGTACCATGAGTAGATTGGTCCACGGATCAGGAGCCCTGTGGACAAGAGGCCTTATAAAGATTAGCCATTAGGACGATCATGCAGCCTGCATGTCTAATAGCACTGTGGAAGATAATTAGATTGGTCCCATGATTAATGGCACCCTGATTGAGACATACTGGTCTATACTCATGGTACCAGACGCGTCCGCGCGACATCGCTGGTATCTGTGGGGCCATGGCCGCATCACTTCCCCCATATATTGGGGGGGGGGGGGGGGATTCCTCCGCCGTCCCCGTCCCCGTGATTTAAAACATTACAGCACCAAACGCACCGGAACTTTCACCATCAACCTTTGATGCCAGTGATGACGCTCGGGTTACAGAGGTCGAGGTGGTGCCAATTTGCAACAGATCAGCTAGTCCTCTCATGGGCTCCATTGTGTTAGGTTATTTGTACTACCGGTAGCTGTTGAATTGCTATTATACACACCAATTTCTACTTTGAAATGTTCCAACTAGACTACGGTATATAAAAGTGTGTAAGCCTATAAACTTGTCAATACAATTTATGTGTTACTTCGTAACCTACAAGTGGATGCCGTTGTTTGCTATTCATAATTATGTAAGTAGTATATGATATGCCTTATTGTTAATTGGAATTATCGACAGCCACAATTCCTACGCCCTTGTACCAGTCATATCTTGGTACAGGGACAATGCATGTATGTCATACATAGCACACGGGTATTGAAACTTCTTGTAAGTATCAGATAGCGCAGGAGCAGCTATAGGAGGAAGCTCCAAATAATAGTGTAATAGTCCAATTAGGCTCAAATATAACCTCCGTTTTCCATTATTTAGGGACAATGCATGTATGTCATCCATAGCTCACGGGTATTGAAACTCATAGGTACTTTCCTGCCTCTTGTAAGTATCAAATAGCGCGGGAGCAACTATAGGAGGAAGCTCCAAATAATAGTCCAATTAGGCTCAAATATAGCCTCCGTTTTCCATTATAACTAGATATCAGAACCTGTCAATCTTTCCTACGTCCCACGTCCGCCCTTGAAATGACCTTGTTAATTATAGGGCGTAAAGCAATACATAAGCAACCCAACAAGCAACCAAACAACGTATACGTCGCATGATACCATAGGACCGCGGAAGTGTTGTTCCCTATTGTATTACCTTTTAGGCTTGACATATACTTTGGGTTTGGTCAGAGGTTGGGAATCCGCCCTCTCATCAACCCTGGTTTCGATGCCTCTGCCATACAAACTCACTTTCACCTCTATTGTACATACGTCCCTCATTGATATTGCATTCAGACTGCCTTTGTTGCTTTGGGTGCTTCCTCAGTCTTGGTCTTGGGAGCCTTCTCCTTCGAAACATCCTCTAGGTAGGCCACTACGTCTCTGTGTTCAAATTTACGAGCATCATCCATCGGTGTGAAGTTGTATCTGAAAATTATAAAATTATTCATTGTTCTAGGATGAGACAGTGAAGTTGATTTGATGTGGCATTTTATTAAAACAACGTTTCGGAACAAACGGTGTCATTCATCAGGTGTCTATTGACCTCTTCCATACATCTAAATTTCCAGGAAAAGCAACGTTAGTTTTATAGCATTTAACATGCATATCTTCTTTGATTCAATATCCAATCACTAGTAATTTCAATATGTTTCAATAAATACCTATCAGCTATAAGCTATCGGTTACAAAACAGTTGGCTGAGAGAACAGAGGTGATGGCCCAGTCAGCATTGGTTACTGGGGCCCATACGGGTCTAAAGGTGGGCCGTTAGGTGGGACCCACGTCCCTTAGTCCATATGGGGCCCACCACATTTTTGTCCTGGGCTAACTGCTGGGACCAAGATGGGCTTGCCCAGATTTTAATTGAGCGTATCCACATGGGCTTAGGGCGGGGCCCATGTGGTGTTTTTTTTCTTTCTTGGGGGGGAGGGGGGGGGGGGGAGGGGGGGTCATACAGGGTTGTAATCTCTACTGTAGTTTTTTGCTATTATTTGATATCCTGATGTTATGGCCCATGTTCCAACTAAGTTGGTTCCTCCTGGTAGGAATCTCTTCCTCTACCATTTAGAAGGTAGAGAAATGCATCCTTTAGCTGTCTTACTTTTGGGCTGGACATTTCTTAACATGTGTGATGCAGCCAGCAGGCAGGCAGCCTGTGTGTGAGAGCTCAGTCAGTGGCAGGATTATATATGTGCCTCTACATGGGTCTCCAAATTTTTGACCATGTCGGTGTGTCGATTTTTAGCAAAAGGGCCGTGTTAGTGTGTTGATTTTTATGTTTATAAGGACTTATAGAGAGATAACTGCAGGTCGATTTTTATCCTTTATTTTTCTGTGTCCGTCGATTTTTAAAAGGGCCTAAAACAGCCATGTCGCTGTGTCGGCCGTGTCGATTTTTACTCATGTAGAGTCACATATATTGTTATAACATTTTGGTAACAGGTATTTGTATCAGGGTGCTGCTTGTTTCCATGTTTATGTTCAGAATAGGGTTATAAAGCATGGCATTCCAATAATCTATTATGAAATCTGTTATATTCCCAGCCATTCTGGAATTATTGAGAAACCATAAACTTTTGAAATCCAATTATAAAAAGCTCTGTTGAACATTAATGTGGTATCACTTTCAATGAGGACATCTAGTGGTTTGTTCAAGAACATGACTTGCCCACTTGACCCAGGTCCAGCCCAGATGAATTCCATCCATGAGAGGGAATGGGATTTGAGAAGTAGCCATCAAAGTTAAGTTGATGGCCTGAGCCCAGAAAGTTAGATGGCGGGCTAACCCAAATGGGACCCACCTTACAGTACATTCAAAGCCCATATAACTTCCACTGTTCCTTGAGCCCACTTTGCCCAAGTCCATCCCAAGTGAAACCCATCTTGATATAACGAAATCACAACTTTACTTAAAAATGTTAATTTCAAAGAATCACTTCTAACGGACACAAATTAAAGTATTTCAAATGTAGTTAAATGATTATATTTGAAGTTTGGTCTGTGGGCTGGGCCCAGCTGGGGCCCACCTAGTAGCCCAGGTTTACTCTCATAGAAATCCCAAGGAAGTCTAGCCCACATTACTAGATCCAGCCCAGGCAAAACCCACTTTGATACAAAGCCATGAAAGTGGTACTTTAACTTATAATTTCTGAGAACAACCAAAGAGGAGTTTGTTTCAAAGTATGTACAACATATTTTAGGAAAAAATTGTTGGTGGGCTTGGCCCATCTGGAATCTTACTGGTAGCCCTGGACAAAAAGGAGGAAAACCCAGATATGGGCAAACCCAGCAGGCCCAAGTAAAACACAAATGGGCCCCAGGGACCAATGTTATCTGGCCTGTATATATTATATTAGATTGCTGTATGGCGATGCGGTCCATTGAGCACCCTTTCCAACTGTGAGTGTTAGTCAGATATGGATACGTGGTAGTGGTTGCATACAATTTTATAAGCCATGGCACGGAAAATGGTAATCATCCTCGGCTGGAACATTGGACAATTATTACCCTCTCATTAGCTTATAACACTTATACAGCTGCTAACTTGCAAATTGTACCATATTTACTACATGTAAAGGCCATACACCTACACCCCAAATCACTATGAAGATCATCAATGAGAGAATGACCATTTTATAAAGATAATGGCTATTACCTGTCCTTGGGGTTGTGAGGGACCCCACACTGCTCTATGAGTAACTTGACCACCTTGAGCTGCCCCTGAGCCGCAGCCAGGTGGAGTGCCGTCCTGCCGTCATAGTCAGCACTGGACATGTCCATCCCCAGCAGCAGGTACCTGGCGACAAATAGAAGCACATATATAACATAAAATCAGAGATATGGAGGCCCCTGATAAAATCAATGGCGGGACAGTCGTGCATGATGTCCTGACCCGAGTAGGGGAGTTAGCTAATCGGGCAGAAGACATACCTTGGCGTTTGAGAGGGGGGAGGGGGTCTGAAAAGCGTCCTGAAATCGATGACCTTATCCATATTATGACTTATTCACTTAGGTATAATTGGGGGGGGGGGGGGGGCAGGCTAAAAATGTGAAGGGGGGTTGGTGTGGTGACCAATACTTTGTCTCAAACTTTTAGGGTTTTTGAACTATTGGCTTTAACTGCTATTACCCTGCTTAAAACTGTTATTTGTTTATTGATTGATATATTTCATGTTGTAATGCAACCATGATGATTTGACCATGTGTCATTGATAGGGATCAACATGCAATACCCTGGCTTTAAATAAACCATGATATGCTATCTTCATACACACACATTTGCATGATTTTCATGGACATAGAGCAATAAATGTGAGCGTTTCATCATCTTTCACCTACACAAAAATCACCTTGTATTCCTCCAAGGTAACAAGAAATGGCCATCTAAAAATATAATTACATATCTGTCAATGGTCATATGAGAAGACTTAGCTACAGCTATGTCATTTTACACTTTGTGTCCTAATGTGTGTAGCTATTTGAGTGTCCTTCTTACACCAAAATCGTGACCTTTGACCTTGGATTTGACCTTGTTGCGACAAAGATATCACTTTACCCAGGGCAGATTCGGAATCAGCACCCTCAAATTACCCTAATACAACATTCAGACAAAGTATTGGTCTCCATACCAACCTAAAGTTAAAATTTGATATCAACATTTGGTCTTCCAGCCCCCCCCCCCCCAAGTAGTAGGTGTAATATATTGGAATATATTCTAAGGCAATTTAATCCCAAGAGCTGTGCATGCCGAACCTGCGGATGGCGGTGACATCTCCCTTGGCCGCCCCAAAGAGCAGGTTGACGATGGGGTTGTCGGAGGTGTCCGGGGCAGGACGACGTGGGTCCATCTTCTGGGACGTGTGCTTCAGGTTGTCATAGTTGTGGAAGTTAAACCTCTCCACCAGCTCCTTCAATGAGGTAGAAAAAAGGCACATAGTGTAGTGTTTGTAACCTTGGCGCTACGCTAACATTTGTGATATATAGTGGCCAAAGCTAATAACATGATTCTAAAAACAGTATATAAAATTAGCAACCAATATCAGTTGACTTCCATATTGCACTGCAGTACATTACGAGATTACATCCTGAGTCTACAGCAACCAAGGAATGTATAACCACAGTAAGGCATGGCAAACACATGGACTCACTGGTAGATATAGGACATCGGATAGACATTAGATGTTGTGTGTAGTTTACCTCACAGAACTGGACGCCTCTGCAGGAGTTGTTGTTCTCGTCCACATTAGGGCTCCACACACACACTCCCATCACGTTAGGTATCACCAGGATCACTCCCCCACTGCAGCCCGACTTGGCTGGAAGACCAACCTGAAGGAGGCAAATATACACCTCACTGTGTGTGATCACCAAGACTGCTGTATACTGCTATTATAATCAGGGGCGCGCAAAGTAGGGGGGGGGGAGGGGGCATGTTGACCAACCCCTAAAAAGGTCAAGCCGAAAAAGGTCAAAATTGGCTAGAAAACCCCTTGTCCCCCCACTGCTTGCCACGCTCCTGAATTATTAGGTATAGGTAAACTGTATTGATGTTACATGTTCTATAACTATGAACTGTAAATGTATTACTGGGAATGTTATCGAGAAATCAGGAATCATCACTGAAATTGTCACAAACTGTCGAAATTAATCAACACTTTCGGGATAATAAACACCATAAAATATCTAGCAATTTCCTATATTTCATAAACTCGAGTGAAGGCTGATCACATTGAGAGGGTTAATTTCAAGTCTATGCCCACCTTGAAGGCAAATTTTCCCGAGTAGTCGTAGAGTCCACAGGAGTACATGAGGGAGAGGGTGTCCCTGACAGCCTCCCCGGTGAGCAGCCTCTCTCCTGTCGTGGGACAGATGCCGCCATTGGCCAGTGTGGCCGCCATGACGGACATGGACTGTGCAGTCACCTCTATACTCTTCAACTGTCAAACAATGGCATGCTTTAATTATTGGAGATGAGGTGATGTGGATTTGAGATTGACTGAACACCCTGATACCTCCTGGAGGGCATTCAATATTAATGCATAATGTCAGTGTTTTGAGAACAGATAAAAATCAGGAGTTCAAATCCCGGGGTTCAAATATATGTATTTCGTTTTGAATTCCCACAAGATCTTCCGCGACCATAGGTGTGCACCCGCTAAGTTTATCAACACTTTTTTTTTTGTAACAAATTCAAATTTATTTGGCATTTTGCATATTAAGAAACAGTTACATAGTCCTTCGATAACTCTTATCGGGATTCCAGTATAATACATAAGTCAGTTTATATGTTATGTTGTTGTCTTCTCTTACATAGAGCTTTTGATTTTTCTCTTACTGTGCCCATAAGATTAGCCTTGCTTTAAGTCAAGTGGCTGTGTCGCCCCCCTAGAGAGTATGTGAGGTAACATATAAGTTTATCAAGACAGTTTAACATAGTGGGCGCCACCTCCACCAGGCTCCAACAGCAGGTTAATATCTATTTGATATGTTGATATCTATACTTTGCCAAACAAGTTAGGAGATACTCTCAGCGTAGCTGATGTTATAGTATCCCCTTTATCTATTTTATGATAGTGGTAAAATTAATCAAAAATGATTAGTTTATGTCAAGATGGATATGAGTTTATGGTATTAACATTTTGTATTCCAAGGATTTGTTTGTTTGTTTTTTCGTCGTGCTTGGATCATAATGCTTATGAAATACATGTTCTGTTGAATAAATCTTTCGGATATTACAAGTAGGTATGTCCCATGTAGAATAATTTATATTCCCATATAAACTGTTTGGGGTATGTGTCCTAAGATTACTATACTACAGTGCGTAACCAATGGAGTAAAAAGCAATAACTACTGGTATATAGAACTAAACAGATCAAAGGCACACCATGGTTCTGGTATTTACCAGAATGCAATACAAACTATTTGTACATACATGCACTAGTGTATTACATCTCACAAATACAGGTATAGACTACCGGTATATACATTTTTTTTATACTGGTATACAAATTTAGTCAATCTACTCACACACTAAACCTAAAATCAACTTATATGCTAATCATTCATGAATCGGTTGACCCTGTTCTCTGGAATTGCATTTTTTAACAGAGCTTTCATTTCATTTTTGAAGGAACCCAACGTCTCAAGACTCTTGTACTTGTCATCTAGGGAATTCCATGCTTTGGCCACAAAAATATGCAGGGATTTCTCATAGGCTGCACAATTTATGTGTGGATAGTCCAGTATTGGGAAGTTTGAGGTTCGAGTAGCTCTGCTTACTCTTTTACAAAATTTGTCCATTTTTGACCTTTTATAACCTAATATTCTAGCATGATATAGTCTCCTATCCTTTAACATCGGAAGGTTTGCTTCTTGATGAACATAGTCAGTTGAGGTCAAAACAGGCTGTTTTAGACAGTGCTTCAGGCATCTATTTTGTACCCTTTGGAGACTATTTAACAAATCCCCATTTGCTCCATTATAAATAATGTCTGAGTAATCCAGTACCGGTAAGGCATATGAGGAATATATAGTTAGCATTATGGAAGTTGGTACAAAGTGTTTCATTTTCCCCAACAAGTATGACTTAAAGCCCAGTTGTTTTTTTACCTCTTTGACATGGTTATCAAATGACAGCTCATAATCCAGGATTACACCGAGATACTTCATAGTGGGTACATAGTTAAGTGATTTGTTGTTTACAACAACCTGATGAGTTTCAAGTCTTATGCGGTTGTATTTAATTTTTGATGCAAAACACACTGAAATATTTTCCCTGGTATAGGGAGTTGACTTATAGGTCTATAGTTGGAGACATTGTGTAAGTTTCCGGATTTGGGGAGAGGTGTTACTTTGGCTACTTTCCATTTGTTAGGTATGTGTTGATCATTGACAGCTAGTTTCATTATTTTTGTAAAACGTTTTGGTAGGCACAGTGCAGCATGCTTGAACACACCAGTTGATATATAGTCTAATGTGGAGGCTTTATTTACATTGATTTCCTTTAGAGCAGCTACTACATCTACTTCTTCAACAGTGAAGTCCGGCATTTTATTCAAACTTGGAGTACCTTTGAAAACCCATTCAGCAACATGATTTTCAGCCAATTTTGGGCCAATTCCACTAAAGAATTCATTTATATATGTGGGTACTTGGTCATTTTTAACCTGAGAACCGTCATCTGTAGTCAGAACAATATTCTTTTTATGTTTACCCTTTGCCGGTAATAATTCCTTAATTGCTGCCCAAAATCTTTTAGAATCATTTAGATTAATAATAATTTGATTCACAACGAAGGCCTGCTTGGCCCTCTTAACAGCAGTACAGCATGTGTTTTTCAAGTGATTAGCATTTTCCCAGTCAAGGATGGAATTTGTTCTTCTTGCTACTTTTAATGCATTATTCTTTTCAATTATTTGAGCAATCAATTCCGGTGTTAGCCAAGGCTCCTCTTTGAATTTGATCTTAAATTCTTTTATGGGGCAGAGAATATCTAAAACTTTATCAATATTGTTGCTGAATATCTCCCAACACATTTCAACGTCATGACATTCATCAAATTCTAACCAAGATAATTCTTTGAAATGTGAACAAAATACTTCTTGATCATGATTTCTGTACGATCTACCTTTAAAATGTTTTTGCGGTTTCTTTGGGCGAGCTATGCCGGTAGTCATGTAGACTGGTAAATGATCACTTGTGTTGAGAAAAGCAACACCACTCGATTCGACATCATCAATGTTAGTGAATATTAAGTCAATACAAGTATTGCCTTTCTTATTTCTAGTGGGTTCGTGAATTAGTTGTCTTAGACCAAAATCAGCCAGACACATGTATAGTTTTTCCCTTGCATTACTTCCTTCCAAGACATTAATGTTGAAGTCACCTGTCAGAACCACATCAAATCGTTCAAGTCTTTCAAATCTAGACAGCATCTGTTTAAGAATATCTATGAAATTATTTGTATTTCCCTCAGGGGGTCTATAGATATTCCCTAAAAGTTTTTGTCTAGATTTTCCTTTTGTCACCACCAGCCATTGTATTTCAATATCGATAGTACTCATATTGAGGTCCGAGAGTTTCATATCATCACACATTAAATATTCAGCAACAAAAGCACAGAGCCCCCCCGCATTCATACGACGTTTTCTGTCCCATCTGTACATGTTGTATTCTTCCAACAGATAAACCTCATCATGGTCGTTCTCAGTCAACCATGTTTCAGAAAATAATAGCATGTCAATATTTTGGTTTGACAATTCCTTTTTTAGAACAGGGAACTTATTTCTAATACTTTGCGCATTCATATGCATTACACACTGTCCATTGGACTTAATTAAACGAGGTAATTCACCCATTTATAAAGGGTGTACAGGTATCCAAATTTCTACATGAACAACATATCATACATATGTTATTTCCTTTTGCACGACTAGTTTCTAATCGATGTCTACCTTCAATTTTACATTCAGGTGTGAACCTCTGCATATATGGCGGTTCATACCTTAACGTAGCAGACTGTTGTGAGTTAGGAGAACTGCTCCACAACGTTTTAGTCAATTCAAGTTGGTCAGTTCATAGTCAATTTTGTGACAACATTATGCACAATATTACACAATATAACATTTGAACGTTTTTTCACGTATTTCCAAAAGATAATTTTGACACTTATATATAATAGGTTCTAGTACATGTCGAAAATAAACTTGGTTAATTTCCACCAAGAGAAATAAATATATTAGTAAAAGTTTTGGATATCGAGAATTTTATGTACTCTTAAATCAGATCTAAAACACTTTTGAAAATATTGTTGGCACACTCAGGGGTAACTTAGTTCATGTTATCTTTTTGACATTATGTCCTTAAGAAGAATCATCTGTGCCAGTCAATTCCTTTTTCTTTTTTGGTGATTTACCTCATCGTCATCATCACCAGTGACTTCAGAATCACTCTCATGCATTTTTGCATTTTGTTGTTCGTCAGTGACGTTTAGGAGTTCATTTATGATATTAATTTTTGGATCAGGGTCAGGGTGAACTGTATATGGTATATTAATGGTATATTAGCAAACTGATAGATGTTTCAACAATACTAGGCCTTTAGTATAATAGTAATAATACGTGGCACGCTGCAGGCTTACGTAATGGGTTTATGACCGGAGTGTTATAACTACGATTCTAATATGTGGAGAAACTCCACGAAAACCACAGAAGAGTAATCATTCACAAACCTGGAACATGAACTCCACCGTCTTCTCCAGAGGAACCTTTGACTTCTCAGCAAAACACTGTAACACAACGGTTGTTATTTGCATGGGGAAATAAGAAAGGTGAATGCAGCAGATACAGGAATGACTATGTCTATTTGGGAGCTACACACACAGAAAAAGTGAGAGTCATTGTCGCTAAAACTACCCTGCCTGACTCTCAGGTGAGGGTAGTTTTAGCGACAATGACTCTCACTTTTCTGAGGGTGTATCTGATGTTGCATTCAGTGAAAATGAATAGTGATAAGATCTCAGCAGGTCTTCAAATCGTTATCTGTATTAAGAACTGATTTAGACCATTGGTAAAACCTCAGTCATTGCAAAAATATCTATGTTAGCTATTTTATACAATGCCTTGCTAACAAATGGCTCGAACAATAAGTTGTTGAAGTATATGAAATATAGAAATAGAAAAAGAATTATGAAACGAGTACCTTGTTCTCCCGCATGTAGTGACTTAGGGCAAAATCACGGTCAGAATTCTCCCTCATCGATAGGTAACTGAAAATGGAAACCACTCGTCTGTACTAATATATAGATGTACTGAATAGGATAGTGGGACTAATGGCCACCGTCTACAGAGCATAAATCGGTCTAAAATAACCATATATTTCCTATGTAAATTGCATATACAGTAATTATAATGGCCGCATACAGTCAATTTATACTCTGTGGACGTTGGCTATAACAGGTACCCTAGTAGCGAGCCCGCACAGGGCCCAGATAACATTGGTCCCTGGGGCCCATTTGTGTTTTACTTGGTCCTGCTGGGTCTGCCCATATCTGGGTTTTCCTCATTTTTGTCCAGGGCTACCAGTAAGATTCCAGATGGGCCAAGCCCACCAACAATTTTTTCCTAAAATATGTTGTACATACTTTGAAACATACTTATCTTTGGTTGTTCTTAGAAATTAAAAGATAAAGTACCACTTTCATGGCTTTGTATCAAAGTGGGTTTTGCCCGGGTTGGATCTAGTTAATGTGGGCTAGACTTCCTTGGGATTTCTATGGGAGTAAACCTGGGCTACTAGGTGGGCCCCAGCTGGGCTCAGCCCACAGACCAAACTTCAAATATAATCATTTAACTACATTTGAAATACTTTAATTTGTGTCCGTTATAGAAGTGATTCTTTGAAATTAACATTTTTAAGTAAAGTTGCAATGTTGTTATATCAAGATGGGTTTCACTTGGGATGGACTTGGGCAAAGTGGGCTCAGGGAACAGTGGGTGTTATATGGGCTTGAATGTACTGTAAGGTGGGTCCCATTTGGGTTAGCCCACCATCTAACTTTCTGGGCTCAGGCCATCAACTTAACTTTTATGGCTACTTTTCAAATCCCACTCTCTCTCATGGATGGGATTCATCTGGGCTGGACCTGGGTCAAGTGGGCAAGTCAGGTTCTTGAACAAACCACTAGATGTCCTCGTTGAAAGTGATACCACATTGATGTTCAACAGAGCTTTTTATAATTGGATTACAAAAGTTTGTGGTTTCTCAATAATTCCAGAATGGTAGGGAATATAACAGATTTCATAATAGATTCCTGGAATGCCATGCTTTATATTCCCATTCTGAGCATGAACATGGAAACCAGCAGCACCCTGATACAAACACCTGTTACCTGAATGTAACAACAATATATAATCCTGGGAAGTGCTGGCTGAGCTCTCACACACAGGCTGCCTGCCTGCTGGCTGCATCACATATGAAATGTCCAGCCCAAATGTAAGTCAGCTGAAGGATGCATTTCTCTACCCTCTAAATGGTAGAGGAAGGGATTCCTACCAGGAGGAACCAACTTAGTTGGAACATGGGCCATAACATTGGGATATCAAATAATAGCAAAAAACTACAGTAGAGATTACCAGCCTGTATGACCCCCCCTCCCCTCCCCCCCCCCCCCCCCCCCAAGAAAAAAAAAGCCCACATGGGCCCCGCCCTAAGCCCATGTGGATACGCTCAATTAAAATCTGGGCAAACCCATCTTGGTCCCAGCAGTTAGCCCAGGACAAAAATGTGGTGGGCCCCATATGGACTAAAGGACGGGGGTCCCACCTAACGGCCCACCTTTAGACCCGTATGGGCCCCAGTAACCAATGCTGACTGGGGGCCAATTTGGTTTTAGTTCGTATTGGCTGTTTGAAGTTGGGCAAAACTCAGCTGGGTTTCATGTTGGCCAAAAGGCTGGGCTGAGGTGCGGGCCTGACCAGGCTGCCCGCTTTGGGCTCAGATCAGTTTCAAAGTGAGTTGCCCGACTTGGGCTCTGATCGATTTCGAAGCGGGTTGCCCATTTTGGTTTCATGTTGGGCAGATGGCTGGGCTGAAGTGTGGCCCCAATCGGGCTTCCTGCTTTGGGCTCAGATCAGTTTCAAAGTGGGCAGTCTGATGTGGACTGAGGTTGGGTTTGGACAGGGCAAACTGGTCTAGTGGTTCTGATCAGTTACATCAGATGTCACTACTATACAATATATAGAGTTCTCCAACAAAGACCGATGAAATTGATTTTATACAATAATACAAGAAAAGGTTAAAGTGCTGTAGAATAGGAAACAATAAACAGATGTTCTCACAGTTTGGAAATAAGGTAGACTATATATATTTAAATGATGAAAAGAAGGTTCTCCAAGCAGCTATCTAGTGTAGACACTATTTCTATGGCAATTTGGTTAACACGGTCTCATATGCTCCATGTGGGTATGAACTATGGATTAGAAGGCCAATGTACACCCTGGACAGTTGTCTATGCTGCATGTGGCTCAAACCTAATGATAATAGGCCTGCTTGATACTTCCATTATTGGGTAGGAAGAGTATGATTATGCCTTGAGTTGATTAGCAGGACCTAGGATATCTGGTTCAACAAATACAAGAAATCATTGGGGAATGATTGAATAGATTCTAAAACCCATAATTATCAGGCGGTACTGTGTCACCAAATTAGCTAGCCCATCCAAAACCCGATCTGAGCCCGCTTTCAACCCGTCCAAAAACTGATCTGAACCCGCTATCAAAAACTGATCTGAACCCCAAAGTGGGCAGCCCGTCCAAAACCCGATCTGTGCCCAACATGGGCAGCCTGCACGGGGTCAGACCAAAGCTCAGTGCCCTAAACCGACGGGAGCCCGTCGGTTAGCCCACTCCGGGCCACACTTGCAAAGACAGTCTGGCCCTGTCCGGGGCCACAGTGTGTTTGCTACTAGGGTAATGTAGACCAACATAAAAATGCATTTCTGTGACTAGGCCAGTTATACAAACCATGAATTGTCGAAGCCCGTGTAGGTGTATCCAGCCAGCTTACCATAACGATGGGAGATCTGTGGACAGGAGAAATGCCAATTAATGAGCTAATAGTTAATACACAACCTGCCGACGCTGTACATACGTCCATATTATTAATAACAATACTAATATAAGTGATATGAATGACATCACGAGTTTCCTCATATCCCAGAAGTTGTTTAGGCAAATTTCATTTGCCTCAGTATTCCGACATTCCAAAACTTGATCAACTGCATCCCCAGCGATAAGGGCACAGTTCTTTAAAGACGCTATGTTTGTGGTGGAAGGTTTGAATGCTATAGTTGATGATAACATACAATAAAGAAGAAATAATGTTTTGGATGAACATACAAAGTCAAATCTATCGGCCATGATGAGTGAAGATTTGATGAGTGAGGCAGTGACGATCCCTCCGCTGGTGATCATTGGGTTGTGAGGTTTGCCTGTGTGAAATGTATACATAAGCATGAATATAGGCCCATTCACATGAGCTGAGCATATAACTTTGAGTCCACCAACCATTTGATGGAAGTTAAATCACCCTAATCACATTTGCAGTGCTTAATATGAAAAATAGTTTATTTTGATGACCTGAATCAAAGCTTTTGGGGAAACATCAACGATGAGCCGATGAATTAACTGTCAAATACATAGTAATTTAAAAAATAAATCATAATGTATGAATGAGGTCCTGCCGAATACATCACCAGTGCTGCATGCGTGCATCATGCCGGCCCTTTGGGGTTGATACAGTCTTGGTCGACATGTTCTGCCAATGCATTGCCGACAACCTACTCGCTGGCACTACAATGATGGACCGTGACAACAAATGGACATTAAGGTATCATTCCATCCTCAAATGGTTAATTGAGTAGCTCACCCGAGTGATCCAGAGTGATGGAGTTGGAGCCTCTCCCACTGGGCTCCTGTCCCACCAGCTCATGCACGTAGGCGGGTCCCCGAATGTCGGACGCGGCTATGGCGTAGTTAAAGGGCTTACACAAGGCCTGCACGGTGAACCGCTCCTCGGCATCTCCAAACGACTTCCTGCACATGACAGAACAAGGGTTAGCTTGTTGTGATGAACTATTATCATGAAAACATGTAAACTTTTAAACATTTTGAACATGTGTATTATGTACTGGACAGTATCTCGACGTTGTTTGGTTCTGCTTTCTGTGGCTGCAGAGGGGTCAAAAGCGACCTGGCGACCTGGGCTGTTTTCCAGGCGACCTGGCGACCGGATACAATAATTCAAGTGACCTGCACTGTAAAAAGTAGTTGTTCGTGAACAGCAAAATTTGCAGTACTTTAGCTGTAAAGTATAATACAGCAACACGAGAGGTCGTGAGATCGATCCTTGGTCTAGCCACCTCTCATTAGGGATCTTTAGCAACAAGGCTGTAGCTCATTTAATACAGACATGGCAGAGGTAGCTTATATCCCAATATGACCATTTGTAACACCGTCTCTGTGGCACAACGAATCAGGGCCCATCTCCAACACCGCAGGTCGTGAGTTCAATCCTTGGTCGAGCCACTTCTCTTGTTTTACCTACATCCACCTAAAATTTGTTTTCCCCTCACATGGATGATTAAAAGTATCACCAATACTGGGAGGTGAACCTAGGACCTTCAGATTTGGTTTTACAATTAATTCTGCTGTACAGTAAAAGCTGTTACCAAGTATATACTACTGTACAGTATATGTGCTGTAAATATACATAAGCTGACTTGCTGTAGGTCTACAGCACAATCTACTGGAACCAAAGTTGCCCCCAGTATTTGCTGTACGGGAACACTTCTTACTTCTAACAGTGTGGTGACTTTTGGAGAAATTTGGCTATAGTAAAGATACTATTTTTAAGATAACTCATTATATAAATATAATAAGTTAGTCAGATAAACACAACCAACAACAACAAAAGGTTTGAAGAATGACGGAAGTGAGATTTATTTTTAAATAACCATCACGACGTTTCGGCCTTACAAGTGACATGGCCTTCTTCATAGTAAAGATAGTCTACTTTCCGACTTTGTGCCCTTAATTTAGGCGACTTTCCGACCTGAGGGGGGGGGGGGGGCCTCTGCACCGCTCTTTCTAGTGATACAATTAATGTGTTTTAGACTTCCCCATTGTCATTCCCCCATCACGCAGAATTACTATATGGTACATTCCCTTTTAAGATGTTATGATTTACATAATTATGTAGAACTGTTTGGCTTAAAACATTTCATGCATACGGCTTTGGGAATGCTAGAATGGAACTAACCACATAGGCTATTGTATAGTATCTCCTCTTGCCCCAGTGTCCGTATTTACTGTATTAGTAACTTACAGGAGATAAGGGACAAGGCAAGGCAATAGCTGGACTTGGGCCTGTAGAAATACACACGGCCTATTTATTACAAAAAACAAAGAAAAAATAAATTGACCCCTGCAGCCAGCCTGGCCAGGTTCTGATCAATGGCTGACCAGGCAGGCTACCGGCACACTGGAGGCTGAGAACAATGGCGCCCCCTGGTGTGTAACTAATACACTACTCAATATGATTGAGTCTCAACATTAGTAACTTACAGGAGATAAGGGACAAGGCAAGGCAATAGCTGGACTTGGGCCTGTAGAAATACACACGGCAGACTCCAAGTAAGTAATAATGAAATAACAATCTACACCGATAAAGATGAAGATAAGCAACGTGATACAATCTGGTCAGTGTCTATCCTCATAGAGTAAGGTTTGGTGAGATAAAGCAGGGCTGCCATACTGGCCCAGTCCCCTGCTTGCCTGATGTCTTCGATACTAAGTCCTAGTCTATACATGTACAGCGCTCCCGCCCGGCGTAATGAGTGCATGCCGGCCCGATCTGATTGGAAACCGGCTGATTTCATGAGTCGTTTCAAAAACTTCAACAGCTTTGCGTAAGTCACCGGGACTCGGGTGGCGCCCCTCTGAAGCACGAATACCGGTGCCAACAAGTCCGTGCTGGGGAACTCTTCCAAGTGTCTCTGAACCAAAGAAGCCGCACACAAAGGGGAACTCGGTGCGATAGTGATAGGTACTTTATGGACCCTCTGGCCGTATTGAAACGTCTTTGAACTGGAGATTGCCAGCTCTATGCCCCAAGCTGTGGAGCTAACAGCTCCCCGTCGTAGATAATGTCCCGTCGGGTTGGTGGCTGTGTCAGGAACTAAATTGCTCTTCCTGAGCAAACCACGGTAACTCAGTGCCAGACAAGACCATAGCACCCTGTCTTCCGGGTCACTCATGTCAACAAAAGAAAACATCTTCAGAATGTCAGCGAGTGAGAATGAGGGCCTCACTGGTTCTGGGTCGCCCAGAACTCTGCGGACTCCAGCCAAAATCATGATAAAGTCGAAGTTTGACCGAATTGGCTTCGCGTCATAACCAAAATAAGAGTTCAAAGAAATCACTCCACTGATATAATTCTGTATGGTTGTGTAAGATAAGCTTTTCGACATGTACACAACATACCTGCACATATGTGCTGTGTCCGTCGGCAGAGCCGGTATCAAAACTGATTGACTGAACTTAATATAACGTTTCCATTGAGAGCTCTTAGTTTTCCAAGTGTTCGGTGCCCAAGCCTTCGACCTGAGCTCCGCTGCCTCCCGGTCTAGCTGAAGCCTCCTTTGGACCACCTCTACAACAGAGGAACAAAGGTAAACTATTAGCGTCAGTGGCTCGTGACAGGGTATCTGCGAGCACATTATCCTTCCCTGGCAGATAAACACCCACTAACTGACAATTACTAACCACACACAACCAAAACAATTTTCTCAATAAACACATAGCCACAGAATTCACACTTTTACCCTTATTCAGGGCACTGACTACCTGAGTGTTGTCTGTAATACAATAAACTTTATGGTCCCGCCATAAATGGCTCCAGCGCTCTACTGCCTCATATATTGGGTAGAGCTCTCTCACATTGATATTCTCAGGGATATCCATGGTAGGATGAGGCCTACAGTGGCCATGAATGTCGTCTGCCATGACGATGTCATCCAACCAGTGTCCACATATCCAGTCTAGATCGGTGTACGCACCATACCCGATCCCTGATGCATCAGTGCAGATCATAGATGTATGGAGTGGGGGTTGAATAATCTTCGCTGAACCGTTGAACCACCTCGCGAACTGTCTCCACCATTCTAGATCCTCCTGGAATGACGCGGATAAAGTCACATAACGCTTCTTCGCGCTGAACACACGCAGCATAGACACCACCCTGTGGGAAAATGTCCTACCCCCCCGGACTAAAGTAGAGCAGTGGCTTAGCACACCACATAAGCGCTGGAGTTGGCGTTTTGTCGCCCTGCGGCGACCAGCAAAAAATGCCAACTCAACATCTAACTTGTCCAACTTGTCCTGGGGGAGTCGTAGCGACATCTCTAGCGAGTCCAGTTCCACCCCTAGATAACGCTGAATCTGCGCGGGGGACTGCACCTTCTTGTACGAGATATAGAAGCCCAACAAGCGAAGTGTCTGGTGCAGAAAAAGCTGTGCTTCCTTGCACTGCTCGTACGTGTCGGCCATTAAAAGAAAATCATCTAGGTAGTTGACACAGAAATAACCGTAGGCATTAACATAACGAGCGACTGCATCTGATATGCTATTGAAGATGTGCGGCGCCACTCTAGTACCAAAACTCATAAAATTGTCCTGAATAAACTGGTCCTGTCCATTGACATTCCAAACCAGACCTTGGAGCTCTCTATCACATGGCCGAACCAATACCGTACGGTACGCGCTTCCCAGATCTGAGACGGCCATGAAGCAGCGCGGAGTCATGTGATCTGAAACAGTGTCGATGGAGTTGTAACTAAATGACTTGAATGTGGTGTCCATATAATTGTTAATGCTTAGAAAAGATGGACGGCTTGCATCTGTGATAGGCCTATAACCTCCCGATGCTTTGTGAACAGCTCCCATCGCGTGCACACAATGTGGCGGCTTGTCCACTATTGTTAACTTCCCACTCTCCAATTCGGTGCACATGATCTTGTTGATGGCCTCAAAAGCGTCTATTGTCGCCGAGCTATAATTTAAGCAGAAATAACTGTTTATCGCGACACCCAGGTCTGTTAATTTAAAACCATGGCAAACACCATCTAACAAAAAATGGGAATTGGGGTCCCAGTTACCGCGGCCATAGACTTCTGAGGGGCCACCCGACAACATTTCCCGCCAACCATTTAACTTAAACTGTGAGCGGACACTGCTCAGGAAATGAGGGGCCGAGGAGTCCCATAAAGGGGTGTAATTACTATAATTATCCAACAACTCCTCTATACTGGCCGTGCACATAAGGTCCCCATAACTACTAGGGTACAACGAGTCCAGGTCATAAAAATAATCACAGTCCTGACTGAAAACAGCTGGGAGCACTGGTGAAGCTACGGTGCGCGTACACGAGAAGTTTATCGTCCTATCCGCAGACGCGGGCCTCTCGTGTGCGTAATGTGCAGAGTCTCCCGCCGGTCATGGCCGACCCTGCTGTTGCTGCTGTTGATGATGCTGGTGTGGCTGTTGATGCTGCTGCTGTTGCTGGGGCTGATACTGACCACCTTGATTGTCATAGCCCCCGCGGCAATCTCTACTCTTGTGCTGACCGCTACACTCTACACAAGCGTGCTTCTTGTAGCAAGGGTTGAAGTTACACTCCGTGTTGTTCCACTTCCAGCAGAAATCCGGGGGCCAATCTGACATCTGGCGGTCAAAATGAGGGCCACGATTGCGGCGACGTCTGCCGCGACCCCCGCCCGAAGATGACTGACTGGCACCCGCATGAGGGGATGACCCCGCGAGCATCCGTTTCACCACTAGCATATGTTCTGCACTAAGATGGGCTTCTACTGACCTAACATCACCTGCTACAAAGTCACTCAGTTCACCCCTTATCACTCTTGAAACTACCTCATGGTCATACCTAGCCAGCTGGTCGGGACCGAAAGCTCCACCCTGGCCCTTAAGTGTTATAAACCTCATGTGGGATCTATAGCCTGCAAGTGTGATACTGGGCAAATTGGATTTGATAACAAAATCCAGAACACCATTCATACCATTCATCAATTCCTGAAAACTCATTTCATGGTACAACTTGTCAACATCAATATAACAGTCTGGTCTCAACTTGTTAGTTGGCCTCTTCCTCTTACTAGTATCAGACATCAACTTCAGATTCTTGAGCCAATCTGTATCAGGCATACCTTGAGCATTGGTCTGGGTGCTGAATAGACCATTGACATCCCCCTCTAGTAGGCCTAGTGCAGCTGTATTGAGTCCAGCACTAGCCAAACCAGACTGGAGAGTGTGCTGAGCCGGATGTTGAACTTGGCCAGTTCCCAACTGCTGTTGGGGCTTGAACATGGAGCCATCCTTGTAGTATATAGCTGTGGCTGTTGAGCCTGTTGGGGCCGTTGATGTTAACATCATCTCAGGTAGACCTCATAAGAGGTGTCAGTGACAGTGTGAGAGGGGGGATGAGTGTCACCCAAACCAGGTGCCAGTCCCTCTACCTGGCCCATCCTGAATGAGTGCTCCACTGCACCCCCACCCATAGCATTCACAGTACTGCCAGCGGTAGCCCGATCAGCTGATCGTACCCCGGTATACCCACTGAGATTGAAATTGTCAAAACCACTTCCCTCAACAAGCCCACTTCCCGAGGTTGCGCGCCTCTAACCGGGGGTTGCGCGCCTCCTCCCGGCTGCTGCTCGCCTCTCCCTGGGTGTGTGAGGGGCCTGGCCAACTGATCCAGCTCACCTTGTCGCTTCTTAATAGTCAAAAACTGCTGGAAGTCCGCCAACAACGCCTCTCTGTCGCTGTCCGCGGCCTGTCCGCCATTTTGGTTGTTTACACCAGCGGCTGCGTTCGCCTGCCAGCCGTGGTGAGGATTCGTGTCCGCTGGTTTGGCGCTGTCCGCGTTAGAGTCGCCGTGCACCAGCGTCGCGTCCGCGCTAGTATTCGTCACTACAGTCGACTTTTTACCATCGAACGCCTCCCGGACTTGCTTAATGTAGGCGGCACCGTCCGCAACATGGCTATTGATCGCAGTGTTTGCCGCCCGCGCCTCTTCTAACTGCACCTGTAAGTCTCTTACTTTCCTTTGTCGCAGCAGGACGGCTTCCCTTTGCTTCTCCACACCCAGGGAATGGATCAGGTTATTCATTGTCGCAGTATACACATCGTCAGATGCGACATTTTCACCCGCGGGATCCTCGTCTTCCGAGCTCTGCCGCCCGGCCTCTGTGGTCTGTTGGCGGGGCGCCGCGCTCTGCTCCCCGGGGGGCACGGCGGCCTCGCCGTGCCCACTGTGGCCACCGTGCTCGTCATGGTCCGCTGAGCCGCCGTCGTCCATTGAGGCCTTGTCCTGCCCGGCCCTGTTGATGGTCGGAGACATTGGCTGTTCCACCACCACTGGATGCCTCCTGCCTTCATTTGGTGCACCGCACGTAGGGCACACCTTATTATTTCCATTGTAGGTCGCACGACACTCCTGGTTGGTGCAAACCACCATTTTTACAGGAAAAAATACAGGAAAAAATAAATTGACCCCTGCAGCCAGCCTGGCCAGGTTCTGATCAATGGCTGACCAGGCAGGCTACCGGCACACTGGAGGCTGAGAACAATGGCGCCCCCTGGTGTGTAACTAATACACTACTCAATATGATTGAGTCTCAACATATATACGTATGTAAAGTAAACAGCAGAAATACGGAAAGAACTCACTTTCTTTCAAGAAACATGGATAAAGAACATTCCTGACTCACATTTGTCCATCGATGGTGCAAATGGAGACACCGTACAGATTGGGATCTACTCTCGACATCTGTGGGGTCAAGGAAGATGGCTGCAACAGATAATAAGAACACATTGCAATTGGTTCTTCCATGATCTGATTTACGCCTAATATAATATAAGGTTGTTACTATCTTGTGGTGGATCATTCGGGCTGTGTGAGAGCGCCTAATAAAAACCTTCCACGAAAAATATCTCTGGTTTAAAGCTCATATCCCCACTGAGTGACACTGACTATAGCCTCCGACATTGTGTTAGATCTAGAGTCTTAATGATGTCTGATCCAATAGTGTGTTCAAACGTTTCTTATCATTTCCATGCAGTGCAATTGGCAAATCTAAGTTCCAAATTTTAAATAACTAACTCACCTTTCCATCAGTGTTTGATTTACATTTAAGGTAAATTGTCTCCAGTTTTCTACAGAAACTCGCAAAGTTGGAGATAATCAGGTCATTCTTGAATATCTCACCGATCATGAAGATGTTCTCATTGATGCATCTGAAATAAACGTTTGTGAAATATCAGGGAAATTGTGGGTTCCTTTTTAAAGGAAGCTATATAGTGATATCATGATTATAATTTTTTCTGTCAACGACATACCTAACGTAGGCCTATATATATATACTCTTATAGGATAGCAGAGCTGCAATACGATCCACCTGATCAATGACAATAGAGAGCGTTTGCAAATGTCTCCGTCACCAAACTTGAAAATACCTTTTAAAGAACACCTCCTTTCTTGTCACTATTTTTGGTATATACATAAAGAATATAATTGCCACGTTGAGTTACCTGTGGAATGCAGGGCGGTCCACCCTGAAGTTGGGAAGATGGTCATCTGGGTTCCGTCCTGCCTTGACCATTTCCTCGGCAAAACTCTGTCGTGTCTCCTCCAGACGAGGGTCTGTCCTCTGTATACCGGTACACTCTATAGCCTGAAACAAGGACAAGGGCAAGTTAAAGGGAATTGCTGGTTCCTACACAGAAGCCACCTGGCGGCAAAAATCGAAGCTCATGAAAAGTATTCTTTAAGTTGTATTCATATTCCTAAATAGACCACTTTCCCTAAATAAACTATTTGTATTTGCTATTTTGACAGTATACCTCAATTGTTAACATATATTCACTGCTAGGACACTCATAGGATCCTATAGTTAACCCTCTCACCGCCAGCAGGCCACTAAAGCGGCCAGAGCATCTAATCTACTGAGCTAAATGAAAAAAATATTACCCAAAATTGATGAAAATATTTTCTTAGAGGTTTTATTCAAAGCACCTCATGTTTGGTATCAGATTAAAGCTAATGACATCCTCTGTATTATCCCACATTTCATTTGTGCACACAAAGAACCTGCAAGGAGTAGCCATGGCAACATGTTATTAATTTCTTTTAATAATTGTAATTTTTCGATTTTTTTGAAAATATTCAGAGAAATCTGGCGGTGAGAGGGTTAAGGCAAAAGAAATATTTTTCCAAAATTCATGCCTTTCTCATTTTATCTGTGACCCCCTGTTTTATTGGTCCTAAAATGTTTGTATAGATGTCCATTATATATTCCTAAGGGTTGGTTGCAATATCAATAGAAGAAGGGGATTATGCATGACAGATAATGTAAAAATGCTGTTTTCCTATTCATTTCTATAGTTAAGGTACTCCGTTGCTCAAATGGCCGTATCATGAAAGTTAGTACCGTGACATGACAATTTCTTTTGATTTTCTATAAGATAATAAATCAAACTAACATGATCCTGAGTTTGTATGCAAAAGTCAATAGAACATCAGTAATCCTGCGACGAGTAGCGAGTCCCTTTAAACAGACATACCAGTAAAATAACACCATTGTCAACGCCCTGGCATGATTCAATAACAATAACTACTGTTTAAACCCATTCATTGGCTAGACAATGTTATGGTTGCCCTTTGTTTGCATTGATTTTTCCAAATTGTTTGAACACATTCTTAGGTGAAAGAATATGGACTCTACTTACTTCCCAAAAGATGTCGGCCGATACCTTGTCTTCACCCTTCGACAGGATATCGAAGAGGACATCATCGATATCAGATGGATTATTCAAGTGCAGTAACACCTCTTCACTGAAAATAAATGGTATGTAATACTGTAAAGAAAGAAGAGGGTGATTTCTGGGAGTGTTCTTTTCATGGAATGTCCACAAAGTACTGTTTGTCCATACTCAGCCTTCACAAAGTGTTCACAGTAAACACTTCGTCACTTCTAGTGAACTTTTCCTATTGGGGAAGTTCACCCCAAGTCGGCCGCATATACCTCAAGTCGCCCACCCCTCCAGGGTGCACACAAATCGGTATGATGTTAAATAAGCATGTCTGGTTGAATACAATTGCTTCTACTAGTTGGTACTGTTTGTTTAATATTATTATTGGTTTTTATCCACCCTGGAGGGGTGGCCGACTTGAGGTGTGTGGTAGACTTGGAGTAAACCTACCCTTCTTACATTTCATGCATGATACATCAATACAGGAATGATGTGTTCCTGTGGTGGGCTGTTTACAGCATGAGCGGTTATGTGATGAAAAACCTCCGCGGAGATGTAGAATATGTTACATAACCTCTGAGGCTGCCCCAAGGAGGTTTTATCACTTATACTCCACTTTCTATCCATAGCAGATCAAGATATTGATATATATCCATCTTTTGATAAAGAATTCACATGATTTTCGAAATTTCTTTTAATTATTGGTACATAACCTCTGAGGCTGCCCCAATGAGGTTTTCTCACTTATACTCCACTCTCTATCCATAGTAGATTAAGAAAATGATATATTTCCATCTTTTGATAAGGAATTCACATGATTTTCGAAATTTGTTTTCATTTGGATAATGTGGTGTTCAATCCCACACATCCATACCCCTTGAACTAACATGATTAATTATCTAAAGCAACACACAACTTTGAAAACTGTCTGGTGGCCAACCAGATAGGACACAGCGTAATACAGTCAAAGGGTGCCAGGTTCTAATCACATCCTGGTCAACGTCATGCATTTTGTAATTTCAGATCATTATGTCAAATCACTATTCATCAAGTTTGGAAAATAAAGAAAGGAAAAATGGTAAGAAATACAAAAAGTCCTACCCCCCCCCCCCCCATGATATGAATGCAATATTGCAATAGTGACCTCTTCCCTTAATGAAATGGTGAAATAGTTTCCACCAGGTACTCCTGTGCTAAGCTCTTAACATGGTAACCTAAGTAGGAGGTCTGAGTGTATACCTTACAGCCTGGGGCCTGTAGTGTAGTGGTCATTTCTTTGGACTTGCAAGCAGAAGATCATGGGTTTAAATCACCATAAGGCCAAACATTTTTAGGCAATGATATCTTATGAGTATAACAATAGATAAGTAGCCAGTAGTTCTTACGAGATCCTTCACACAGGTGTTCCTCTGTGGCCTACCTGTTAGGGCAGAGTTCATCTGATTGGAAAATTTATCATAAAACTTCATGTATAAGCCTAACTTGCATATAAGCCGCACCCCGACTTTAGGCCAATCCTATAAGCCGCACTGGCCATCTGATTATGGTGACTTTTGTACTGTACACGTATTGTAGGAACAAAAAGCTGTATAAGCTGCACCTGGACTCTGTGCCAATGCTACAAGCAGCACCAGTGATCTGACTCGCATATATACCCCCAATTCTATGATTCTATGGTACCAGCCTAGATTTGAATCCACTAAAGGCAGGGTTTTAAAGGGGAAACCATCCACATAACCTCCTCCCAGACTTGACCTAGTTCATACAGCTTCCTCAGGAGGTTACACACATAACCTCCTAAGGAGGTTATATGAAGTAGGTCACTCCGCTCAGACTATTCAAGATGACATCATGGTCTGAGAGAGGAGAATATGCCATATAACCTACTAGTCAGGCAGAGAACCCCCCAAAAATCAAAGTGCCTGATATAGTTTTTTTCGCTCTTGATTCTGAAAGATATGGTATCAGGTAACTTGTATCAGCTCAGTGGGGTGTTCCCACTGTTGAGGAATTTCGATTATTCATGGTTGCTTCGCAACCAGCGAAATGCAACATTAATTGCTTAGTTACATCCATTTATGTTATGCATAGAGTATATTTAGCTTTCACTACCCCCCTAAATAGGCCTCAGGGAAATCAATGATGTAATCTTTGTGTTGCTATGGTAAGTGGTTGCCTAGCAACAGCAGTTTTATAATGAATTTCCTTAGCAGCCTATTTAAATATCAACCATGGAAAGGTTCTAACCTTACCTACCCCCCCTATATTGACACCAGGCATTCTGCTGATATTATCATCATGTTGCTAGGGTGAGTGGTTGCCTAGCAACAGCAGTTTTATAATGAAATTCCTTAGCAACCTATATAAATATCAACCATGGAAAGGTTCTAACCTTACCTACCCCCCTATATTGACACCAGGCATTCGGCTGATATTATCATTGTGTTGCTAGGATGGGTGGTTGCCTAGCAACAGCAGTTTTATAATGAAATTCCTTAGCAACCTATATAAAAATCAACCATGGAAAGGTTCTAACCTTACCTACCCCACTATATTGACACCAGGCATTCTGGTGATATTGTCATCGTGTTACTAGGGTGAGTGGTTGCCTAGCAGTAATGAAATTCCTTAGCAACCTATATGAATATCCACCATGCCTAGCAACTACAGTTTTACTATATAATTGCAATATACTATTGTAAATATCAGCTAAAGTGACCTCAGGAATTCTGCCAACACCACCATATCATTTCTTGGGTAGGTGGTCGCAACAACAGTATTATGACATATTTGCTTAGCAACCAGTTGTAATGTGAACAAATATCACCATATAGTAAAACCTGGCTACAAAGAACAGGGATACAACAAGCACTTGGTTATAATGAGCATATTGTCATGCCCTGATTTGACACCACCAACCTGTTGCTAATGTCAGTGGTTGCCTAGCAACGACAAACCTAGAACATGTCAACGTTACAGGAAAATGTATTTCTAAAGTGACCCGAACAGCTCTGTTGGTTGGATGTCCAAGTTGCTTCATGCCCTTGATGACAAACAAGGTCTTTTGAAGGGCAGTGATGGTATTTGAATCTTTGAAATGAATGAAGGTGGAAAGCATGTCCCTATATATTTTTACGAAGGCAATTATTTCTATACATCTAGAACAACATAGGCATAGCATGAGATGGACAGACTGTATGTTTGTTCACCACAGCTGGGTGAAAATGATCAGGTCAAACAACGGGCTGGAAAGTGCCTCTTTTGAGAGGTCACGTTTTGCATCTAAACCTCAAAAATTGTCAGAATGCCTCTCCTGTGTGTAATGACTCTTTAATATGTGAATTCAATTTACTATCTCAAGCCAAATTCAATTCCAAAAATTTGAATTGACTCTTCAGGGACTGGATATAGGAAGCAGTAGGCACTGAGTTTTGGAAGCAGCGGGGAGCATCTCTGGGAACCAGCAGTCCTTGGGTGTAGGATATCCCCTACGCCCTTATTGGGCTTAATCTGTCAATCTCCTAGCCTGTCACTCTCCTATACCCTTAAACGATCACTCCCCTACTGCTTTACTCCCTTACTCCCTCATACCATCATGGTCCCCTACTCTCCTACTTCTTCATTCTTAAACTTCCTTATGTCCCACAGTTATCACACTACCCCTTCCGCTGCTGCCTCACTCTCCTTCTTCCTCACTCCCAAATACCCCTTCAGTTATCACACTTCTCCACTCCCCCACTGCCCTGCTCCCCCATTGCCCTACTCTCTCAATCGTGTTACTTTCACACTTGCTTTTACCCAGTTTATGCTGCCTAAGCTTGTGTCAAGAGTAAAACCCCTCCTTTGGTACCAAAGGGTGGGCTTCTGAAAGGAGTTGTCTATTGAAACTCACTCTTTGTTATGGAGGTTGTTAAACTAAGTTTCAGATTTAGATAAATTCCAGCATTTGCTTAACCCACACAGTCAATTCCCTCCAATGGCCATCCTGCTATAGTGACCTCCCAATCAATGGGGCCAAGACCGCTTTCCCCTTTATTCTAATATGAAAAATTCTCACTATTGTGCAACCTCTCTGGATTCAGGTAATATTTGTAGTCACTAAGGGGAAAGTGTCAGGAGCGAGCCAGGAGGGATGGGGGGGGGGGTGATGAGGAGGTCTAGCTTTAAAACCTTGCTTTACCACCGGTAGAACCCCTCCCCCTGCCTCCTCCTGGCTATCCGGTGGCACTTCCTGCCACTGCTTGGTGACCACACCATAACAAACAGTAGCCCTCCTACTACAGACCTACGTCAGCTAACTGGGGGTCCTCCACTATATCCCTAAGGATTGGAGTAAAATTTCTTCTTTGTCTGTTGCAATAAAATTTGCCCAGCAACAGACAATGTCGGCCAAACATATATATAATTGTCTCTCCTTCTATATCATATATATTTCCTCCCTCCAGCGAGTCCAGATACAATGGACCTATAAGGGGGGATATGAGAGGGAAAGCTGTGTTAGGGCCTCCCCTATCCGCTGTGATGTGTTGGGTGTAGTTACAGACATATGGGGGGGGGGCAGGGTGGGGTGCTGTGGGAGGGCCTCATTCTCCTCTATGATGCAGTGGTCTTAGGGGTTAGTTTTAGACATATGAGGGGGCCAGGGGGGCTGTGTGAGGGTCTCTCTCTTCTCTGTAATGCTGTGGTCTCATGTGGGTAGTTACAGACCTATGAGAGGGACCAGGGGGCTGTATGAGGGTCTCCCTCTCCTCTGTAATGCAGTGGTCTCAAGTGGGTATTTACAGATGTATGAGGGAGTGAGGTGGGGGCATGGCAGCTGTGTGAGGGCCACCATCTCCTCTGTAATGTGGCAGGCTTTGGGGAAAAGGGGAGGGTAGGGGGAGGCGGGGGACTGTGGGAAAACTTTCTCCCTTTGATATGGTCAGTTCAGGGGGCAGGTGTAGCGATACAGGTGAATGGGGTGATCACCTAGGGAGAGGGGCACATCCATTTTGAAAACTGCTGTTGCTAGGCAACCACTCATCCTAGCAACATGATCATGATGTCAGTAGAATGCCTGGTGTCAATAAAGTGGGGGTAGGTAAGGTTAGAACCTTTCCATGGTTGATATTTATATAGGTTGCTAAGGAATTTCATTATAAAACTGCTGTTGCTAGGCAACCACTCACCCTAGCAATACGATGATAATATCAGCAGAATGCCTGGTGTCAATATAGTGGGGGTAGGTAAGGTTAGAACCTTTCCATGGTTGATATTTATATAGGTTGCTAAGGAATTTCATTATAAAACTGCTGTTGTTAGGCAACCACTCACCCTAGCAACATGATGATAATAGCAGCAGAATGCCTGGTGTCAATATAGTGGGGGTAGGTAAGGTTAGAACCTTTCAATGGGTGATATTTATATAGGTTGCTAAGGAATTTCATTATAAAACTGATGTTGCTAGGCAACCAGTCACCCTAGCAACAGAATGATTATATCATTGGTTTCCCTGAGGCCTATTTAGGGGGGGTAGGGAAAGCTAAAAATACTCTATGGATAACATAAATTGATGTAACTAAGCAATTAATGTTGCATTTCACTGGTTGCGAAGCAACCATGAATAATCGAAATTCCTCAACAGTGGGAACACCCCACTGAGCTGATACAAGTTGCCTGACACCATATCTTCCAGAATCAAGAGCGAAAAAAACTATATCGGGCACTTTGATTTTTGGGGGGTTCTCTGCCTGACTATACAGTAAGAACAATAGACTAAACACCCAGGCGGAGTATAAAAGGTAACACTATCGATTTGGTGGAAAAGGCCTGAACAGGATCACCCTCATCAGTCAGGAGCATCTCCCTCATCATCTGCAAAAAGGAGAAGTAATTCTGGGTTTTCAATATATTACACCTAGTCTTTCTCTTACTGTGTGCAGTAATACCCAATAAATAGTCAGAAGAAATTATGAATCAAACTGTGTTGGAGAAGTGTAGTAATTTCTCCCTTCCTTGTGGTACATTTACAAGCAGGTGCCATTCGCGATGAGGGTAATGTGCATTATCCACAGATAGGCTTTTTTCTTGTGCTAGAGTTAGGTGGGGTTTCTATAGAACACCTTACTGAATAGGTAAATGCATGATAGTTACCGAAACACTTGAGTGATTCAGGTCAGTACGCCATTGACATATATCGAACTTACCATCGGCTGAGTGACCTTGTGATGCAATATTCCTCCCCAAACCACATGCAATATGGCCATTAGAATGTTTTGAACACGGCAGGTCATCCTATATGGTGTAACACATTTTAATCCCCTTTCTAAGGGTAACGTACAATATGCAATCATTAGTGGTATGGAAGTCCGCTTTTTGGTATGGTTCAACGTTACTGTTCAGCATTCTCAACTTTCATTCACGGATGACCTGCCTGGGTAGCACAGGGTATGATTAGGTAACGATGACAGATTGATGAATAGGCAAGGTGCTCTGAGCATAATGGTAGGCTGGATGCAAGCATGTAGCTTCCTCTGCAGTGACGACGTTTGATATGGCTATGGTAAAGGGAGACTAGGGATGACTGGCTACCCTTGTTTGCGAAAATACCAAAGGTTAACCTCATTTACTTTATATGATCTATTTAGATTGTGTGGCGTTCCTGTGTACAACTACAAACAACACATATCCTATCCTAACTTTAAGTATATTTCTAAACCTGCTGTGGTGCACATATTGTCTTGTATCAGTGCCTCTTTATGTGCAACGTATATCCAACATAAAGTGTGCTATGGAGACCTTTCTGGTGGAATGAGTATTCCTTAGTCTCAAATCCCACGATGTTTTATGTCACCATTGCCACAAGTACTAATGGCCACCGTCCACAGAGCATAAATCGGCCGCATATGGATAGAATTGCCATACATTCCCTATCTAAATTATTTATAGAATGGCCCTATACGTCCGATTTATGCTCTGTGGACGGTAACCCTAAAGTCAACTAAATTTATCACATGTAGACCCACACATGTTATCGGTGATCATGCATGCATAATATATATTTCTATGTGTGCAAAGTGAGGGATCTCCTTGAGCAGAGATGTGACGTATTATATGGATCAATATAATAAATATATAGTTGCTAATCACTGGACCACAGCAGGTTCGACGTTTTGTAGGTTTTGTAGGTTTTATGCACATCAGATATGTATGTTTATCATGCTATCATTACTGTATACGCAATGGTTTGGTATTTCAATAATGATATTCTCCTTTCATTGTGGCAAGGATTCAGTGCTCCCATCCCAATCCACTCCACCATATTTGTCGAAATACTCTGCTTGTAACTATAGAAATATCGTGCAATTCTAATAAGGATGAATGACGCACTTGGCTTGGGCTGCAATTGAGTTATACATGTATACGTATGTGCTCCGTGCCCTAGATAAGCGTTGGTTTATCTCCCTACATGATTCACATTGGCGCCTAACACTACAGTTTGGCCCAGGGAGTTCACTTCCTCTCCTTTCTCTTTCGAGTTGGCAGAGATGACTGGCATGCTCACCGTATAACTCTCAGATGCTCCGAAATCTAATATACATCGCAATACAAAACAATCACTTTTCCATACACTGCATATCTTTAGTTCTGCTCTTTCTCCTAATTTAGGCTAGAAAGGTTACTGATTTTGTGCAGGCCCAGTCATAACCCCCATGGCATAGCTTTTAACATTATGGTCATGTTTGTTTTTGAATCTTGAGATTATCTCGGCTGTAATAGCATAGGAAGTATACTCTCGTCCTTTAACAGCGACAAAATCTATACTAATGCACCGATTGTGACCTCACTTTTTACGGGGGAATTTAAGGGAGCTCACTTCACCCTCCTCCCCTATATATTCCCTTGCAATTGCCTCCCTCCCTATCATTAGACATGCAGCTTCCGACACTTAAACGGGCAGCAAAGAATTCCCCACTGGTCTCATCCCCATCTGGTATTGCCACACAAGTATACATGTGTGGTTACCTACCATTGGGAAGGCAGTTCCTCCAGCCATACCCTCCTTATTTCAGGTAAGGTATCCTGGCGTTTTAGCGGCGGTGGTGCCCTTTTCTGTAGGCCATGCTGAAGTTCCTTCTTGACGTCCCTCATTGTGGTTGTGTCTCTGTTTCACCTGTATAACGAACAACAAGTAACTGCAGTTAATGTGGTGGGATTTACAACCTGACGGCTCTATAGAGACAGACGCCTCTTAGGTTCAATAGGGATTAGATTACTGTCTGATAGAGCCAGGTCAATGCCATCTCATTCAATGCCATTACACTGTATAGTCGTCTGGTGGTTTCTAACTACACACATGGCTGCTCATCTATCGTGGGATTAGAGAATGGTGGAAGGGCCTCTAGAGGAGGAATGAAGTAAGTGCATCAAACAAAGACGATAAAGAAACAGCAGCCACGGATCCTTTAAAAAATTATTTTCTATGAAGAGTCTCGATCTTTCTTCTGATCTCAATAAAAACAACTGGCTGCGACTTATTGATTTATTTCAGTTTACCCCTACTGTTAGTTGTTACCGAGAGTCGTGCAGAGACATATGTGCCTCTACATGGGTAAAAATCGACACGGGCGACACGGCCCTTTTTGGCCCTTTTAAAAATCGACGGACACAGGAAAATCGGGGATAAAAATCGACCCACAGGAGGTTTTCTCTTTGTTCTTATATAGCTAAAATTCGACACAATGCCACTGCTCTACTGCTAAAATTCGACCCGGCGACACGGTCAAAATTGCGGGTACCCATGTAGAGGCACACATATGGCTTTGGATGTAATTTAAAAACAGGCCCATGACGATCCCTCTTCTGTTGTGTTCTCTGCCATAAGCAGTTCTGGCAGGTTAACCTGCTATTGCATACATAAATCAGGTAGATATACATGTACAACAGTGTGATAGCAGGTCATAATGTGATAAATATCTACCCGGTCAGCAGCATCAGCATTGCTTCCTTGGCCCCACATGAGTATAAAGGTGGGCCATCAGGTGGGACCCATGTGCAGCAGTGTACTTGGGGCACACCATATTTTTGTCCTTGGCTAACTGGTGGGACTGAGATTGGCTCCTCCAAATTTAGAGCAAATGTACCCGCATGGGCACATGTGGGCTTGCTCAAGCTTACTTTTTTTCGGGAGTGGGGCTGGGGGTTGGTGCAATTATTTGATATCCCGATGTTATGCCCCATGTCCTAAATATAAGTTAGTTTCTCCATATGGGTAGGAATCTCATCTCTTCCTTACTCTTCTACTGTTGACGGGGTAGAGAAATGCATCATTTAGCTGATTTTTTCTCTGGTTGGACAGATTTGTCAACTTGGGTGATACGCCCAGAACACAACCAACCGGTGTGTGAGAACTTATTCAGTGGCAGTACAGTGCTGCTTGTTTGCCTATTCAAATGGGGTTATATAACATGGGGTTCCAAGAGCCTATTCTGAAATCTGTTATCTTCCTAGCCATTCTGAAATTATCGAGAATCCATAAACCTTTGTGATCCAGCCCAGATGAATCCCATCCATGAGAGGGAATGAACTTCCCAGTAGCCATGAAAATTAAGTTGATGGCCTGAGCCCATAAAGTTAAGTGGTGGGCTAAACCCAAATGGAACCCACGTCACAGCCCATGCCAAGTCCATACAAAGCCCACTGACCCTTTAGCCCACTTTTCCAAAACCCATCCCAGTAAACATTGCTTAATGGGGCCCATAAAAATTATGTGTTTTTACCTGGGCAAGCTAATTTGCCCACCCTGGGTTTTGGTCCTTTTTGTCCAGGGCTACCAGTGGAATCCCATTTGGTTCTGCCCAGATTCCAAGTGCCCAGCCCTAGCCCAGATTTTGAACACACTACCCAGTGGGCACAGACCATTGAATCAACATTGATAAATGGTTGTCAATGTTGATTCAATGTTGATTCAAAGCTGATTCAACATCAAACTGCACGTTGTGCCCACTGGGTAAAAGTATAGAAATCGTAATTTCTGGAGAAAAATCAGATGTCAGTTTGTTTCAAAATATTTACAATGTTTTTTTGAAGAAAAAAAGTGTTCGTGGGCTGGCCCATCTGGGCTCCCACTGGTAGCCCTGGACAAAAAGGACCATAACCCAGATATGGGCAAACCCAGCTGGCCCAAGTAAAACACATATGCGCGCCAGGGACCAATGCTGACTGGGATTCTATGTGAGACCCATCTTAATTGACATAATAGCATAGCTACTTTACTTAAAATGTTAATCTCAACGAATTTCTGGCTAATGGACACAAATTAAAGTACTGGCAATGTAGGCAAATGCCTATATTTGAAGTTTTGTCTGTGAGCTGATCCCAGCTGGGGACCACCTAGCAGCTCAGGTTTACTCCCATGGAAATCTCAAGAAGATTTTAGCCCACCATAACTAGATCTGGACAGCCCTGACAAAAGCCACTTTGACACAAATCCATGAAAATGGTACTTTGCATTACAATTTCTAAAAACAACCAAAGGATGAGTATGTTTCAAAGTACTTACAATGTATTAAAAAAGCAGTTAGTTGGTGGGCTTAGCCGATCTGGGCCTCCACTGGTAGCCTTGGACAAAAATGACCAAAACCACAATTCGCTACAGATGCCTTGCAGTTTACACTCCTCTTGTACATCATTTGGGATTCGGAGGGAGCCCCTGAGAAAGTATTAGATTGCCAAAACGCAGAGAGTTTGCAACATCCAACGCCGGGGATTGGCCTTAATTATGCCACATTGCCATTGTATATATGTATATATAGTCATTGGTTTGTTGGGTTACTACGTTATTATTATATGTTATTATGCTGATAGCTATCTTCTCTGAAATAATAGGAACATTATTCTTCCATCACTGCATTAAGCTAATCCATTTGCTCCCCCATGCAACTACGCAGTAGTCAATTACAAAAAGGACTGACTCCACAGGAAGATTGTCAATGATCTAGATCAAAGCTGGAGGACATACATCAACATTAAAAAAGAAGAAGAAGAGAAACCACATCCTGCATGGGCCTAGGATAAGCAGGGCTACATCTGTCCTTTGTTAGTTTGTCAACCAGTCACGTTCTAAAAGAATACCTCACTCAATTAAATTCCATCTTTTCATTATGTAACAATATCTACATAATCTTGTCAAAATAAATTATTAGCTAATAGTAAAGTGATGATTGAATATGCTGGTTTTCAATATGTCTCCGTCCCCAAGTTCCAACTCAAAGTGGTTTTGGAGACGAGACAAGTAAACCATAGAATGTTGACTTCAGTAGTATGCCAGTAGCCAATGGTAGAGCTCCATTTTGACACACCCACATCCCCTAGCCACACTCATGTTTACAGTCGAATATGTGTAATATTTCTACCATCTTCCTTCGACAGCCTCCTTTATGAATACGATGTTATCATGTACATATATACTTGCTAGCATCAGAGCATGCCGTCTGCAAAGTGCAAGAATAGTTCACCTACCTTATAAATGGCAGCTCTAGAGCAGAAGATCCTTAGTCCTTGAGTAGCAGACGACTACTGCGTCGATCTTTGTCTGACGCCTCCAGTCAACTGTTCGTGTCTCAGTGGGATGGGACGCACACCACTCAGCGAAGCGCGTCCACCGCTCAGTGCGCCTACAGAGACAATGTAGGTTTATGTGTATACGGGACTAGCGCATCCTGGTACCTCAGACAGTCGGGGGCTAAATCCCCATCTCCTTATCATGCTAATCCCCTCCCCTCACACCTAGAACAAAGGTGCTGATAAGAAATTCACCCAGGATGCACTGCTCTGGAGTCGGGGGCCTAACCACAATGCATTGCTCTGAGTCAAGATGGCGGCCCCCATAGCCTAAAGCGCTAGTGCCCTATACTAACATACTCAACTGAACCACCGGCGCTTTAGGGGTATAGGCGTCTAGCTGGTAGCATTATCAACCAATCAGAAAATTCCCTGGCCTTCACTGCAGAATTCTTAGGGGGCATTATGTAACAGCCTGTACCCATTGTGATTGCTGTATCAGTGCTTATCTCGCCGGTTACCAGATCAAGCAATGGTGCCCCCTACTAAGGAAACTGCAACCTCGGTATAGTGGATGTGCATATTATGCCTATATAGACAAGCCCAGCCAAATCCCAGATATCCAAAAAAGAAATTGAAGGAATGCACCTCAACCTAGCATTATATATTAGAAGTGTTTTATTCGAAAATGTATTGCAAAGAGGTATTTCTGAAAAGAGTCATTAGAAGATGCATGTTTCTATTGTCCTCTTGAGCAACACCGTCCTCTCAGGGAAAACGGTTTGTAGGCCCTACGAATGTTGTATATATGTATACATGCATTAAAAATGATGACTACCCTAACAGATGTGGGTCATCTACGTATTTCCATGTCATATAATATTATCTTCTTGCATGTGCATACCTCAGACTCCTTTAGGGGGTGGTCATTATTCAATAACAGGGGGAGGGGTATAGGATTTGCGAGCCCCCGCACGCAATTCTTACCGGCCCTCCCCCTAGATAGGTCAGAATATTTGAGACCCCAACTAAAATGTGATGTTGGCTTTTTGCTTAGTGATACGTGGATATATATATATATACGTCACTTACACATCATAATCTATACATTCCTCCAGGCTGGAGTCCACTACCTGACTAAATGTGTACACCATTGATTGGAATACTTATATTGACTGCAATTAGTGCATTCGAGAGTGATTGCATGGGTGGCTTTGGAACAAGGACATCCAGGCACGCAACCAGACGAGTTCAACCCAAAGTATATAATATGTACAGCCACAGGTCAGGTCACTGGAAGGAAGAACCCTAACAAGCTTAATTAAGTAACCCTTTGTGGTAGACTACGTATTAATCAGGCTAACAGATTAATTAGATTATAAAATATCCCTATCACAGAACATAACCCTTCTCAGCACGTCAAGTATTACTGATATCTTCTGGCCATTAGCTGGTTGTATTAAGTCCAAATTAGGCGATGGTGGCTCTACCTCTTTGACCTAGATATAGCTGCTGATAATGCAAAACAAATCTGTGTTGCAGGTTCAAGTCTGAAGTACCCAGCAAACCGAGGTGGGCTAGGTGACGATTAACCATGACAAATATGACGAGAGCGCTTTTTTTCTTTTCTTTTTGCTGGTGACCAAATGGGCCGGTAAATGTGGATTCATGGCAAACTAAATTCATATGTCAGTGATTAAGAAATTATGGATCAGCAGACGTGCATATAAAATGCATATCGTCTCTTGCCCATTGCATCTGCAACACTGTACGCTTTGATTTGATATCAAATGTGCCTATATTAACCATTTTAATGATGGTTTTCACTGAAAAAAAAGTTGCATTTGGAGTGGCCTTATGACGAGGTTTATATAAGCGCTGTGATCACCGGCACAGTGTTCACCCTTAAGTCGTCACTATATTGACGACTTTTGGACCTCACAGGGCTTTCAGTGTGTATTTCTTTACCTGTGTCAATGACGTCATAGCACACAGTGGAAGTGTGCAGCCTGGTGATCAAGGGCTTATATGCATTTGAAATCTATACCATTTGCCTCCTGTGGGAATGAAGGTAATGAAGCTGCAATGTAGCACAGTTAGCCCCTGTTTCCTTATGTCCCCCTTGAATTTCTCCCCCCCCCCCCCCCCTCATTGTAACAAAAGCAAGAATGTGTCTTTTCCTGTGTTCGTTACTTTTTTTTTCACCCCAAAACTGACGTCATGCACCACATGAGCACACCCTCCCTCCCGCATGACGTCAATTACTGCTATGGCTATGGACAAGAGATCCGATATCTCTAGGTCTAACTATGTATGTTTGGAATGTCTTTTCCCAGAAGAGCAAATCTCACTTTATCAGAGACATATCAAAATCCAATAGTCACCAAGCGTGACACTATGTTTTGAATTTCAATCAGATATACAAATGCCTTTACACTAGCAGTCCTTTTAGCATAGTGGTTAAACATCAAGCAAAGTTGCATTTTTGCGCCTATGTTTTTGTATGTATATTCTGATATATGCACTAGAAGAATACTTCATCTCATGGTGATCTATTTAAATGGGAAAAAGGAGTTGATTCAAATCAGTGACGGATCCAGCATTGTCTAGAGGGGGGGGGGGCGCAAACCTGGCCAACCTGGAGTGACTGTCTGTTTCCCGCTAGCAAAGCTGAGGGGCCATATTAGGGGGGATTGGGGGCATGCCCCCAAGACAATTTAGATGGTCTGGATGTGAAAAGGTGCATTCTCATGCATTTTAGGACACAATATTTTAAGACTCAGTCACCTCCCCCCTCCAGGTCATTCATACTCCACTGAAATAGCCTATGGTATGTCATATGATATCGTCTCCTTCGCTCTCCCATTCCCTTCTTTTCTTCTCATTTCTTTTCTCTTCTTCCTCTTTTTTATTTTTCTTTGGGTGGGTGGGGGGGGGGGGGGGCAAGGCCAGTCGGGTCCCTCCTGGATCCGCCAATGTCAAAAAGTATTACCTACATGGCATTCAATCCTGTACATATTTGATCTGCACAGTACTGCATCCAAAAACGTTAACAGTAGGCAATCGAAGCAGTCAAGGCTGCGCCCTGGGGGCCAGCCTCCACCTAGCCAGCATTGGTCCCTGGGGCCCACATGTGTTTTACTTGGGCCAGCTGGGCTTGCCCATATCTGGGTTAAGATCCTTTTTGTCCAGGGCTACCAGTGGGAATCCAGATGGGCGAGCCCAGGAAAAACTTTTTTCCCCACAAATACATTGTACATTTTCCCAAACATACTGACATCTGATTTACCTCCAGAAATAACCATTTAGGCTATTGCACATTTTTATAGTTTATATTTAATCTCGGCTCGAGCTGGGCACTTTGAATCTGGGCTATCCCATCTGGATTCCCACTGGTAGCCCTGGACAAAAAAGGAGTATAACCCAGATATGGGCAAATCAGCTTGCCAACGTAAAAACACATATGGGTCCCACTAAGCAATGTTGGCTGGGCAGGCCCATACCCAGCCAACACACCCATATGGGCCCCAGGTGGGGCGCAGATGGGCTGCCATATGGGGCATCTCTTCCCTTTATTTAAGGAGGAGAAGCAAAATGCATCCTTTGACTAATTACAACACTGATCACATTGGGAGACACAGTCAGAGTTCCTGTTAGTCTGATAGTGATACCTGAGGCAGTCCTAGGATTATGTACTATGTACAATTTCACATGATATGAACCTACTGTGACAACTGTTTCGTTTCAATGGGTTTAAAGGAATTATTTATTTATGCCTCATTGTAACAAGGTCTTTGAAACGTGATATTATATATTTTGTCTGTCGCTTCTCCATAAGAGTATCCTAAAGAACTGCTCTCATCAAAGAGCATCATAAATACCCAAGCAGAAAGGATCTGATGCTCCGGGGCAGCTGCGTGTGTAGGGGTTGGGGTGGGAGTCGATCAGTCTTTCTTCTTCAACCTACAATATTGACCAACTATTGTATTACCAGTAGTCATTTATGCCAGTTTAATTTTTATAAAGAAAGGATTATTCACACTTTTATACCTAAGCATCTTTTCTGTGTGACTGCTCATTATGTGCATAATATCCGTTCTGTGTGTGTGGCTGCTAACACAATATACATCCGCTGATTTGTGTGTCTGCTCCAATTCACAGTAGGGCGTATAACCATTAACTCACCTCAACCCCAGGGTGTGCATTTTCTCCTATAGATGTGCAGTATTTTACAGTTATTGGCTCAATTACTGGTTCAGTAATATACAACATGTATAGTTCTAAGACTTTCACCAGATATTGTATATCCAATTTCTGCTTCACGATTAAATGGCAGCCAAAGAAAAGAAAAAGATAAGACACATTAGAAGTTCGGAATGGACTGATACTTAAGTCTCCCGCTCTGTTAACTTCCAATAAAAGGTTTCCTTTAAAATGCCTGCAACAAAAACAGGATGAAAAATACTCACTTCACTTTTGGATAACAGCTAGTCTATCAATTACATCTTTTAACCGGTACATTTTACTCTCTTGACCAATTTTAGTGGAGGTATAGCCTTAAATGCAACCTATATGCACATGGTACATAAGCATGTTACCGGGGTCTATGAACGCCCAATACATGTCTGTATAAAAGGATCCAAATCTGAAGAAGTGCAGGAAAAATGATTTAGACTTCTATTAGTTCTTTGTCAGATGTGTTATATGACCACGGAGCGCCAACAGATATAGGGGGACATTAATGGCCTGAATAAGCTATTTCTATACCTATATTCATATATTTCCCATTATCATGGTTAAATATTTTTTCATGATTGGACAAAGGTTTCTAGGGTGGGCCCTTTTTTGCTATGGATAGGGTTGTGTAACCTACATCACGATTTGTCCCCATTACATTTTGTCCACAACCAACTCTAACGAGGTCATGCTGCTGCTTTTTTGACCTTATCTGCAACCATGCAATATTCCCCAAATAAAAATCGTACCAAAAGACTTTTGTCTGCATCCAACTGTAACGAATTGTCCACAAATTACGTTTTGTCCACATCCAACTCTACCGAACTGTCCACAAATGACATTTTGTCCACATCCACTCTATAACAAATGCGCAATTTCATGCGCAATTTCATTTTATCTGCATCCAAATCAAATGTTGACATTAACATCTGCTAAAACAAAATGTCTACACTGAATCACTAAATAAACTTTCAAAGAATTATAAAAAGCGATGTCTCTCAACCTGTACTGTAACCTTTGATAACTTCTGTAATCAATACATAATCACCATTGAAAATATTACTAGGAACATTCACTATTCTCGAGAATCTCAATTGGGCTAGTCATGTGCTGCCCTCTGTTAGCAAGTTCGTGCATCCTGCTAATCACTCACCTAGAGCTGTCCCGCTAATATTTACTAATATAAACTATATAGCGATCCGTCATGAGAAAGTCAGGATCTGTGGGGGACTTGTAGGATTTGATATGAACACCTTCCATGTTTGACCCTTAGTAAAACATTTTAATTGAAATAAGTCGAGATTATGTTGCCAAAAGAAAAAGCTCAAACTTTAATTAGCTCCAGAAAATTATTTGATTACTCCAGGATCCCAGAATTTGGAATCCCTAAAATCATTATTAGTGAAGCTAATGACACTGATTGCTGACCAAAAGATTCACATCGAATATATGTATAAAACTAGTTACACCTACTTAATATAGTAACTTGTGGGAGTATGAAGCACACATTTAAAAGCTGCTATACTACTAGTACTTGGCACACTCAAACCTATATTATCTTCATTTGTATCTCAGATGATTGTATAACGCTTTCCTTATTATAATCTGTCAATTATAGAGTCTACTGTTTCCTAGTGTAACACTGCAGATGGCGCCAACTTGTTGATATTTTAAGAACGAGATTTTTAAGAACGAGATTTTCTTTATTGACCATTTAGTTTGACATTTTCTTGGACACAATTGAAGATTCATAAGCAGTGCGTACTAAGGCGTACCGGTACGCACATCCATACATCAACACGTTAATTGAGAATTATATGACCGTGATTTTCAAGCGGTGAATAAAGAAATGGTAAGACCATCAGTAAACTGTTGTTAAGGTCTTACCATATAATAAACAGAGTATAATCAGACGCGAGCTATAATAACATTTCTTGTTTGCAAGATACGCTGAGGAATAAGTATAGACAGGTATTTAAGGTCATGATACTAAAAACCCCTATTTAAAATAAAAAACTCTTAGTTAAATTAGATACTCCATAAGTTTACACATACACTTTAGTTTCCTGTAATTTCAGGAATTGACTCGAGGAGTGTTTTTTTCACCAATGTCTTAAATTCACTCAGGGTTTCTGTGGCTCTAACATGTGGTAAAAGGGCGTTCCAACTCTGTGCACAGGTTACCTCAGGACTCTTCTCATACGAGGCACAGTGAATAGTTGTATACTTAAGTACAGGAGATATGTTATGTCTGGTTTGACGAACAGGATTGGTAAGAAATTCTTCACATCTAGATCTTTTAAATGCATATATTTTCACATGAGCTTTTCTTCTCTCCTCTAATTTTGGAAGTTTAGCTAGGGCATGAACATGATCAGTAGGTGTAAGAATGTGCTTATCTAAGCAAGTTTTTAAGGCTCTATTTTGCTGGCGTTGCAGCTTTTCAAGACAATCGTGACTTGCATTAGTATACAAAATATCAGCATAATCTATGACTGATAAGGCGTGACTCACATAGACTTTTAACAGAGCATCAGAGGTCATCTTTTTCTTCGCTCTGTACAACAGCATATTTTTGAAACGGATGTTTTTTATCAGATTATTTACATGTGCATTGAAATTTAGTTCTTGATCTAATATAACACCCAAGTATTTATAAGAGCTAACATGTTTTAATCTTGTATCACCCATATAAATTACAGGCTTAGGTAATAAAGGAAGGCGTTTATTTGACGCAAAAGTCATCAATTTGGTCTTATTTAAATTTATAGTCAATTTATTCTTTGTTGCCCACACAAGAAATTTGTGTAGGGCATCAGAGAGTAAATTAGAAGCAGTATTAAAGACATTTCCCGAAACATATAAAACCGAGTCATCAGCGTACAACATTGTTTTATGGATATCACGTGTAGAAATACAATCATTCATATATAAAAGAAAAAATAAAGGACCTAATATTGAGCCCTGTGGAACACCACAGGACAGGCTGGCAAGGTTAGAGCGTGTATTGTTAGCCACTGTACATTGGTGTCGGTCTGACAAGTAATTCTCAATCAGCGTCAGGGATCTATTTTTGATACCATATTTTTCCAATTTGGCCAGAAGGATAGTGTAATTTACGGAATCAAAAGCCTTCTTGATATCGATGAAGGCTGCTAAGGTGAAGGCTCCTTTATTTCTATTTAATAAAATATCATCAACAAATACGCTAATAGAATCTATTGTTGACTTTCCTTTTTGATACCCCCCTTGAAATTTGGTTAAGATATTATTTTCCTGAATGTGAACGCTAATTTTATTGTGCATGAGTCTCTCGAGAATTTTTCCTGGAATGGGTAATAAACTGATGGGCCTTAGGTTAGAGACGTCAGACGAGTCACCACCCTTGGGTAGGGGAGTAACAGTGGCTATTTTCCAAGTCTTTGGAATGATACCGGTAGTAAGACATAAACGTATTATTTTTATGAATCTGGACGGATTATGTAGGATAACATTCTTAAATATATTAGAAGGCAAGTATTCTATAGCAGATGACTTAGAGATGTCAATATCCTGCACACATTTAATTATTTCCTCGTCAGTAAAATTAAAATACTCCATATCCTCATCACACACGTCGCCATCAAAGGACCATTCAACATTATGAGCAGCTGCCAGCTTGGGGCCTATCTCGGCGAAGAAAGTATTTATATGACCACAGGTTTCAGATGGGGGGATGGGGATACCATCCTCATTTTTCAAATTTATAGATTTAGATCTTTTTTTAGAAGAAGGCAAGATATCTTTCAAAATGGACCAAAATTTTTTCGAATCATTTATATTTTGCTCACAGAGATTATTATAATAGTTATTACACGCAGCGTCTATCTCCAAACCAACTGTATTTTTAGCATGTCTGGCTCTGTGCCAATCCATGATAGAGGTAGAACGTCTGGCTATCCTTAAAAGTTCATTTTTATCATTAATCCTCTCAATAAGGTAGTTTGTGAACCAAGGATCAGGCTTCTCTTTAACTCTAAAGCTCTTAACAGGACAAGAGATGTCTAGCATACGCTTCAACATGTTTTCAAAATTCCCATGCTTCATCTGGGTCTTCGCAGCTATCAAAATAATGCCAGTCACATTCCTCTATACTTTGTAAGTAAGCATCCATATTAAAGTTTTTATACGAACGACCTTTAAAGGTTCTGTGCTTGGCCTTAACCGTGCTATTCGACTTTACAACAAGTACCGGTAGATGGTCGCTTAGATGTATGTTTAAAGGTCCAGACATTTCAATCCTATTACAATTTGAAAATATTAGATCTATGCAAGTATTAGTACCAGATGTAGTCGTGACCTCATGGATTAACTGGGTTAGATTGAATTGTTCTAGGGTTTCATACAATAAATCCTTGTCGTTACCATTAGCCAAAGCATTTACATTAAAGTCACCTAGTACAAAAATATCACAGTTATCCAAATCAGCTATTTGTAAGAAAAGAGCTTTAATAGTATCACAGAAATTAATTAGGTTTCCATCAGGAGGTCTGTAAACATTACATACAATAGATTTCTTAGAGAGACCTTTGGACGACAGCAGCCATTGAACTTCTATATCAGAATTTGTCCTATTAAGATGTTGAAAATGCTGAGGTGAACATATTATGTTTTCTTCTACAAACGCACAAAGACCCCCCCCCCTATTAATACTGACTCTATCAAGTCTGTGTAAATTATATTTATCATGGGCATGAGTATCGTCATCATCATCATCGTTTAACCACGTTTCACTAAATAAAACAATATCTATCTCCAAATTCATTAATTCTTTTTTCAAGCGAGTTGTCTTATTCCTAATGCTCCTGGCGTTCAAGTGCACAATGGAGTACCCTTTCGCAATATTAACCCCTGCGCCCGTGAGCAGTTGGTTTTACCATAGAAACACAAAATGCAACAACCTGGTGAGTACATGTAGGGATCAACATATAATACATAAAATATACCGGAGTGGAAAAATATATGAAAAAAAGAACCTCCCAACCCCTACCCTTGCAGGCACTTCTGCTCTTCTGGCTTGCCATGCAGTTCTATAATTAGGCTAACAGTTTGGATCTGGACGCTACCCGGTAGATTATCTAAAAATTAGTACATTATAGTCAATGTTTTAAACCCAATGCGTTACATTACATAATATCAAGACCTATAACAAGGATATGTGTAAGAGAAATTATATGCCACTAGATGATTTACATATAAGAAAAAAGATAAATAGAATATTATTAAAGGTCTATCAAACATAATAAGACCATACTGTGTAATTTATAAAATACGAGTAACATTTACAGGTATCCAAGGTTAAAGCGTTCAAATTAGGTATTAAAAGTACCGGTAAGACACATGGTGAGACCATACTACGTTTATCTGTTAATTCAATCAGAGTCCTTTGGAAGTTTCAGAGTTCATGTGCCATGTAAGCTATATCATGCCAGAGACGAGGTTCCAGTATTCACAAGGTGTTGGACAGTTTTTTGGTCTGTTTTTCGAGTGGATCACACAGAGTGTGGAAGAGACATGCTAGGGAGGCTTGACCATCTTCAGCCTGGCGAGAGCAGCTTGAAGTCTTGTGCGTCTTGCAACCTCTGTGTCTTCATCGTCTTGAGTCTCATCATCTCCTTTTCCCTCATCGTCATCGTCATCACCATCATCATCATCATCTGCACCCCCTTCATCTTCATTTGATGCTTCAGGAACGGCCGGTTCTTTAGTGGCTTTGATGAGAATTGTTCTGATTTTTTCCAATATCAGACCATGGAGGTTTGACCCCCTGATCTTGTTGATGGTGCATGTCTGAGCCTGGCCAAGGTGAAGGCAACAGCCCCAGATCGGGTGGTATGAGGCTTCGTACAGGTTACCCTTTGTGGTCATCAGGTATTCGGCCATGTCGGGATCAGAGAATTTCACACAGTTTATAGCATGGAGGACTTTTTCAGCCTGCTGTGCCCATTTAACGGAATCCTTGATCTTTTTGGCTAACTCCATTATTTTATAAGGGTCGTGATTTTCCATGATCAGCTTACCTACAGCAGTGTTTGAGCATATGACTGACTTTTGAAATTGAAACGCTTGTTCCACCGAGGAATAGGTGACGCCTTTATACACCACGTCTTCAACATAGAGATTTGATAAACGATTGTGTACCGAACGAAACATGATGCCGTCTGGAGTTTTTGCAGTCGTCGCTTCTTCCATTGTGAGCTCTGGCCAAGGCATGTTGTGCAATCTACTGTGGGGGATAGGTCTCTTGTTTATAATTACCACCCTTTGACGTAGGTACGATTCGAACCCCCTAGCCTTAGCGAGGAAGTGCATGGAACGCAAGTCTAAGAACTCACGCCTTTCGACTTCGTCAAGTTCGTCTCCGATCGACACATTTTTCCATGGGTTACCTTGAACATCTTTGAGGTGCTTCAGGCCCTTCATAAGGGCTGGTTTAACTAGGATATCCACAAAGATCACTTTCACAGGTCGCGGTCTCTGCGGCCTGGTGTTTACGCCGCCATCTTGGTTGTTGACATTCGGCGGGTGCCGGGGTTTGCGGGGCGGAGGGCCTTCCCTCACCATGACAACCACTTTTTCCATGCCAAATGAGACGCGCGTATCCTTTAGCAGGTTGGAGATGACCGTGCTCAGATCCTCATCGTCTTGTTCTGTTAATCCTTCTATGATGATGACCTTTTTCTTCTCCGAGGTTTCAATGCGTTCGAATTTCAAACTGTGAGAAGTCAGTACGCGTGTCTGAGCCTGACAGGTGACGCCTATGTCCCTAAGGGTCAGCGGTATCCACGGCGGTTGACAGACCAGCTATTTCTTCAGTATGTCCTTTAACAATGCCGTCCATAACAGAAATGGCACTCGTTGTCTTGGTCATGAATTCATCATACTTCTCAAGCGATTTTTCAATCTTTCCTACCGTTTCTGCAGTGGCGGTGACTGCGTCTTCCGCTGTCACAACTCGCCTGTGTAGGTCGTTGACGGCCATGATGACATCGTCCATTTCAGCGTCGGGTTGGAGGATATCCCCCTTCTTCTTCTTTTTCCGGTCTTTCTGAGACATTTTGAGATGATTTGTTGTGTTGTATGGCTGTACACGCCCTTTAGCTAATACTTTGTCGCGAGACTTTTAACGCGGGTTGCTAAAGTTTCTTTTAAATGTCCATAATCACCGGGAGCTCTTTCGCCGCACGTCTAACCTCTCAGCGCCATCTTGCTTACCATTCATATATATTGATATAATTAAGTGCTGAATAGAATGCTGGAAGCATTCTATTTTTTCTGATCTTTATCTTTGAAGTTAGCACAGTTAAAAGCCACAAATTTGATTGAGATCTTACTGGTCAGTACACTGCACTCAGGAGACCCTTTATAAATATGCAGAAAGTGAAGTTCTATATATCTGAGGTAGTATGCCAGCTTTAAACCCGCAGGTCTCGGTACCCCTCCAGCGGCAGTCGGAGTGGAGTCGGGACAGGTACTCAGCGCTATATATAGGGGCACTGGGCCTTTAAGGGAACTTACCCAAATCAGCTTTAACCACCGCTTGCCTAGCCTATACCAAAAGTAGTGTTTCCGTCTCCTTTGGTTCTGCTTAGGGCCCCCTTGCCCCCCCCCCCCGCCCCATCTTTACCTCGTCCCACCATTGTGGCAAAAGTACGGTTTGGGAATCTTGTGCATTTCTTTTATTATAGGGTCACATCCCTCTTTTCCTATGGCCCTGTAATACGATTAACAACATTTCTGCAACATCTCTAGAATTGTGGATCTTACTTACAATTTACATATAAAGAATAGTATGGTAAAATCGTAAACACTACAGAGTTTACCTGTACCAGTTGGTTATATACCATGCTTCGCTAATAAAATAAAATGCATAGATAGACATGTTTGGTTCTCCTCTATAGCAACCGCTGTGTGTACCCAAATGAGGAATCTATGAGTAAATGAAGGCCACTTATAAGCTAATCAAACGTAGTGACTGTGCTAGTGTTGACGCTGCAATATATTTGTGTGTGCACTGTGACGTCAGTTCCCATTCATATCATTCCGCTCAATGACGCTGTAAACTGTGCAGGTAGCATATCGGCCACTGCAAAGAGTGGATACTTGATACTCTGATTTATGAAGCTTTATGATAAAATGAATATTGTGGACCTGAGTACACGGTATTAGACAAGAACGTTGATCTTCTTTTCTATAACTATTTTTTTTGTGTGCTTCAATGACCAAATTTACTTCAAAAACCTAGCCTAAATGAAAACTATGCTATTGCAATGAGCTGTTCACAACCCTGCTATACATGGATACATTTATGACCTTTATAACATATGCTATACACCCATTTTTAACCTTCTTGACAGGTTGCTATTGTTGGAAACATTTATTGTGTTCTATTGACCGGCTTTTCTTTCTTAGAATGAATTTCAAGTTTGTTTTGACAACATGCCATTAATTAGGTATTTTGCTTATTGGCTGAGGTATACGAACCATAAACAGGGCGCATTGCTGGCACTAAAACATCGCATCAAACAATCACACGATTAGACCAGTTCACAGCAATTCTGACACATTTTATGTGAACCTGTGTGTACTTAGTCCCTTAATGTATGTGAGAATTGCCTACGCATAAATCTATCAAGGTCTAATGTTGGCAATGGTAGACTGCTCGACATCTCCCTGGAAAAGGGCAACACCCACCTGGAAAGCTATATATAGATCCTTTATGTGTGTAATGTGAATATGATTGTATGCCATTTGTTATAGCCTACATCAGAACAAATTCAAGTTTCCAAACATATGAAAAAAGAACGTGTTGTAACATGGGTCATAACTATAACGTATACAGTAGATACAGTGCATACGGCACATGCGACTATATTTAAAATGACATAAGGGCTCCATACAGGTGTCTAAAATTAAAACGCCGATGAAAATGATTAATCATTCGATCTGGATAGAGGGAAACAAATGGTCTGCTTGGCTATCTTGTCAGAGTCAAGCACAAAAATGACTCAACATGAGTGGAGTCAATAGATCCCCCTTGCCCCTAGAGGCCAGCATTATCTGACTCTGTTTGGACACGAATCAGGTAATGCTGGACTCCTTTCCAGAGACCCTCCTGGACTTGCTCAATTGGCAGCCAGTTTGGCTATATACTCGACTGAGTCAGACTGAACCCCCCAAATGTATCTATACTCTGTGTGTTAAATGACATACTTAGTTTTGGCTTCCTTTTCAGCTTGTGAGCCTTCTATTCCGCATTAGCAAGATGATCACTGTACAGTGCCATTTTGACTGGTACCAATGCCTTTTCCACTGCTAACTATAGCAGCCAGCTGATTAGCTGAAGCTGGTTCCTGTCATGTCCAAAATTTGGAGTTTTAGGGCCCATAAACCTTTCAGTTATAGCCCTCTATGTTGGGTCCTTGTCATTATGTTCAGATTGCGGGAGGGGTTAGGACACTGGTCTACCAATCTAGAGGTCATGACTTCAGATCCATGGCATGGCTATTTTGTTCACACACAATTTCTATCATTATTATAAATTAATGATAGTATACAACTCGGTTGTAAAGATCCTTTACACAAGATACATATTTATAGTATAATCTAAAATGGGTTTGTCTTATTACATTTTAAAGTGTTTTTTTCGTAAATACTATTACTATTTTGACCAACTAGGAAAAGAACATGTAGTCTTGGGATAGATTTGAACGTATGACTCCTGGATTGCTTGGCCAGTGTCCTAATCACTCCCCCATCCAAACATGTGACCTAAAGAATATTCAAGTACAACTGATTCAAACGTTTATGGCCCCTAAAACTCTGATTTTGGACATGTCAGGAACCAGCTTCAGCTAAAGGTCTCACAAGCTCATGACGCACTTGCTTACGCACTTCAAAATGTCATCCATTGCATAAGCATAGGGGCCTATATATTATATTCCGAATTTACAATTTGATACACGTTGAAACGACATTGACGGAATACACTTCCTTTTGGTTTCAAAATAAAATCATTAAAGAATGCGTACTAGTATTTAAAACTTGACTGGAATGCCAGTGTGAAATTCGGGTCTAATATAATGGTTAATCATCAGCTGCGCACTTTGTTTGCCCTAAAGCATGACTGTAAAAACAGTTACTTCTGTAGGGGCTTACTGCATTGTCACAGGGGCTCATGCAGGTCTCATAAAGCTGTTTTTCTTGCGGCACCACTAGAAGGCTGCCTTATCCAAACAATGCCAGAGTCAATCCAAGCCCGCTGCAGGGTGAACTCCTCAGAATGTAAAGTGGAACGTCCACATGGACTCCACCTGAGCTTTCTTTTACCTGGCCGATACTTACTTTCCATTAGTTATGTTGGGTCGGCCTTTGAATGGACTTGGCTGTGCCCTGGTGTGAGTTTATATGGACGAGGGTGTTACAAGACGTATTATAACATGGTATTCTAAGGAGTTATTCATGGGTGCAATTTGTTGAAGCTCGTACTAGCAGGACAAGGGGTAGGCCTCCACTTCACTCACCCTCTCCCCTCCCTACCATCCACAGTACGACTTGAGAGTCAACACAAGTCGTAGGTACCATTAAGCACAGGGCTTCTAGTGCTATATGAAGCCACCTCTAAGGTATGAAAAGAAAACTTTAATCCAAGAACCATGTAGGAGTGCCTATGGATGGAAGAATGATTACCCCCCACTGGCTACTCGAGCCGCCTCATTTCTGGTTACAGCAAACATTCACATTAAGTAGGCATTAGTTTATGTGTGAGCTGACTAGGACACAATGGTTATACTTACAAATATGGTACATCTATACATTGAATAGATCTATGTTCATGTAAATGTATACATTTCTCATAGCAACCCCCCATATTACAAGCACGGATCTAGAAATTTGGAAGATTTGACGACCAAAAGTTATAAAAAAAATGTACATTGAAATGTTCATCAAAATAAGGGTGCTTCCCTTAGATTCGCCCCTGTGTTTAACGCAAGAAGGGAAAATTCTCGATGTGCCTAGATACTTCGCATATCTCTCGTAATCTTAAAATTATATGTCCCCCGTAATCCTAACCAGCCCCCCCCCCCCCCGCTCCCCCCCCCCCCAAAAAAAAAGAACTCTTGTGACACCGTACCCTCCTAACATTGTGAGGGATATGCATTCATGTTAGGAACTCAGTCAGACGGAAAAAGAGTTAGTAACCCCCCCCCCCCGCCCCCCAACCGCCCTATGGCTATTATTAAAATGGTTGCTTGTAGAAGGGATGGGAGGTTGAAGGGAGCCCCTCGGAGCTAGTTTATTTAGGGGTGCACATTGAGAGTTCATCCCCACGAGTGTATCTTATGGTTAGCTTGTGGTTTAAAAAAATACGAATCATATATGGCCCTAGACCCCTAAATTCGACACGGCGACATGGGCCTTCTTTTAGCTTAGTGACATGGGACATGATGAATAAATAGATAGTGACATGGAACATGGCCATTTCTTAAGATCGACATGGCGACATGAGCATTTCTTAAGATCGACATGGGACATGGGGACCCCCCTATCAAGGGCCCCTCATATCACACGTGCTTATTGAAGCTTTTATGTCTAGATCTATATTGAAATTTAGGGCCAGGTGGATTGGGGACGGGGGGTGAATCACCTCAATGTAGCATTGCCTAGAACAATTCCGTTTGATTGCGGCCAATCTTTGGTCTGCATCTAAAGGCCGAGGGCCCGCGGCTGGTGCCGACGCGGCCAGCCAAGCAAAAGAAAATATTTGCAGGCTTGACCGGTGGTTGCCTAGAGAGACCCGTATGGTGAGTGGTGGCCGGTGTTCCCGCCTCCTGTACTCACAGCGCTCTGACTCAACTACATGCACTTTATTGGTGTTAGGCGAGGGAGGGAACGAAAACCCAGGATGTTACATGCTGGAGCCTTTAGTCAGGTCCCCTGTTGAGACATAGGAGGGGGTAGGCTGTTGCAGGTTGTTTGGTACATATATCGGCCTACACAAGTGCACCTGCATAACCATGCCTTATCCACAGGGAGCTGGATGAAAGCTCAACAGGGAAGGCGATGGTCTGACTTTACAAATACGAAAGGCAAATGTAATAGGAAACTTCTCCAGTAAGGCAGTCAACTGGACAACGTGCTGGTCCTCCAGAGCCCCGTCCAAGTCCTATAAGCGGCAGGGCAGAGCCAGTACCTGATAGCTGGCGTCGTTTCTGGCTGATTTTACTGTCTCCGCCTTCAGGGCGGGCCCGGGCGCCCCAGGTAATCCCTCCTGAAGAGCCCCCTGGAGTAGGCCAGGAGAGAAGGATCGACTCGGTCAGTCTTCAAACAGGCGTCCAGCGCGTGCTGACAAATACCTCTGAAGTGGATGAACGCTGGGCACAAGGAGCTGCTAAGCGTTTTTCTTGGACCTTGTGACTTCTGTAGGAGTGTGGAATTAGAACTGTAACATTTGGACATGTGGTATACAAGTCTGGCAGTAGCAAGAGGATTTTGTGTTGCCATATTACTTTATTAAGAGGAGACCCACTGGTATACCATTTAGGATTGCACCTATGGGTGAAGGCTGGGTATATTATAACATGTAAAGTCGATGCCGGTAACCCCTGTGTGACCCCCCACCCCATGTCCCTACCTGTGGGCAGCAGACGATGTGTGCACATTAGCAGGTTTGTCTGCACTACCATTAGGCCTGGTCGTGTTCACCTTTCAGCTGCTGGGAGAACCTGTAAAACCTCATTGTGTAACCATACAAATAGCTGCCAATCGCATGTGTGCACGACTTATTCTACACGGCCAGAAGGGGCTAATTACACCCATTATCGACCAACCATCTTCTGCTACCACCTCACCACCTCAGCTATAGGGACCAAACATTGACAAACCAGCAAATGCACGTGCCTTATTCTGCAGTTATCCAGTCAACCACACCAACAGCAAAGGCTTTCTAACAGGTTTACTTTGGCATACCAATTGCAGGTAAGACTCATTCAGAGCTGCACACCTTGCCAAAACTAGTTTCCTCTTGAGAAATTACATTACTGCAACTAGAGACTTATATTTGCAGTGACAACATTTGTAGAGAAGGGTCTGTATTGCAAAGAAACAGTTGACTACAGTACAATATAGGGCCTACGCAGAGAGGGGAAACCGAGTCACAAGGGGCGTCCAGGATATAAAAAGAGAGGCAGACCTCCCCTTGGCTCCCTTTTCACACTGTCTGACTCTCACTTTTAATGGCCCAGACTCTCTTTCAAATAGATCTAACAGAGTCCAGATCAGCTTAGGTGAGTAAAATTTGATGGTTGCCGATCTCCCCAAGGGAGTCACAAAAGTAAATGTACCAGGTACAAGACAGAAATAGGAAACAGGTGGCACTACAGTAAAATGCCATCTAGCACATTAGTCTTGTTTAGAAGCCATCTGACTCTCTTTTTAATTAGAGTCAAGGTCCCCAACCCCCTTTCCTATCAATCATGGATTCCAATGTCAGTTGAGGATGTTACTTGTGGCTTGGATTACCCAAGGGATTCAAAGAATGCATAAGGGAGTTTAACATTTGGTTATATTTGCCCCACTAAGTAGTAGCACTATACTTTAACTTGAATACATTGAACATTGAATGTCAGAATCGAATTTCATGAAATAATCACAGTTAATTCAAAACGCTAGCATAATCATGATATGTTAGGTGTAGACCCCCAATTTGTAGAAACTTGATGGAAGTTAAAGCCACATAAATTCGGATGTTCCTTTATATATTAACTGATATAGGCAAGGGGGATCTTTCTGAGACCCCTCCTCCTTCTGACACCTTGCACGAATATGGTGTAGAAAGATGAGCTAGGGAGACAGCCATTGGAATGGTTATGTAGAAGGGAAGGGAATTGAAATTACCATTGTGACTCTCTATTCCAAAGGAGCCATCCTTCAATAACCCTTTCTACAAAGGGAGTTGTGATTCAATGACTCCATTTATATTTGGAGTCACCGTGCCTAGACTCCCTTTCTGAAGGGAGTTGCAGCACGACCTGGACTCTGTTCATGGTGGGGAGTCATAAAATGGGGGCATTTTGGAGGCAAAACCAGGGCTCTCTTAGAGGAGTTACATAACCCATTTTTAAAGGGGTCAGGTATTGACTCTCTTCATCAAGAGAATCAGAAAGAGAGTTAGAAAAATTAGTCATATTGTGGACAGGCCTGAACTCACCTTTGACTCTGTTTCCTTCCTCTGTGTGTCCATAATGCAGCACCCCACTTCTGACACCATGTAATAAAGTGATGGAGTCTGTAACTTGTAGAACATGTGTGTCTTTACTGTAATCTTAGATGGTACAAATACAACATGTAGAGAGCTCTGATCATGTCCTCGTACGTCGCCCATCTGGTCCTCACACAAAGTGATGACGTCACCGATGCGCGTACACAACACCCTTGACAAGCTTTGGCTGCCTTATTTCTCCTATCAAAATATGTCACTGTGCCCTCCCCCCCCCCCATTGGCTATCTAAACGCTGTAAAAGGATATCATTTGAATCGTTTACGATACTGTTATGTACATATTAATGACCGTAACGGATTTACAAAGCACTAATTAAATCACGACAATATGATACGCAGAATGTCCCATGGTTGATTGAAGTTTAAACATAGCTAATTTCCTTTCATACAAAAGCATAAATGAACGACCGCAGTGTTGCTATTATACGTTTGGTCTCTTTACTTCAGGTGTTTCCCATCGGCAGCAAATTTAAACAGTCCACTGTGCCGAGGATTATCGCTCCCCACTGGTAAGTGGTGGCCTGCCGTGGGCGAGGTCTCTGCAAAGTAAGAGCACAAACATGCAGGTTTACACAGTGCAAGCCTTGTGACCTTGTGAAGAAGTGATATAGGGCGATCCACAGATACTCGACAACAGCCTTAGAACAATGAGGAAATCAGCTGGTTCCAGACCTTCAGGGCCAAAGGGAACTGGTGGGGAAGCAGCGGATGGCGCTGAGCAGGGGGATGGCTTAGGGGTGCCTACAGACACTTTGGCGTCCACGGCCAAATCCAAGAGCCTCCAAGGCAGAAACAGAGAGCTTCGTTTTATCTGCGAACGGGAGAAGAGAATCCTTGATTGGGAATGGCATAGCGTCAAGGTACAGTTTGAGAAGGAGAAGATGCTCTTTAAGAAGCGTGCATTGCGGATGCTCGAGGCACCAAGGCGTCGTTTCCGGCGTCCCCCGGGAGAGGAAGACGACGAGGAGGAAGAACCAGAGGAACCTGTAAAAATGTACGCGGGTCGGAGAAGGATGACTGTTGCCAGTACGACAAACATCAGACGACAATTGGAACAGAGGAGGCCGTTATCTAGGGCTGGTTCCAGTGGGACTCTGAGTAGAACAACAAGTAGTAGCACATTGGACGAGAATGTGATGCTGGAAGAGCTTCAGGAGTTGAATGCTCGGCTGAACCAGGAGAAGAAGGCATGTCGCAGCGCCCCTTTAACCAGAAACAGCGCACTAACGGACCCACTCTACCAGCTCAGCAGCCGTCTGCCGAAACTAGAGGCGGAATTCTCAGAGATGATAAAAGAGCATAACGGCCTACGGAGGAGAAAGGTTGAGTTCAAAATCAAAGACTTTCTAGTAAAGATTGAAACTTTTAAGAAGGAACAGAAGAGAGGACAGGAGCTGCACTTACTTTTGAAGGATCCTGTTGTTACTTTTGTGGACAAACCAAAAGACTTAAACGAGGAAGGCCAAGATGGGGCAGTACTAGAGGAAGTAGCTCCAAATGAGCAACACCCAAAGCCAGCAAAGCCGCCTTCAACTGCTCAGAGGAAGCATAAGGTGCCCCCACATTCGGCTGTTGTCTCGGGTAGCGCTAACGCCCGCATCCTCCTTGGGAGTAGAGGGGAAAAGCGCTCAGCCAGTCGGGCAAGTCATCATGACAAAGCAGACGATGTTTTCGAGCCGCCAGATGAAATGAGCAAGGGACGCTGGGATGTCACCCAGGGGGCGGTCATCAAGAAGCCAACTCCGCCCAAGGTGGAGATGGAGCAGACGATCATGCTGAAAATGTGGGAAGACTTTACCAAGGATCTATCTGTGGATGCCCTAAAGAGACTTATGGTGTTTGCAGCTAAAAACAAATTTAATATTGCAAACAATTCAAAATCTAGGCATCCAACAGACAAGAATGTGCCATCATTTATTTCAGACTTTAAATCTGCCTCGGTGTTTAGAAAGTTCCTTGATAGTCTGAGCACCACAGATGGGGACGTCCGATGATAGGTTTAAGCACTTATTGGAATGGTCTTTTAGACGTTTGAAGTCGCGCACTCATTGTATACAGGCATACATACTGATTATAGCCTATTTGAGAAAACCATGATTATTTCTATGGTATGGATATGCAACCTACTTTACCAAAAAATCTGTTACTCGTTGACCCGACCATTAGGATCTTATCATGTATACCATCACAGTTCTCATAATGACCAGGATTAGTGAATTATATGTGAGTGTGACGAGCAAGACGTCATGTAGTCATGTTATTCATGGCCCTGCCAATGCTATGTAAATATGCTTACATCAGAATGATATGTTGTAATCTACACTAGGCGTATATATTATAATGTGACTTAATTATCATGTGAAGCAATCCTACAGTAGCACCAGCATCGGTTCCATTGACTAAGGTAGAGAAATAACATGTTAAATTGTTATTCATGTGCATGCTTATTATTTACAATTGCTTGTAGAATTAGGATAATCATGGGGAAAAAAACAGGTATACCAATAAACGTCCTTATTGATACGGCTTGCATTGTACTTATGTGCATAATACAACTAGAAGTCTTCCCATACCCTCCGTCTAAAGTAACGATCCCAGAACAAATACGTTTAACATAGTATTTTCACGGTTTGTACAACTATATCAATACGATATATATTGTATCGTACAAATGAAATTATACAAAGAGAAGGAAATATTGTTAATAACGTAACGGATGTAACTTAAATCAAACACAGCGGTATGTTGTACATAGATTAACTAGCCATATATCTGCATTCAAATTACCCTCATGAAGCAAAAGTGTTGGAACATTTGCGGGAAGATATGACTGCTGGTGCTGTCCTATATCAATGATACATGTATATAATTTATATAAGATGCATAATGTTAACAAATGTTCTTGTCTGGATTATCTTTTATCTATTGGTTGAAGGTGGCAATGCGTAAAATGTAACATGCCCTGTACACGACTTTCACAAAGAGAGTCATTCCGGCAATATTTTGAGGCTGACAACCCCTTTTCCATAACATTTTATGCCACATTACGACACAGCATGGAATACTTCCCATTTGTGTCATAGTGTTACAGACAGATACAAGTTAAGGAGTTGCCACGACTCTGACAGTCACTCACAGTTTATCTTGTCAGGCTGTATGAGGTAAAGGCATACCAAAGGAGCAACATGCCCTTTATTAGTACTCTCGGAGCTGTAAAAGTAACACCAACAGATTTGAAATCCCAAACATGAGGGCTGAAGCAGAATCACATTTTACAGAATTGTAAAGAAACGCAAGGAATGTTATCTACATTTTAATCTCTCTGGAACATAAGAGAGGTCAAAATACACATATTTTTCATTGTTTGTTGTTGTCATTGCTGCAATTGCTTGTTTGAAGCTGCACAAAGTTCATGGCTGTAAAAAAGACCACACCTTGGAGTATGAAAATCCACACCTGAGAGAAAACACAAAGAGAAATAAAGGCAACACCTAGGATTTTAAAAAATACACACATTTGCGTGCTGCACCGACATTTCTGCCCACCAGGAAAAGGGTCAAAACTATTCCCAGGCTCACAATCTTCTCAGAGACCCTAGTATATATATAGTATCTAATTCATTTTTTATAATTCTTATTTGTCCCTCCCCCAAATTCACGACCCCCTTTGTTTGATTCTTTATTAAAGACTACTCCCTATATATATAATTATGATATGACACTCAATGCCACCCTGGGATTTTACCTTGCAGGTAGTTAAAGGAGCCGCAGGACTTGTTGTGTTATCAGTTTTGTGGCATGACCTTTATTCATGTGTTTTTTTTAAATTGAAAAACTGTATATATGTATCATAACATATTTTACCCCACCCACCTGCATGACTGGGTACTTAAGTATTTCTTATTGATCAGAATCGTTGATATCCTATAGAGAAAAAAATGTTGACCTTCTCTGCGGTCAAATTAATTAACGCATTCATCGCAATTTTTGTACAATATCTGTTCTCTAAATGTAATATGATATACATGTACACATAACAGACGAATGTCCATGCAATACTGTCGTACATCAATACCCCTATCTACAAAACCTTTTCGCACCTGCCCATCTAGTCTATAAATTACATAATGTAATATAAAAGACATACATTTACAAAATATGTACACAACAGTCACAAACTTGTCACAGTCAATTTGTCATCAATGGCTCGTGCTTATGACATAAGTGTTTAACAGATAAATATTTGGTTTTGGCTTTCTGTTTTAATAATCAAGATCTAACAAAGGTCATGACAAACAAATGTGATTATAGAATTCCAGGATGTATAAAGAAACGAAATTGCGTTATCTTAACAATCCTCAATCACGACACATCACAATCATCACAGATGAGTTTGTTTTATCGTGACAAAACAAATGGGTAGAGAAAACATACATTGCGTAGATCATTCATCTCATAATGACTAAAACATGAATTTAGTTTGCCAAGGGCCTAGGCCCTAGGTTCCCCTACCAATATCTAGCCCTCAAAGCATCCTCGTCATATTTCTTATGGCTTGGTGATGAGAAACAAGGGTATAATTTGGAGTGGCCTTACATTATAGATACACATATTAAAGAAAATGACAAAATATGGCTAGGCATACAGTGGTAGTGCTCTCACTGCAGGGGATCCTCCTCCTAAAAATAGACTCGTGGCCAACACTGACCTAAATGCTGGTATGGGGAACCCCTCAACCTTCGGATCTCAACTCCAGTCAGCTGTCCACAATAGACCCTTGTCCCACTCTTTAGGCGTTAGCCTCCTGCATATAGTGGCTATATACTATCTTCTGACTACTTTAACAATAGCCCACCCGATCCCACGGTAAGTGAGTTGTGTTAATAGTAGAGAGATTTAGAACACTGGATACCGCAGCCACTTAGCTTTAATCAGGCTTTAATATGTCAATGTGACGTTAACCTTTGGCCTATATTATCGCAAATAGCATTTGGTAAACATAGACGTTCCTCTACCTGACCACCTGTGCCTCTCTCATGAAACCACGTGTATTTTATCTAGCTGCTACTCATTGCCTATTCTTGGCTAATGACCCCTAGAGATGTATTGCAATACAGTATCTACTATTAAGTACATCTAGATCTAGAACACTGTTTATTGCTAAGCTTAGAAATATAACCAAAAAAGAGGGTTGATGGTAGCTGAACACCAGTCCGATTATTTTCCCTGAAAATGTTCACATGATCATCATCAATACATAACACAAAACCTAAGGCCGATCAAAAGGATAAGTACCCCAACTGTAAGCTCAATTGTTAGACTTAGGACACTATGTCTATTACCCTCCCTTCCCTTACTAAACATGGTGGGGAACAACCTTTCTGAGGGTGCATTACATGCAACCACATTCAGGTACCATGATACAATTGCATACCCTGTTGTCCCCACTGGCAGAGAACAATTTCTCATGAAAGAAATATTGACATAATTATATCGATATATCGAAATTGTCAATATAATATATTGACATATTGACATAATAGCGATATGTCAATATAGCGAATGTCAATGACATCCCTCATGACCCCTAAGGACCCCTTTTTGTCAGACGGTTCCATGACTGCAGCAGGTGGCATTCCAGTTTTTCATCTCTAGATACTAGTGCCTCCCCCTGTCGATAAGTGTCGACACTGTTGAATAGGCTAACCAATGGCCCCAATAGATATAGGGGTATATGCAATATTATACAGGAGTTATTAATGAGATAAATAATATATTATATCCACCAATTACCATTCAATGACACCTTAGCTGACTCAAACAGAAGGTTTTATTCCAATTAATAGGGTTTAAAGCTCCAGCTTTATTTTCATTTAGAATATAACAAAAGGAGGTAAAAGAGTAAAGCAAGCATATCCTTTGTTGTAGGGGCAGAAACCAGAAACTCGATTTCTAAAAGCATTGATGTAAACCAGCAATCTGCCCCATCTATATAGTAATTAGGGTGGATCTATCGCCATATGAGGACAGGCAAGCAATGGGGGCTACTGGGGCACGGATGCAGTTTGTGACGCCATGTAGTGCCATTTCGACACCCATCAGACTTAGTATGTTCATCACATGTTCTCCACCAAAGAGGCATTCTCATGAACTGTGTACATGTCATTTTACCAGTATATTATTTTAGTCAACTAATGAGTGATTCGTTAGTGATGACAATAATATTATAGTTTTAAGGATACTACCATAGACATAGAGAGGTCTGTGATACTACATACAATTTCAGAAACCCATAGAAACCCCATTATGCGACATGGACATGTATATATCAATGGAAATCTTCAGACATTCAACTCCAATTTCCCTACGATACCTTCTAGTTCTACCTTGCTGCATTTATAGATATGGAGTTGTCAGAGTTACATAGTGCCATCGTCTCGGCCAGGAGTCGCATTGAGAAGTTGGTGAGACACACCCCTCTGGAGTTCTCTGCAGGCCTATCTGCTGATACTGGAGCCAAAGTTTACCTCAAACTGGGTAAGACGTGCAGTTTATAACCGTCTCAAAGTAATCAAGTATAACCATCCGTAGTATTGTGATTGACTAGATATGTACACATACCTATCAATACCAGATCTTCTGACAGTATAGGATACAGTAATTGTATGCAGGGCCTACAGTTTTGTATGTCCTATATATGCATTTCTATAGATATTACTAGTTTTTCTATACTTTCGCTATCTTAATTACAGAGAATGAGCAGGTGACGGGATCATTCAAAGCTCGGGGAGCAGCAAACAAATTAAGTCTATTGAAAACGTCAGGCCAGTATGTGGCGGACAACCCTCCAGTGACTGCCTCGACCGGCAACCACGCCCTAGCATGTGTAAGATATGGAACATCTTTTTATTCATTCAATGTCACGGCTCTCACTGCGATTTGAATCGCAATGCTATGTACATATAGGTGAAAAACTCATGTTTTGTTATAGAATGTCCTCTAACAACAGTTGATGGTAACCCACTGTGGGAGATGAATCCGTGTGAATCCCTGTTTCCTCTCTAACCATTATATATCCATACATTATCAAAAGTGTTTCTTGTAATTTAATGTTTACCTCTGCATCTAAACCTACCCCAGATTTCTAAGAGTGAATCATTTCTTTTAGAAAATCACCAAACAAAATGTACTTGTATTTTGTCCTGGCAGGTGTATGCACAGAATGCTCTGGGCATGAAGTGCTCCATCGTGGTGCCTCAGACGATAGCTGCAGGGAAGGATGAGTCTCTGAAGCTGGCTGGGGCCGACCTCACCTACCATGGAACTGACTGTGTAGAGGGGGAACTCCGAGCTAGGACCATGGCCAAGGTATGACAGTAAGGCTACTATATCTCAGGCTACCAAAAACGTGGTTTCACAACACCAAGGACTGAAACATATGACGAGGGAGGCGTTTTGTTTTGTTTTGGTTTTTACTCGCGTGCTGAAATGCATACCGTAAGAAATTGGAAAATCTACGTTTTTCATGACCAAAATTCACATTTTAGTAGTCAAGTATTTATTGATCTTCATAGGCAGGGAGAATGTAAGTTACATTGTCTATTTATATCTTACTGCATTACTGACAGTAATACCTTTAATTTGATCCCAAATATGCCAAAGTTTCTCCAGATTTCTCATAGTTATCATGTTATCATGCGGCTTCGTGGGCTATGGCCGCAGCCCCCACTCGTGAAATATGGCAGACGGTATCAATGGGCGTTGGCATTTGTCTATGTATTTTCTGAGTGGCCTTAGGTTTACCATATCAGTATAAACGGCATTATTATTGTGACGAAGGACAACGATATAAGTCCTTGGTCATAATCTGAAGGATTGTGGCTGAATGGCAGCGCGATGCGGCAATTGACCTACAGCGCCACCACCGGGACGCTGCTAAACTAATCACTCTCCACCGTATCTTTCCTTTTTCATCTTGTCAGACACGGGGTTGTAAAATTATATTTTCTCCTCGGTTTGGCGGATTTTGACCGTTTCTCCTGCATGATGGCCGGCAAGAAGCAGCCTGCGAAGAAACAACCTTCCAAAGAGCCTGCAGCCAAGAAAGCCGCCCCAGCAGAGAAGCGGGCAACGACTAGATCGGGGAACAAGGCGTGGGTCCCAACTCAACCTACCCCGCGAGACAGCAGCTCGCCATCTTTGGACGCCCGGGTAGGTGCCCTTGAAGGTCAGATCGGTGACATCAAATCTTCCAATGATAAGATGCTGTCCCTCCTTCAGGCCTTATCCCCGCCGGAGGTCCAGGTGCTGGAGCACCCTCCAGCACAGGATCTGGCCGGCGGCAAGGCGCCACGGCGGAGGTCGGAGCGCCCGGCTCCGTATGATACTCCTCCGACAGCGGCGGTGCCGGCACCGGTGTCAGCGGCTGTCACTACCACAACAACCGCCACCACTCCGCCTGTCAGCGCGGCTGTCACCCCGGGGCTTCTCAACCAGCTCCCGCCTACTGCGAGCAGTCAGCCTGCCGTTGCGGGGACACCGCCTGCTGGGGCGCAGCCCCGCCAACTCGTCGCCATGCCGGAGTATGCACACCCGGACCCCCTGATACAGGCACAGGTCCGTATGTTCCTCCAGCAGGGCACCACTCAGCCTGCTGCCCCTTTACACTCAACTGTAGTGCCGCAGTCTACACAGCAGTCCACACAGCAGTCGGCGGAGGCGGCGGCTCTGCTGATCCAGGCGGCGTCGGCCCACCCCAACCCCCCCCCCCCCCCCCCATGTCGGCGGTGGGGGTGGGTGACCTGGGCATCGCTTCAACTGTTAACAACCTGCTTCACACCGCCCACACCCTGAGTTTTATTAAAGGTAGGCCTACTCACCCACATGATTTTGTACTCAGGGGCCCCTTACAGTCTAAGACCTCACTGAATTCCCTACAATTGGCCGAATATCTATATGGCCTGGATAGGCTCATGCGCCATAATCCCACTTCCTCTGCCGACAGGCCTATAATTGCTGCCTACCTCCTCCACGTCATACAGGACGCCAAGGACTTTGAGTGGGGGCAGGTAAGGGAGTGGTCCGAGCATGTTATTACCCAGATTGCTGCCGGAGTTGTCACATGGCACGCCTCAACCTACATACATGACCTCAGGAATACTGTTTCCCGGTTTAGAGGTGGGAGACTGGATGTCCCAAAGTACCAGGTAAAGGTCACAACCAAGAAGGACCGCCAGGACCAGGATAGGGCCCCAGTTGTCCGTCCCCCTCTGCACCGGGCTGACACTCCATGCCCGTCCTGGAATGATGCCATGTGTCACAAACCGGATGGTCATGTGGAGTCAGGGGTCCCACAGGGTCACCACTGCAGGTTCTGTCGAAAAACATATAACTCCATCAATTTCCACACCGACTCAGCTTGCAGGAACAAGGCCCGGCACCAGCCCTTTCGTCACTAGGCCGGTCACCGGCCTACCTGTTGTTGCTCCCCCTAGTGGTGTCCACAGACCTTAAAGATGCCACTTTCCCCTACTGCTGCTAAGACCACATTTAAATCTGGACATGCCTCGGCCACACAGGAGCGGGTTCCCCCTTCTGCACAGGCCCCCATCTCCAGCGGATCTAACCCCGCCCCCACCAGTGTCTCTACTGTTACAACAACAAAGGGCATGGGTGCCTCGGCGGATACAAGATCCATAGTGCAGCCAGCACTAGACACGTGCCTGCACCCAGATACTTTTGCTTATTATGTCCCAAGTGCTTATACTGACAATGTGGCGGTATGTGCGACTATAAAATCCCATACTGCTTCCTATGCTGATGAAACCCTCCCTGTGGACCTGGGCCCTACCCCCCAGCAGTTTGCAGCCACCAGAGCATCCTACTGGCCGGTGGCTGTCACAGCACTGTGGGCGCCCTTCAGGAAACATGAGGAGTTGTACACAGCGGTCAGCAACACAGGCTTACCCAACAGGCTTCAGGCGCGCATCCCAGTCCCGTCAGGCCTGAATATTGAGAGATGGCGTGAACTCCTGGAGGGTTACCATGACTACGAGGTGTGCTCTTATCTGGAGTTTGGCTGGCCAGTGGGCTATACGGCGCCCACACCACCGGCTCATGTAAGTGTGAACCATGCCTCCGCTCTCAAATTCCCTGACCAAATTAACAAGTTCATACAGAAGGAGTTGGCGCTCGGAGGTCTTGTAGGCCCTTTTCCTGAGCCCCCCTTCTCCCCCTGGACTAATACGGCGCCCCTCCTCACGCAACCTAAGAAAGGGACCACTGACCGTAGTGTCATCTTGGATCTCAGTTTCCCGGAGGATCCCGTTTGTCTGGGTCCGCCTGCCAGTGCACCACAATGGCTTTGGCCTACCACATGCGCAAGCAAGGATTCGTAGTGCTCGTCTACCTAGACGACTTCTGTGTGAGCCCTAGCCTAGCCTCTGAATTATCTAAGTTTAAATTATTTTCTTCATAGAAAATTTCTAATCACAGTAGTGTCTGATTTTAGACAATAGATATGTATACTCATATAATAATGTTGTTTTTACACCCTCTTTTATGTGCAATAAATATATGTATACCATGATACAAAACTAGAAGACTGGGAAACATTATAAGGGTGATCTATAACATCAGCCACGCTGAAGGTCATCCTCACTTTTTTAGCCCAGTATTTATTGTTTTAATGGTTATCCATACGGTACTTTTAATATACTCGATATAATACTACTACCGGTACTTCAATTTTAATACAAATCTCGAGACACAATGTAGCGTGATGATAGCATCTACTGTGATATTATTATATGCAACATATTGATAGGACACCCGGTTTTGAAATCCATATTTATAAAATGAAAAAATGTAAATACAGAATTTCATTATACATGGACAAACCGAAGAACAAAATGTAACTGTGATACTCAAAATGGCTAATAAAGGTTAAATTGTCTCTTAAAAATTGTCTCTTAAAAAACATGGCAAATAGTCTTAAAAGCCCAATAACTCGCAAGTGCTATACCTCAGGTGCTAGAATGTGGATCCTGGAGAGGGGAGGTGACCCATCTGCGCTCTCCTCCTTCCAGGCAGTAGCTGTGGCAAAAGGGGCGGCTATACTTAGACCTCACATTCCCACACCGGCTCCTCCAGTGACCCCTATGGACCTACACCTCATTTGTACCTATCTCAGCCAAGCCCCCACCGGTATAGTGTTGAGGGTGGCCATTAGCCCTCCGCCACCCTATGGCAAGGACCTCACACGCTGCTGAGAAAGGATGTACTGTCCACGCCTCAAGGCTTGTATATAATACTCCGCTCTTCAAAGACTTTGAGAGCAGGGACACGTCCGGTGCCCCTGTTCCTCCCCAGGATCCCAGGTGCCATCATGTGCCCTTCAACTGCCTGGGATCTCTACTCATCACAGTACATGTACTCTGACTTCCTCCCAGCCTTCATGACCCCTGCTGGTCAACCACTGACCCCTTCGGTCATGGTCAAAGCTATACAGACTGCACTGCATGCATCCAATGTCCCCAATGCCCTTGAGATGACTGCACACTCCCTGAGACGAGGGGGGGGGTCCATGCTGCATCTCAGGCTGGATGCAGCGACAAAGAGATAGCAGTGCACGGAACATGGAAGAGCATGTCAGGACTGAAGGCATACCTCCCCAGACAATCATCACACGACGTCGCCAACAAACTGGCGACCTTATTTGCCTCAAACACTTAGAGGATTGACTGTGTCGTTAACATGTATGTTTTATTCGAGTTTCACTTGTATCCTACCTTGTTGTACCTTTTGGGTACTATGTATACCGCTGACCTAGTTAAGCATATCATCGTAAAAGGACATTCCCCTATATTGTGACTCTCAGGGATAAAACCTTAAAATGGTTAAAAGGTCATTTTGTACCCACAAAAACTGTATTCATATAACTTGTTATGTAGTTTAATTGTATATAAACTCCAAATATATACTCAATAACTCGTCGTGTTGTCATTGGTCATAATCTGAAGGATTGTGGCTGAATGGCACGGCAATTGACCTACAGCGCCACCACCGGGACGCTGCTAAACTAATCACTCTCCACCGTATCTTTCCTTTTTCATCTTGTCAGACACGGGGTTGTAAAATTACCTCCCTCCCACCCCACATACTGTAATACTTTTAATTTATTTTATTACATTCCAATACCTCAAACACTTAGAGGATTGACTGTGTCGTTAACATGTATGTTTTATTCGAGTTTCACTTGTATCCTACCTTGTTGTACCTTTTGGGTACTATGTATACCGCTGACCTAGTTAAGCATATCATCGTAAAAGGACATTCCCCTATATTGTGACTCTCAGGGATAAAACCTTAAAATGGTTAAAAGGTCATTTTGTACCCACAAAAACTGTATTCATATAACTTGTTATGTAGTTTAATCGTATATAAACTCCAAATATATACTCAATAACTCGTCGTGTTGTCATTGTTGTCCTGGTAGATTACCTAATAAAAAGGAAACATTGGTTTTCTAACTTCTGCCTATTTTCCCACAAATAATCAAATATCTTTGATGAAAAGAACATACATGTTATAGAGGATTTTCATCAACTTCATTGATTGTATTTTGGATTTTCAGGAGCGTGGTACCATTTTCATTTCACCGTATAATGACTATGAAGTTCTTGCTGGACAAGGAACAATCGGGTAGGCCAAATAACATGTGTAAACGGGGGATTGAGTCCTACATTGGAATTGATATCTCTGCACAGGTATCTCTGTCATGTGTGAGTAGAAATGATAGAACATTTAACATAGAATTGTTGAGCAGACTACAGTTAACTCAATTGTCTTTGTTACCAAAGAGCACGCTTCTATTAATATCAACAGAACGATTACTTGAAATGTGTAAACATAGAATATATCTATTCTGATATCACAGAGCTGAAATCCTAGATGATCTTCCTGATGTGGATGCCATCTTTGTTTCCGTTGGGGGAGGCGGATTAATTGGTGGTATAGCTGCCTATGTCAAGGCCACCAAACCAGGCGTCAAGGTCATCGGTTGTCAACCAAAGAATTCAAAGGTTATGTATGAAAGTGTCAAAGTAGGAAAGATCATCGAAGAAGAATCCTTAGAAACCTTGTCTGACGGAACAGCAGGTGGCATCGAAGAAGATTCGGTTTGTACATCAGTGTTACCTATTCCACCCAAAAAAACAACTCTCATTTGATATCAATAACCTTTTCAGTATTTTCTCATTTTTAAAGTAAAAGAAGAATTACTTATGTGTCCCTTTATTCAACATTGCCTCTTAAACAACACGTCCTTGGCTTCATGATAAAAATAGAAATTGCAAATACAAAATAAAATGAAAAGAAAAAATACAGATGTCGTTTCCTCCAAAAGATGATAAGACATTAACTCTTTTTTCTTTTAATATTTCAGGTCACATTTGGTGTATGTCAGAAGTACATAGATGACTGGATACTGGTCGAGGAGGAGGATATAGCTCCTGGTGTCTACTCGGTTCTAAACCTACACCATAAGGTAATCAACGTAATACATACACAGTACCATATGAGCCCCAAATACAACTATATTTATTAGACGAGTTTATGAACGATGTATCAGCAGAGCCTGCAGGGCGAGGCTGATAATTCACCATATTATACTTATACAAATGGGATTCCCCAGTGCGTGCTGCACTGACATTTATGTCTACCAGGAAAATGCCAAAACTATTTCCAACAGGGTTCACAATTTTCCCAGCCGGCCCTAGTAAAGAGTATCTCATTAGTTTTTTTTTATAATTCTTACTTGTCCCTCCCCCAAATACATGAAGCCCTTCTTTATCAAAGACTACTTCTTAAATCACATATTGTTCTACTCCATCTACTCTCCGTACAGCAGTTACATATATTATTGTGATTTGACATTCAATGCCATCCTGGAATTTTGCTTTGCAGGTAGTTGAAGGAGCCGCAGGACTCGTTGTGTCAGCATTCCGCCAGGTAGCAGCACAGTATAAGGATCAGAAGGTGGCGCTTGTCATGTGTGGGGCAAATATCAGCATGGACAAACTCAGAGATGTCATTAGAAACAACATCAAACCAACTTAATAATATGAGGATGGTAAATACATGTAAGGAACGTAATAAAATGCCATCAGCAGTTATCTGACTCGACCTTTATTCATGTCTCCCCCCATGTTTTTCCTTCATCATGGTTTTCTTTGTACAATAGTTATTATCCAAATGTAATAACATAGTACATTACAACGGATGTCCATGCAAAGGTAAATCAATACCTGCATCTACAAAACCTTTACGTTCCTGGCCAACTGGTCTATAAATTACAAATATAATACATACATGTTCAAAATATGTACACAACAAATATAAGCTTGTCACAGCCAATTTGTCATTGATAGCGCATGCTTATGGAATAAGCGTTTAACAGAGAAAGCATCTGGTTTTGGCTTTCAGTTTTATTCATCAAGATAAAACAAAGATCATGATTGCTCAAACCAGTGAAACTAACAGTAGACATCAGCACAATCACAATTAATAGACCGCAATGCGCTACCTCAAAAGAGGCCTAGAAATCAGGTAGTACTGGACATGTTTTTAGACCACAATATTATGTAATTTTCTTAAAGTGCATGACTTCCTCAGTTCCCAAAAAAAAGTTCCTGACGGGGTACGGCCTCGTTTGCCCGTAATGCCCGTTTCCATGGCAACCACCTCAAAATAGTGGATACGGCTGTAAAAAGTGCACATTGGCTGTCCATACGGCTATTTGAGTTTTACCTACCCCCCCTAAATCAATGTTGAGCTTTTATCTGGTCTCATCATGCGGTTGCTAGGGTAAGCGGTTGCCTAGCAACAGACATTCCATGTGAGAATTCCCTAGAAACGAGAGGAAATATCAATGAGATAGCTAATCTATCCATATCTAATTCATCAAAACTGACCCCCAAGAAACAATGGTGATATATCCTTGTTGACATGGTCCATAGTTACCTAGCAACAGCAGATATGTACCTAGCAACCAGCGTTAACTACCAATATGGCTGAAAAAATCACATTTTGGCTCTCCATAGGACCATAAAAAGTTGACCCACCCCCACTATATCAACTTCAAGGTTTATGATGGCATTAATGCCTTGTTGCTAGGGTGAGTGGTTGCCTAGCAACAGCCATTCTATGCTATAATTCCCTAGTTACCATGGAAAATATCCATCGGTGAGATGATAAGCCAATACCCACTCCATGCAAATTGACCCACATGGGAAAATGGTAATAAATCTATGTTGGTATAGTCCATGGTTGCCTAGCAACAGTAGATATCTACCTAGCAACCATTTTGAAATGCATGATTTCACCAGACTTGATCATATTTATCCTGAATACTGGTATATGGCAGTATTAAGGGTGAAATCGAAAGTTTTCTGACATTATCTAGGAAGGATGTGAGGCTCTATGACGGTATCTAGGAGGCATCTGAGGATGCCTGACAATGTCAAAGAGGTATAAAAGAATATCTAACTGTATCTAAGGGTTATCTCATGTGCTCTATTGTGTATCTTGGGGGTATGAGAGATGTCTAACTGTGTCTAGGGTGAATATTAATAAGCTAGAAACCAGAGCGATTATCATTAATAAAGGTGATGTACTCATACCTACACCCAAATGGGTCCACAGGATGTCAATGATGCCATGTTCTTGTTGCTATGGTCCATTGTTGCATAGCAACAGTAGATGCCTACCTAACAACCAATGTTGAATGTGTGTTATACTAGCTTTTGCCATAGTGGCTTTGCTTACTACTGCCTTACAGTATCTGTATGTGGTGCTGAGGCTGCCTGACAGTATCTAGGGCGTTATGTCAACCTCCCAGGCAGTATCTAAGAGATACCTGCATTTGCCTGGCACTATCCATAGGCCATCTATCATTACCTTGCAGTGTATGGCAGGTTGTTGGACAAATGTGATTTTGCCAGACTTATAAGTCAACTTAGGTAGCCTAGGAAGAATGTTGCCAGTGCATGAGAGTATCTGTTGAGTAGCAAGGTGCCTGATGGGATCATGGGAGTATCTGACCTTGAAAAACATGATTCTGGCTTATTCACTGGCCCCATGAATTTTAATGTGCCACAACTGCCCCAGGATGGTAGCTTAGGAGTACAAATTGCAGTTGGAATTTGACATTTTGCTGACAAGGCAACATAAATGACATGTATTTTTCCAGAATTATATATACTGTTTGTTTCCACGGGGTTTGGCCATTTGATAGTATTGCTGCCCTAAGCTGTCTGAGATATTTCTCTTAAATACTGCATCACACACCCTTCAGGTAGTGTCAGTCAGCCTTATATACAAAAAACACAGTCAGACAGCTTGAGATAAGCTCGTAGATACCGCCCAACAGGCTGACTACCTAGTATATCATTTTACAACATCAGGCTAAAGCTAGATACAGTTAGACAGTCATTTTCTCTAATTGGCAGTTTCTTTTTTTTTTGGAACTATTAATTGAAAAATTTAGTTTCTCATATTGACAGTCCAAACTGTGAATAAGAGGATTTTGATCTGGTATTGCCAGTTCAAACTGTCAATAAGAGAATTTTATGCTGTTATTGACAGTTGGAGCTGTCTTTAGTCATGCATATATGTTGATAAGCATGCCCCAGGCTTATTAGTAACATTCCAGGAAGAATAAAGGAACTTTCAACCTCAACTTCATAGCTTCTAGCTACTGTCAGGCACATCAGATACCTCTTTGACACAGTATTCAAGCCTTTGATACCATCTAGATATTCTTTGTCAACCACAGGGACCTCCTACAGCCTAGACACAACTCAGGTACCCCCGTTACATTGACAGACAGTAGTAATCATGGCAACTATGGTCAAGTCTGCTAAAATATAACATTGCCCCTTGGTTGCTAGGTAGATATCTGCTATTACTATGCAATCATGGCCAAAAGCAACACAAAAACAACACCATTATACTGACAGTAAACCACAGGTATGCTCTAGTTATCTGATAACTTAACATTCACCCTAGAAACAGTGGATTTCTTGTAACTCAATGCAATTTTGTGCAATATATTGGTTTACTGCATGGAAGGTGTTAAGGAGGTATGTTATATACCCCCCAGATACACAATAGATCACATTAGATAGCCCTTAGATACAGTCAAATAGCCTTTTATACCTCTTTGATATTGTCAGGCAAGCTCAGGTGCCTCTTAGATGCTGTCATAAAGCCTCACATACTTCGTAGATAATGTCAGAAAACTTTCGATATCACCCTTAATACTGCCATATACCAGTATTCAGGATAAATATGATCAAGTCTGGTGAAATCATGCATTTCAAAATGGTTGCTAGGTAGATATCTACTGTTGCTAGGCAACCATGGACTATACCAACATAGATTTATTACCATTTTCCCATGGGGATCAATTTGCATGGAGTGGGTATTGGCATATCATCTCACCGATGGATATTTTCCATGGTAACTAGGGAATTATAACATAGAATGGCTGTTGCTAGGCAACCACTCACCCTAGCAACAAGGCTTTAATGCCATCATAAACCTTGAAGTTGATTTAGTGGGGGTGGGTCAACTTTTTATGGTCCTATGGAGAGCCAAAATGTGATTTTTTCAGCCATATTGGTAGTTAACGCTGGTTGCTAGGTACATATCTGCTGTTGCTAGGTAACTATGGACCATGTCAACAAGGATATATCACCATTGTTTCTTGGGGGTCAGTTTTGATGAATTAGATATGGATAGATTAGCTATCTCATTGATATTTCCTCTCGTTTCTAGGGAATTCTCACATGGAATGTCTGTTGCTAGGCAACCGCTTACCCTAGCAACCGCATGATGAGACCAGATAAAAGCTCAACATTGATTTAGGGGGGGTAGGTAAAACTCAAATAGCCGTATGGACAGCCAATGTGCACTTTTTACAGCCGTATCCACTATTTTGAGGTGGTTGCCATGGAAACGGCCATTACGGGCAAACGAGGCCGTACCCCGTCAGGAACTTTTTTTTGGGAACTGAGGAAGTCATGTACTATAAGAAAATTACATAATATTGTGGTCTAAAAACATGTCCAGTTCAACTTCATATTTTGGGGCAGCGCATTGTGGTCTATAAATGTTGTAGTATGCTGAACAAACCATTCTACAAATGCAATTGTCGAATTCCAGGATATTATAGAAAAGAAATCGCATCATTTTAGTACATTTTACCAATACTCAATCCTGACACATCACAATCATCACAGATGAGTCTGTTTTATCGTGATATAAAAAACAAACCCAGGGTTCCATTGCATTATGCTGCTAATTAACATAACTATGTAACAGACCCCTGCAGGGTGCTGTACATGGGATTCATAATTAGTTGAACACTTTTATACACGTAGCATTGTTTGATTCACTATAGTCATCTGCAGAGTTTACCCTTAGGTCAGATCCAGTATCGAACTACTTAATGTCTATACAATGTAATTCCCATCTCATCATCCATGTCCTCCTCTTGGTATGTTGGTGGTATTGCTATGTGAGCGTGCGGAATGCGGCCTCCCTTCACGTGCCACCCCATATGGGTTAAGGTGGTACACAAAGAACTCGAGCATGTACATCCAGTTAGGGTCCACATAGTGGAAGGACACCGAGTTATCACTACAGCAGCCTGGGCCCTGGAAATAAAGGCACATACAGAGAGTGTAGATCAGAGGAGTGATCAGATGGGGGGAGGATGTGTAAACAAATTGTAGCAATAGTTTGATCTGGCATTTGACATAGGTCATGTGATATGCATAATACGATAGAAGATCATTTGACAGGAATAGATAAATTGCATCATATGAAACATTAGGAAAGTCTTATCATGATTTTTGAGACAATCTAACCCTTGATTGCCATTAGAATATCTGTACCGGCAACCAATGAATTAAGTACAAAATGTATACAGTACCATCGCGTTTAAGTGCTGGGTATTGAATAAGCGCCAGTCTTGTATAAGCGCCGGGGGTGTGGAGGTCTTGAAATAACTCCTAAGCACTAAAAACGGATCTTGAATAAGAACCTATCTTGTACAAGGGGACAAATTCAAGGATTTTACGGCAAAGCCGTAGTGGCTTTGGGTTTTTATAGGATTGTTATGAACTACAGGTGAGAAAGAAAACGAAGGGGCATAGATTTATGCTTTTTGGTGTGTCTAGGGTTCTAATTCAATTCATATGTGATGGTTTGCAGCAATACTGCATGGTCAGTTAACTTACATGCACTTGGCTAAATCTTTTTGATTTTTATTGGTTTTACTGCTGCTGGTATAGTTTTTGGAGGCCATCTTGGCAGCCATCTTGGAAATTTCCCGGATTGAAAATCTGAGCCTTTAAATGGATTCTACATCCTAGAAAACCCTATTATCCATGTATCACACAAGGAAATCAGACAATCTTGAGTTTTTGGCGGCCATCTTGGCAACCATCTTGGAAATTTCCCGGATTGAAAATCTGAGCATGAAAATGGATTCTGCATCCCAGAAAACCCTACTATCCATGTATCACACAAGGAAATCAGACAATTTTGAGTTTTTGGTGGCCATCTTGGCAGCCATCTTGGAAATTTCCCGGACTGAAAATCTAAGCCTGAAAATGCATTCTACATCCTAGAAAACCCTATTATCCATGTATCACACAAGGAAATCAGACAATCTTGAGCTTTTGGCGGCCATCTTGGCAGCCATCTTGGAAATTTCCCGGATTGAAAATCTGAGCATGAAAATGGATTCTGCATCCCAGAAAACCCTACTATCCATGTATCACACAAGGAAATCAGACAATTTTGAGTTTTTGGTGGCCATCTTGGCAGCCATCTTGGAAATTTCCCGGACTGAAAATCTAAGCCTGAAAATGCATTCTACATCCTAGAAAACCCTATTATCCATGTATCACACAAGGAAATCAGACAATCTTGAGCTTTTGGCGGCCATCTTGGCAGCCATCTTGGAAATTTCCCGGATTGAAAATCTGAGCATGAAAATGGATTCTGCATCCCAGAAAACCCTACTATCCATGTATCACACAAGGAAATCAGACAATTTTGAGTTTTTGGTGGCCATCTTGGCAGCCATCTTGGAAATTTCCCGGATTGAAAATCTAAGCCTGAAAATGCATTCTACATCCTAGAAAACCCTATTATCCATGTATCACACAAGGAAATCAGACAATCTTGAGTTTTTGGCGGCCATCTTGGAAATTTCCCGGATTGAAAATCTGAGCATGAAAATGGATTCTGCATCCCAGAAAACCCTACTATCCATGTATCACACAAGGAAATCAAACAATTTTGAGTTTTTGGTGGCCATCTTGGCAGCCATCTTGGAAATTTCCCGGATTGAAAATCTAAGCCTGAAAATGCATTCTACATCCTAGAAAACCCTATTATCCATGTATCACACAAGGAAATCAGACAATCTTGAGCTTTTGGCGGCCATCTTGGCAGCCATCTTGGAAATTTCCCGGATTGAAAATCTGAGCATGAATATGGATTCTGCATCCCAGAAAACCCTACTATCCATGTATCACACCAGGAAATCAGACAATTTTGAGTTTTTGGTGGCCATCTTGGCAGACATCTTGGAAATTTCCCGGACTGAAAATCTAAGCCTGAAAATGCATTCTACATCCTAGAAAACCCTATTATCCATGTATCACACAAGGAAATCAGACAATCTTGAGTTTTCGACAGCCATCTTGGCAGCCAGAGGGAGGGGCAGAGGGAGGAGGGGGCAGAGGGAGAAGGGAGGGCAGAGGGAGGAGGAGGGGGCAGAGGGAGAGTAGGTAACAGGAAGGAGGAAAATGGGGTAGAGGGGGGAGGAGGGGAAAGATGGGGTAGTAGGAGAGGGCAGAGGAAGGAGGAGAGGGCAGAGGGAGGAGAGGGCAGAGGGAGCAGGAGGAGGAGAGGGCACAGGGAGGAGAAGGAGGGGGCATAAGGAGGACTCGTGTTGGCAACATATTATTTTAGGGTTGTTGCATGTGGTTTCTTGCATGTGTGTGTGGGGTGGGGAGGGGTAATCATGTTGGACTTCACAGTTTGTCTTTGGGCGGGCTTGAGCGATTTCAAGAGCCACCCTGGACCACTCAACTTCTAGTACAGGTCCTGAATGTGCATAGTATGGGAATTGGCATTGACATTGACAGCTTGGCTTGACATAGGAGTCAATAGTTATTAGGCTGGTACCTATCCTTGCCATTGACAGCCACATTAGTGAACTCAAAATATGGCTGTTCACAAGATGTCTAGGCCTTACCACAAGGTACACTGGTACTACATGCAGTAACTGAAAACCAGATCTAGGTTAAATTAGTCTTGCACACACCTGCAAGGACACATAGGGATACCAGTCCTAGGCAATGTTTAAGGGCCAGCTAGGGCTTAATTTAACAATGAACAAGGGGACCTATGCTAGTCTTTTCTTGCTACTTTTTCCAACTCTCTCTGTGTGGTGTCAATGGCTTTGGGGACAAGGTCCCAAAGCCAATAAACGCTGGGGGGAAACACCCCTCCAAAGTTATAAGCGCCGGGGCGCTTAAACACGACGGTACGGTAGGCAAATAAGTGCAGGCGTCGAAAGCACCTTTAATTCCGATTGAACAGTAGATTCAATACCAACCTGTTTAGTAGGATTGTAATTAAACCCAAAGTACCAGTTATCAGCCGGGATGATGCCCGGGATGAGCATGGCCATGGGGTCAAAGGGGTGGAAGCGCTCCCTGCCCTCAGCGTCCCTGGAGTCGGTGACAGGAACCCCAATGTTCTGTAGGCACTTGCCCAGCTCCACGTCCTCCACCCCCTCCTGGGCGTCACTGCACAGCTTGGGGTTAGAGAAGGCCACGTTCACCACCTTCAGCAGGGCTGCCTTACTCAGCACGTACCTGTTGTAGGGAAATGTCAGGGTGGCATTTATACGTTTAGGTTCAAATGGTTGTGACAGAAGAATATAGGAGTCCAATGCACATCACACAAGGGTACACAGCTGATTGGGAGCTGATACAATATTGACCATTTTGAAGTTTAAGAAGCCCAGTCTGATCTAATGAGGAGATTTATACATCATATATTGCTGGTTAAATTCTTATTGAAACAGATGTATCCTTACCCTGCCCCACCACTCATGTAGCCCTGCGGGAACACCTCCATCTTCCACCTGCGCCCAAAGTAGTGCATCCCACCAGGGTCGTGGTCCATCAGCATGTGACGTAGGTTCTCCACTATGACGTAGGTGTCGTCATCAGCCTTTAAGAACCAGTCGGCTTGGTCTATATAATGCTGTACTATATGTGTTAAGGCAGCCCTTGTCTTAGCCCACAGGAAGGACCGGCCCTCTGGGACCTGGAGGCCTATGGCAGGGAGGCTGTCATCCTGGGTGGAGCTCATGAAGAGGAGGACGTTACAGCGTCTGCCCCACGTGGCCTTGACGTGACGTGCCCGCGTCTTGATGGTCTCAGGTGACGTCATGATCCAGCAGAGTACCCGCAGGTTCTGCTGTAGGACGTCGGCTACTGACCCACCGCCTGCGTGTAGGCAGTTGGAGAAAAATACAAGGGCAACTTTGATTGTCTTTACCATGGAATATAACGAACCTGATGGGTGGTCTTTAGGAATATGCCAGGCATGAGAAAGTAGATATTTTATTTACTGTGTTAATATCATAATGCAACATACATATACAGGCTAACAGAGACCAATTGGAAAACAATAAACAAGAGCTGGGGAAAAGATGTTTTTCAACATGAAAGGTGCGTTTGCTATCCTGCTAGTAGTACAAAACAGCCTCGTCACCTTGCTGGTCGTGGTGGTGGTCGTCCCAGTGGAGGTCGCTCTCAGGGGCCAGGTACTGCTTCTTTATCGCCTCTCCATCCAGGATCCCTCCTCCCAGGCGTAGACGGTGAGATGGGGGCAGGCCCTCCAGGGTCCTGGGAGCTCCGTTCTGGCTCTGCCCCATGAAGGTGACGGTCAGGGACACGCCCAGGAGGACCCCCGTAACCACCAGGAGAACATCATTCGGGGCGTTAAATCTCCGCAGTATATTCATGGCGTGAGAGATGTGATCTTGGCGATTCCTGTGGCAGGATTCAGTAACAAGCGTTTATCGAACCTTTGTTTTCTTCATTTGTGTCTCAGATAATTGTATAACCATTTCTCTGTAATAATCTGTCATTTATTTTGGCAATGGATTCTTAATATGTGTAATACAAGACTCCAATTCCAACTATATCTATGAATCATTTATATTCTGGTGGGGTTTGACTGTTCAGTGTTGACATTGGGTGGTAGCACTGAGTAGTCCCTGCATGAAAATCTTCCACTGCTGATCTTACCAACAGAGTTTAGTATTACCTGGGTCCCGTTTCTCCACAAATTTGCGGAGCTCCGCAAATATATACGGATCTCCGCAAATATATACGGAGGTCCGTATATGTATGCTTAAAGTACCAAAAAGACTTAATTTGCGGATCTCCATAAATATAATTGCGGACGTCCGCAAATTTGTGGAGAAACAGCATCCTGGTGTATCATGGCGCTACCTTGTTGATGTAATTAAATGCTGGATAGAATGCTGGAAGAATTTGATTTTACTGTTCTATTTCTTTGAATTTAGCACAGTTAATAAAAATTTTTAATTGATTAAGATCTTACAATACACTGCACTAAGCATGACTATGCATAAATAGACTATTCATAAATATATAAGCATAAAGTAATTACTAGTGGCATAAGCCAGGTAAACCGCAGCTACTGCCATGCATCCATTGGTTCGCATAGACACGGCTTAGTACACTCGTCTGTGCTTGAGATCAGCCTTGACCATGCACACCAATATAATGAATACAGAGCTGTGGCTGTGGTGTAACAACCGGGTACTATACATAATGTACATGAATAGGAATCCATAGGACTTTATACATGTACCACGCTTGGCAAGAGAAACTACCTGTCTGTATAATACGTAAAAAGGTGACAAAACAATCACCACTGATGTGGCATAAGTCAGTAAACCAGACCGAAGTACTGAGGATATTGGCTTAGTCACAGCTGACCACACTCGTCTGCGACTCGTCATCAACCTTGAATGTCGCCAATATCCTCAGTAGGCCTACAGGGGTCTGGCTGCATGTGTATCGAGTGTTACCACCCCATGGGGCACCGTTATGTCATACCCCTAAATTTGCAGTGGAGGTACTGAATGAGACGGGCGTTGTATCATGTATGGTCATCATAATTATCCAGGGAGGTATTACCGTAGACGTAGTGGTAAGTGCTCTTATCTAAGTTATAGCTTGCATGGGTCTGTCTGAAAACTCTACAGTGCAAACCGGAAGAGGCAGTTTGGGGTACTGATATCGGTTGTGGGCAAGTTAGCCTGACCTATGGACCGGAATACAAGTCAGGTACCCCCTGACACCTGTGTATGTCAGCCTAGTAGTACAAACTGCAGGTGGGTCAGCATACACATACCGCACAGTAGAATCATGACCTACCTGTATATAGCATCAACACCAACCAGGTGGAGTTACTAGCCCCTGCATCCTAGGGGTATCCTGTCACCTCCTCCATACCAGCCTATGGCAATGTCTGTGGTGACTCAGCAAGGGTATGGCTTACATGTAATAGGAAGAAACCTAGATTCATGTTTGGTATCAAGGTGGCCCTGCACACAGGTGTTCCAACCTTGCGGCTCCCTATACCTCTGTATAGGCTCGCTATACCTCTGTGTAGGTGTACATTGAAAGTATATTTAGGCGACGTCCCGACCTAGTTCTCTCTTGTAGGGCAGGTCACGCACTGTCTATCTTGGCCCCCAGTTTGGTCAATACATGATGTTATTTTACCTATAATGTGTTGCCATAATCATATAGAATACATCAATGATGCCCAATAGCATCTTACATTATGTAAATGATATAAAATATCAGCCATTATAGTTGCCAAATTCTGGACCCAGGAAGGAAATCGTCGTGAGTCTGTTTTAGTGTGGTAACAATGTGACTCACATTGTGAGTGTCTATATGGAACAGGCTAATTTTATGAGGCTCAATCTATACACAATAATAGAACACCTGGCACACACGGGATGTGCTTCATGCTCGGGGGGTCATGCTGGGAGATAATATTCCATAATGTCTTTTAATGCATGTTATGGACTCACATTGATAATATCACACTGTATTGAACAGACTTATATGGTCGATAGTCACATCAAACAGTACCAGATTAATTTACTAAGTCAAAGAAAACGGTTCCAGAAACATTTACAACATGGAAACAGTTTCCTGGATAAAATATCACATGGGAATAACGCATTGACACAACAATATATATAAGGGCTGTTTTTATTCACATGGTAGCAGTACATAGTTGACGTTCTTAACGATTCCCTATAAAACAATTAGTAATGTGATTGAGCACAATCAATTATTTATAACAGTAGTACTATCAGTACATGACAATAAGTTTTGTCAAAATATAATTCTCAAGATAACTACACAAAATTAATGGTTCCTAATATTTAAACTTATTTAACTCATTTAGTCCTACATTTTAACTCTAGTGTTACATTTTATGCCAATAATTATTTCATTGTAGCAGATGTATGTCAACTATGATAGAAAAAGCTATTCACAATGCAGCATATTAGATTAATCTATCATTTAAATCTATAATTAACTTTAATTGTATTTAGGTATGCTGAACTGTTTCCTCATCTATATGCGCAATGTAGTATACATATTTGACAATTATGTCAAACTCTGTAACGACATGAATATATTATATAGAACCCTTCTTCAAAAACTGCAGAAGCAGATACAAGGTATCTAATAACCAGTACATGTATTTGCTATTTTTGCAGTAGCCTATAATACACTTATTGAATATAACCTTTCTTCAAGCATTTTTGATACCCACAACCCTGACACTACGAGTTTGTTAATAACACTTTCCATAGTGCATGTTCAGCTGTATTTAATGTCTAATGCTTTTTACATCTATCATACAAATGACATTTATCTGTAAATTTAAACAAAACCGTACGCTATTCATAGTTATTGATGCAAAAATAAGTCTCGAAACTGGGGCCTACATCTCACAGGAGAGCTAATCTGTGGTATACATGTTTAAACGTGTACAACTATAGGTGAACAAAATGAGGAGGCAAACAGAAGGGATACCCCGATTGTTAACATCAATTCATTGTGCCTTATAAAGCTAAAAAACATGGGAGATGTTTGATTTGTGGGGAATATCTTGCCAAAAAGATAGCAAACAAGCAAACAAACAAGGAAAAATCACATGGAGGAATCAGCCATGTATACGTAAACATAAACAAAGATTCACCCGAGGGCAGGGCAACAGTCAGTTTTGTTTATCCGTTCTTCATACCTTCATATCATTTACATTTCCCTCGCCTCCTGACATCTTATATTTCTGCGCAAAGAGCGAAAATACAGGCAAGCAGCAAAAACCTTTCAACCGTTCATTTTTATATGCTTTCAGTTTCACTACCGAAATATCACAAGCCCACTTGCAACATGTCTTCAGAAACAAGGCAATATTTACAGTGTGACATAATAATATATATTATTTGTGTTGTAAAACCCCATGGTACTATCAGATAAAAGGATGGACCTAAGCAAACTATCAGAACATAATATCGATAATGGACTTCCATAAACCGGTTATCTATACATCACTGTTACGTAAGATACACTGTAAGAAGTAAGTACTGTACACCTACAGCAAAAGTTGCTGGCAACTTTTGTTCCAGTAGATTTTGCTGTAGGTGTACAGCAACTGACTTGCTGTAAATTTACAGCAACTTCTACTGTAAATTTACAGCAACTTCTACTGTAAATTTACGGCAACTTCTACTGTACATCTACAGCAAAAGTTGCTGGCAACTTTTGTTCCAGTAGATTTTGCTGTACATGTACAGCAACTGGGTGCTGTAAAGTTACAGCAACTTCTACTGTAGGTTTCATATTGTTGTTCTCATCAATTTATATCAATTAATACGCATGCATGGAGAGTACTTTCCTGCATAATAGTTCAATTTCAGCTAGGATAATACACACTACCCAATGTAATGGTTTAATCCTGCTTCAATACAGCTGAACCATATGTGATACCAGCTTTTCCCCAGTCCGGGCACTTAAGCATTTAACTTTTCCCACCAATGTGGTGTCTATTCTATACTTTTGCTGTTTTTTTATATTATTCAACACAATCATGCAAATATCAATACACTTTATGATAACTGCATTCAGTCTCTCTCATCCATTCTTATTCTACAATGTCTTAAGAGTTTGCGAGGCTTTATTTGACTTGGGAAAGGGTTGGGTGGAGTGATAATACAGAAATGGTCTACTGCTGCCACCTACCGGCGGAAATCTACAGCACAATGTACTGTAAATGTACAGCAACATTGCCGGGGACCCAATTTACAGTACATAATGCTGTAATTATACAGCAAATAGTGCTGTAATACCAACTACAGCAAAATGTGCTGTAAATGTACAGCACATTGTGCTGTTTAAATACAGTAACTTCTTACAGTGTAGACACTTCATTCTAAATGAGAATGAAAGAAACAAAAAGATATAGCATAGACCTAAATACCATTGTGGCATAATAAATCCACGTCAATTCAAATTATCACCGGCAACTCTCCTAATTGAATAACTTTCAATAGAGATCAGTTATAATGCCTACTATTTGAAATAAATGAAGTATCCTACATTTTAAAAGGAAGCCCTGCTCTGTCTAGCTATATTTACGAAATAATGTTAAAATCTGTATTAATCAAATTACAATGTTAAACTAAAAATAATGTTGTCTCGATGTCACAGGCGTATCTATTTCCTCCTTCCTCCCACAGTTATTCTGTTAAATTTATATTATAAACATAACCAATAACCCATGCTTATATGTTCACTATTTTCATCAGTATTTATAATAAAAAACTAACTTTTTACATTGAACACCACATAGCGCGTTACTCATCAGACTTAGTTAGCCTAACCTAGTAGACGTCAGGTCCCGGAAGACACGAAAGAACAGAATCCACAAGACAACACCAAAAGCTAATTGGTACATCACGAATAGTATAGTGCAATAGGGGGCCCATTTTGAATCAATCACAATTATCGCGGACAAAATTTATGATGAATGAAACCATCAATGTATACCGATCTATTATGTAAGTATTTCTGGACAGCAATTGCCCGGGGGCAGCAATTGCCTCCGTGTACCCGTGAGGTACCAGCAGCAGGGCCGGGTATAAATGAAGGCTACATGGAGGACATGGTGGTTCCAGGGAGTGGTGGTAGTTCACAGAAGTAACAGCAGAGAATGTCTGCTTTCAGCTTCTGGGTGTGGTAGGATATTTGGTGTCTGGTATAGGCCTTCACCTTCAAGTTGCCCTTTCCCCCTTAGAGTTCAGGTAAGGGAATGTTGCTGTGCGCGGAGGTTCTAACGTGTGGCCGTTTTTGGGTTCTGTCTGGGTCCAACGGGCAAACAAACACCAAGCGATGGTTATGCCGTGTGGTGAGTCCGTATCAAGCAAAGGTTTTGGTACTTGTGTCAGAAAAGTGATGAATACTACTTGCTATCATCGTGTGTGTCAGAGAGTGTCGTGTAGAAGCTTGTAACTGTCATACAACGGAAAGTCCTTTGCAATAGTTGCATGGTATACCCATGGTGCCTAGATACGTGAGAACGATCTATGGCAAATACGTCAATTACAAGCTCCTACATCGTGCTAAACTAATCGACGAAGGAGTATTCTCTTGGTGCATGTTGGGAGGAGGGATCCGGAAACGGAAGTAAATACGGGGGAGGTCGTTGGTTGCGCGCGCAGCATGGCTTATCTACTGCGTGCGCCGTCCCTTGACCGATGCCTGTGACATCCGCCCTAGTCAGGTGACGAGCTCCTGCCGGTCGGTGCCGATCTGTCCCCCGGTCCGCACGGTGGGCGCCACGTTCATGCGGTCCTTCCAGCCGCGGTACTTGGTGTAGAACATCATGAGCACCAGCAGCACGACCAGCAGGCCGCACAGCGACATGCACACACCCAGCGTCACCTGGAATGTCTTATTCTGCATCACGTCAAAGCCAGGACGTATCGTCGTGTCGCCATCGTCATCGTCATCGTCGTCATAGTCGTGACGGCCACTGTCGTCACCCTTCTCGTTAGGGGACGTGGTGACGTCGTCGTCGTCACTGGGGTCCTCACGTGAGCCGGGTACCTTGGTGACCATGGCGGGGTTGGAGGCCTCTGGTGAGGTGGTGATGTTCTCTGTGGAGGTGTTGGAGGTTGTGGTACTTGGTGGTGTGGTCGCGGTTAGTATGGTTCCTGTCTGGTCTGAGCCTTCGTCAGGTGGCCAAGGTGTTGAGGCATTTCGATCTGTATGGATTTGAGAGAGAAGAAACAGAGATTCTTTCAATATGGCCGTCATTATCACATTAGGGATTGTCGTACATCATATCTCAAAAGTTGTTAGAACAAGTAATGCAATAAGAAACGGTTATTACATGTGATAGGCCTACATTTGTAAATTCACAGAAAAAAAAGTGAGCACCAGCTGTACTCTCCCCAGGGTCAGACACTGCATGCACACCTGACCCTGGTGAATGCGGGGTGAGAGGGAGTCTGTTGGACTCTCACTTCCATTGAGCCAATTCTTCATACCAGAGTCAGTCTGACTTTCTTTCAACAGTCAGGCAATGCCTGACTCTGGGATGAGGGTCAGTTAGGCATGAACCTTAATTTTTGTTTGCTACGATAGGCGGAGACCGAATGCATCATTGTGCACCATTCCTGCGTATTTGGAAGTTGAATACATGGAGATACTGGGATAACCTCTGACAATCAATGTTGGTACATGTACCTCTATGTTGCTATACATATCTAAATGACTAGTGGTCCCAGTAGACTCTTTCCTTTTCGGGCCAACACAATCAGTTAGCAAGGGATTTTTGAGTGCTTCAGTAGGGATTCAGTATGGGGCTAATGAATTATGAACTTTAATTAGCTAAAGTCTAGGTCTACTCCCTCAGGTCATAATTATAATGCATAATTATAACTATCTCTCTGAGACTAGAGTCAGAAACTGCTACATTCTCACTAGAGCGAAGTCAGGCAGTGCCTGGCCTTCTCTGTGACCACAGTCCAGCATTGCCTGACTTTCACACCAATGAGTCAGGCATTGTTGGACCTACTCTCGTTCCCAAATTCTTCCGAAGGAAGGCTCTGGTAACAGCCAAATGAGCTTGACCTTTGGATTTTGCTGGGTCTGGGCAACCCCTGCTAGTAGGCTGGAACCAGCGAACAGGAACAGGAAATGGAACCAGAATGTATGATGGTAGTTTTAGGTAGATTTACCATCAGCCTTTCTGGTTCCATTTCCTGTTCCTGTTCGCTGGTTCCAAGCTACCAGCAGGGGTTGCCCAGACCCAGCAAAATCCCAACATTTGGCAGTTACCAGAGCCTTCCTTCGGAAGGATTTGGGAACGAGAGTATCCCAGTAAACACAACTACGTTGGTCAGACGTAAATCTACGTTGATTTTTGGTCTGAACTACGTAATTTTAGAAGGTTTATGAACGTTGAAACGTTAAGGTTTATTTACCACTCTCAAACCCAGAGGTCTGATTTACGTAGCTCAGACGTAAATCTATGTTCAACTGGGATTTAAACACATTACATATAATTCTACATAGTGGGATTCAGACAAAGGATTGTATTATATTGCAGACAAATTTACATTAACAAACAATATTCATACAAAATAACCACTATAATGTCATTTCATTCTATAAAGTATATTCTTTTAGTTCAACTGAACAGCCTCACAGTATAGATCTTTTGACTAGTTTGGGCTGCAGAGAGGCTTTGTATTTCTTCTGTTACCACAAATGTGGTGTCTGCTCAGTAAAGGTGCCGCAAAACACATATTCACGCCCAATACTTTAATCTACTCTCCTTTATATATAAATATTCTATTGAATACCGTTTATTTGCATGATATTGAATTCATAATTAATGCGAATTTACTGCTTGAATGTGGTAGATTTGTTAAAGAGCTGCAACATTCTCTCCATAATTGATACCGCTGCCACCTTGTGTGAAACTAAGAAGTCATCTACCCACTTTTGGTTGAAAAGTTACGTCCATTAACGTAGATCTACGTAAATTTATTACGCATATTTACGTCTGAATGAGGTAGATAAACGTAAATGAGACGTCTACGTCTGTTTAACATAAATAAACCTTAACGTTTTGACGTCTACAAACCTTCCACAATTACCAATCTCAAACCTGTTGGTTGGAAAACTACCTAGAGAAACCTCTGAGCTACGTTGGAACTACGTAGGGTGTTTACTGGGATGTTGGACCCTGTTTAGGGAGAAAGTTGGGACTCACATTGACTTGACACTCCAGCAATGCTGAACATTCTTTACAGTCAAGGTCACCCTGCCTTTCACAGTTTCATGAGCGTACTTTTGGCGACACATTCCTGCCTGTGACATGTGAGTCCAGCTGACTCACCCTTTTCTCTTTGCTATTATTCACTACACCTTGTACCAAATTAGAGGCAATCCTATCTATTTTACCGTTGCATACGTTTTGTATACGCTGTATATACCGTTTCTCTATGGCTCCTCATCTTGACAAAACGTTATATTATAACGTTAAAACGTTATGTCAGCTGGGATGTCGTCGCTGGCACAGGCTGCTCATGGGAACGTAGGCCAGTGGCGGATTTAGACGGGTGATAAATTCGAAGAGCAGAGCCAATATGACCGCACACCCCCAAGTGGGCCAAAGGCTCATCGATAGATCAAGGTGATGATCTACCTCTACCTGATGCGCAGAATTATCTGAAGACCATGTTGGGGGTTGCATCTTTCAGGGTTTGACGGGTCTTCACGTTTGGTGGTCCTTTCACTTTTATGAATTTGGCCATTATGATGATAATTTTAATCAGCTTGGTCAGAGAGATAGACGGTTAAACGCTTGAAATATAGAGCCGCCATATATTTACAATGGTGCGATGTACATCCTTAATTAGGGTCTATTTTCACGTGTAAAACTAAGAGGCATGTGGTGGACTGGGTTGTATCATGGGGTTGTATACTAAGTGTGAGTAGGTGGAAAACGTGACCCGGGAATACCCAACCACTCCATCCTAACTCCTCCTGAATCAACGCATCACCCACCTATATATAACTCTACCCAACACATAACAACGTGTAAGATGTATTTGTACCTTCGGCTAACTCAATATGTTGTATTTATATAAGATAACGACGAGATAAACGTTGAGTAGCACACTCAAGTTGATTTATTCTAATGGTAAAATAGAAGGCAGTTATGCCTGATTACAACTTCCAGATATAAAAACTGTATTTCAATTGTAAACTTATAGATGGGCCATAAACTTGTAGGTTATGCACATGGTAAAATGAAACATATACCGTTACATAACTTAGCGTTTTCAATGAGTGCGTGAGTATATGTGAGTGAGTGAGTGATTGAGTGAGTGAGTGAGTGAGTGAGTGAGTGAGTGAGTGAGTGAGTGAGTGAGTGAGTGAGTGAGTGAGTGAGTGAGTGAGTGAGTGAGTGAGTGAGTGAATAGTGATCATGCGTGACTGAGTGACTGGATAAGAGAATGAAGAAACACATGAGTGGGTGAATGAAAAATGAATCAAGAATGACGAAATGCCGTGTAGATGAGTGAGACAGTGAATTAAGGTGTATGAATGAATGACTGAACCGGAAGTGAGGTTGTCAGGGAAGTAGGTATACACATGTGTCTAGAATCGGACCACCATACATATTCAGTATCTGTTTCTTTACCAGAATTTCATTTTGGCCTACCAATTCTTAAAACTATCAGTTCTCCATTTGAGGAACACAATGCATACACGGTCAATTAAGTAACTATTGTGGATTCTAAATACATACCTTAACCGAAGCCTGTACATGTGATATCCCCAGGGTTAATTAAATGGTTAATTGCATGGCTATAGACAGAGAGGAGGGGGCAACGCCCAAACACCAACAAACGTAACTTTATACATGGATCTAATTCCCTCCAACTTCAGTGGTGGATCCACCAATGTATGTCTGTCTGCATCACCGCTGTCTGTGTTTGCCCTTCTATTTAGTTTTAAAATAGGTATCTAATTGATTGATTTTCCGAAGCAGATGGTCAAAGTAACGTTACTGATACCCATAGCGAGAAAAAATTGTCTATTTTCCTACTGGGGCAAAGATCATGTGTTTGCCAATTACTTGATCTAGTACTGGCAAGGTAAAAACGGCTACAGTGTAACATATGTCACCAAAAGTACCAGTTGCATCCTAAGAATTGTGCGTGTTATACCATGTTGGTCTTAGTTCTGTCACTTCTAGATTCGTATTTATATCTAACCTCAGGACCAGTTTCCATTCGATGATGTCGCCCATAATTTGTACGAATATTGACTAAGTCCTTTTGCGTGGCTGCAAATTGCAGCTGATTTGACAAATTGATAGGGGCCTTTTACTGATTAACTTTTTTTAAATGGTCAGTGCTTGCGCCAATTATTGTCATATGAATAGTTTCATTTTATTTCTATCACATGTTGCCATCACGTATAAAATGTTATGAATTGTATTTGACTGATATAGCCAATAGATAAGGAATTTGATTATTTATGAAAAACTATCGCAAAAATGTCTAGCAGCATAGATACCCCGTACTTTAGTATGTATAATACTTGTTCAGGACAATTATAACGTGCTATACCACAGTTATACACTTAGGCACTCATAGACAGTGCTTAAATTGGATAACCACCGTGTATTAGCAGTGAATAACCGAATTCCTATGACGTCAGTAGGTGAGTTTACATAATAAAACACGAAATAAATCTGATTTCTTCATAAATGACACAACTATCGTATAAAGTAAATGCATGCATAAGACAGCACTCTATCAAAGGCCTATTATACATGTCTGAGGACTTCGGCTGCGCCTCGTACCCTACCTTTGGATAACCAACCATCCTATTTGTCTATCCATATAGTATTCCCTTAATATCCCGTAACGAGACGTTTTGTACGACAGCTTTTGTTGGGAGTTTGTTGACCCATTTGTTTACAAGTTGTATGAGATACAGCAGTGGGTCAGTCTCCAGGAGGCGTACTACTAAGCAGGCTACTACTAATGTACGGGTGTGGGTATGACAGGCAGTACAGGCAGGTAGACAGGAACGATTACATCTTATGCACACGTGGAAAATATCTTGGGCTAACTCACTGTTAATGCTGATAATACACTAGGTTATACTTTACAATGCCCCACTCCTTTGCACTAGACTCTATTCTACCTAAATGCAAATAAACGTTTCCGGATGGCATTGTGTATGTATTAAGGTAAGTAGGTAGGACTATGTAGTACAATCTGGGAGCACTCGTTAGAGGAGTGTGAGGGCAGCTCCTGGGAGCTGCTCGGGGCAGAGTTATAGTACATGTACTGAGCTGCTCCTTGCTCACCTTCCCTGTAGGCGCTGTCCTCCTGTGTCGAGCTGCTCACCCCGCCCCCAGGTGTGGGCCCTGTGGTCACCTGGCCGCATACCGGCCGTGTGCAGCTCACCAGGACGACCAGCAGCAGTGTCCAGCACAGCAGACGACATTGGTGACAGGGTGTGGTGCTAGAGGTGTGTTGCCAATGCTGTAGGATCCTTGTCGTCTTCATGCTCGTGTTGTTGTGGGCTGTGGCTGTGTCGGCTGCAGCACACCTAGCCTACACAGCCACCTCAACGTAAATATAACCAGAGTAGGGGTACACGGCCTGCCTCACCAGGAGGGGTAGGGGAGGGAGGGGGTATGGGATGTGGGAGCTGGATCCAGAGGAAGAGGACTCGGATACAGAGGTGTGTAGATGGCTGTTGGAACAGCTGTTCCGGGCTGTGTACAACATTGAAGCGCGCTTAACTGGCGCACTCCTGGGTTGGAATTGTCGCGATATTGGCCATTGAGATTATGACCCTCTTAAGTTTAATTCTGTTGTATCTTTTCGCAGGGATGGATGGAGAGTGTGCCATCTATCAACTGTAATATTAGAGAAAGTATAAACTGCGCCTAAAATAATGCGTATTAGGTCCGGTTTACAGATTACTATTAAAGGTATACAGGCGGTAAAGATACAAAAATACTATTCATCACACCGATATCTAGAAGAAGAATCCATGAATATTCTGGTGTGGATATTTACCTCTACCTCTTTTCATCATTTCACAATGACAGACTGGCTGCCGAACATACCGGTTTCTGAAAGGGGATATTAATCTTTCCATTATTTCTCATACCGTTCCTTTATTAATGATCAGATGTATATTGATATTGGTACCAACAGAAATACTTTTACACATCATGTGTGTCTCGAAACAAAAACTATCGCGGCCTTAAAAGAATAAGTACTTATATTTTTATGATACACTGAAAATAATGAATCTCAAATGTTAGTCCAAAGTTAGTCGGTTTTACTAAGGTTTTACTAACTTTTGTACAATCATTAGTGAAAAACACGTGCCCAAAGTTTCTATCCTATCTTAGGGTTTTGCTGCTAACCCTTAGCTAAAAGTTAGCATTGCCCTGGTCACCTGAACTTATGAGGCTACCATAAATTCCTGTGTATACCCGCAACTCACATATAACCCACACCCCGACTTTGAGAGAATCCTATAACCTCTTCACCCACAGAAAAGTGAGAGTCATTGTTGCTAAAACTACCCTCACCTGAGAGTCAGGCAGTGCCGATTCTCGCTTGGCACTTAGGTTTTTGCACCCCTTCGGCCACTGTGCCAGTACATAAACAGTTACTAATCTTGAGATATATAGTGTATAAAATGGCCTGTATCAGTTTTGATGCGCTCAGAAACAGCAAAGGCCTGCGCCTAATGTCTATCAATGCCCGAAGTTTGGAAAAGAAAGTTACAAGACTGCATACTCTGTCCCATGGAATAGACTATGTATGTGTATGTGAAACTTGGTTCAATGATACCATGCCGACTGGAACTATTAACATGCCAGATATGGCTGTATGCAGAGCGGACCGACCCAACAGCAGGCAAAGGAGAGGAGGAGGAGTAGCGTGCTATGTAAAATATGAGTACGCAGTCTACACCCAACTCTGTCCACAGCTCTGTAAAACTAATAAACACTTGGAAGCAGTGGGAATATTGACCACCTATCCGGGACAACTTCATCAGTGTATACAAGAGACCGAGAGGCAACTGTAAATCTGCTTTCAAACAACTTACAGACATGCTCAGACTGCCCATGGTTGGAAATCGTGAGGTGTGGATCCTCGGGGACCTGAATGTGAATTACCAGGCCCTCGCACAGCCAAATTTAGATACATGTCTAAGTTTCTATGTGATTGTGGACTGCGGAGAATGCACACAAGGCCAACATACTGCCACCCAATTCGTGGAAGCTCTACACTTGACCATGTGTTTACAAACAGTGAACATGTGGCCAGCCATGGTATTTTGAATGACTCTATAAGTGATCATTGGCCTGTGTATGCCGTGAAGAAACAGGCGAAAAGAGTAGTGGCTGTAAAGACAGTCACTGGGAGGTCCTACCGAAACTACACCACTGCAGGACTCATCACACACCTTCGTGCCTGTGGGCTTCAAGATACAGTCAAGACAGAGATGGACCCCACTGTGGTGTATGACCAGGTTGTGAAAGAGGTAACCAGTTATCTCGACCTCACCTGCCCAGTTAGAACTATGAGGATAAAGAACGCTGACAAACCAGAATTTACTCAGGAAGTAAGGGAGTGCTCATTTTTTAACAACAGGGGGGGCGGTGAGATTTCGCGCGGAGCGTGCGAAATTTTTTGACCCCCCCCTAGAGGGGTCGAAATATTTTACCCCCCGGCAGGCCAAAAAATCGCGCTCGTTCGCGCCCCTTTGTAGCATAGTAACGCGCAGGCTTTTTCCCTAAAAACAGGTTGAATTTTTTTGACCCCCCCCAAGAGGGGTCTAAATTTTTTACCCCCCCCCGGTCAAGGGGTCCAAATTTTTTACCCCCCCCCCAAATCCACCACCCCCCCTGTTGTTAAAAAATGAGCACTCCCTAAATAGACTAGTACAAAGACGCAAGCGGTGTCTAAGGCGGTCTAAAAGAATCCACCGCAGAGTATATAATTTGCACCTAGCACAAGCAAACAGGCTGAATCGCCTAATCGGATGTAAATTGGCTAACAACAAGAGGAAAGCTGTGGTGGATAACCTCCGCCGCTTTGAGCATGACCCCAAGAGGTTCTGGGCGGTTATCTGCAGACTTTGGAAAGGTGAAACTACACAACAACAGATCCGGCTAATTGACCCAGAAACTGACCTCGAGATCCCAGAAAGTGAGACAGCAGAGTATATCAACCAGTACTACTGCTCCATTGGCGACCACTTGGCTCGCGCATTCGATGCACCCTAGGATGGGGGGTGCTGCCTAGACCACCAGCTGGTCGACAACCCCCACAGGATGTGATAGGAGAGGATCTATGTGAACTACAAAATGTGGAAATACGACTCGTGGCCAAAATCGTGGCCAAGTTAAAGGAGGACAAGAGCTCGAGCATCTTGAATGTCAAAACCAGGGTGTTAAAAGACTGCTTCACAAACTTCCCCGACATTGCTGCTAAAATTGTGAACAGTTCTCTATCAGCGCATTCAGTCCCAGCTTCATGGAAAGTGGGTACCATCATCCCCTTGCCCAAATCAGGTAGATCCAGTGACGTCAGCAACTGGCGACCTATCTGTTTGCTCAATGTATGCAACAAGATGACGGAAAAGGTTGTACAGTCAACTCCCTCCTTACGGCCACCCCTCCAGTGCGGCCACTCCGCCATTAAGGCCATTTTTGGAAAGTACCAATCGTTTTCCCCTTTATTTTAATGTAAAATACTCCCTGCAATGCGGCCACCCCTCTAATGCGGCCACCTCGCCCTGCGGCCACTGTTTTTATAGTCTCAAACGGAGGGATTCTCCCTCTAATGCGGCCAGTTCTATCAATGAATAGCCTTTTAAGAGCATTTAGCCCTTTAATGCCCCCATATTGCATTGATTGCACAATCTTTGTCAGCATGATGCATGAGTGCCACCTTGGCGAGTGACTTACCAGGTATGCATTCAAGCACCATGCCAATCCTAAGGGGTTGATACTTCATGAACGCTCGGCATGATGCATGAATGACACAGGAATGGCAAGTTATTTGCCAGGACTTCAGTTATGGCATAATGGTTACATGTGGATTCGGGCTAGGCCTACATGTACTTTCTGAGGAGAAGGTGCCAGAAGCAAGCGTGGGGGGAGAGGGGGGTCTAGCTTTAACACCTTGATGGTTCAGGAGTTTGCTACAGACACATTCCGCTCAGGTTCTGCTTGGCTGACTAGGAAGTGGCGGGGGGAGGGGGGGGGGGAGGTGGTCGGGGGAATGGTAGAAGATTATCTAATAAGTCCTGTACAAAATGTAGTTACCACATGTTAATTGTCTAAAATATTAAAATATCCACTAAATATAATATTGACAAGTGCCAAAATTCCTTAATTTACATCATGTCGATGTATGTAATTTGTTTACACACTACTGGTCTACTATGTGAAAAACTGTTATAATCAACTTATGTAGCTCTAAGCTTGAGTTCCGTGTACTCCATAGACTTGCATTGACTCCCTCTAGTGCAGCCACCTCGCTAATACGGCCAGTTTTGGATAGTCCCAAGGGTGGCCGCATTAGAGGGAGTTGACTGTACACCATTAGCTGCTAAGTCATCTGTTGAGTCAGAACAGGCTAGCAAAACAACAGAACGGGTTCATGCCTGGACGCTCAACAAGTGACGCCATCAATGCTGTGGTCATGGACATCTACACTGCTCGCAACAGAAACCAAAGGTCGGCCGTGGTCTTCCTCAATATGAGGAAGGCGTTTGACATGGTCGACCACCTGCTCCTCCTCAACAAGCTGCGGGCCCTAGGTCTAGGCCCTGGCTTCATCCGTTGGATAAGGAACTACCTTGCTGACAGACAACAGCAAACACGTGCTAACAGTTCCCTTTCAACGAAAGCCACAGTCAAAAGAGGAGTTCCCCAGGGGTCCGTGCTCTGGCCCCTCCTGTTTGTGACATATGTCAATGATGTTTGTGATGTGATACCCCATGGCACCTCATATCTCTACGCCGATGACCTGTCAGTATTGGTGTCAGGTCGCGACGTGGACATGGTCCGTGCCCTAATGCAGGAGAACCTTGATGCCCTTGCAGGCTGGTGTAATGCAAACAAGTTGACGGTCAACACAAGCAAGACCAAAGTGCTCTGGTCCTACTCAACAAGGGCTGTGCCTGACTTGTCGGAGTGCACCCTGACTCTGAACAATGAACCCTTGGATGTAGTAGGGGAATTCAGCTACTTGGGTGCTATCATAGATACCCACCTACTATTGACCCCGCAATTGAAAAGGCTAATCAACTTGGTACAGGTTAGGCTCGACCAACTCAGGCGTATTCAAGCTAACTCAGACAAAGAGGCCTCTGTCCTAGTTTACGTCCACATGGTGAGATCTATCATCGACCAATGCAGTTTTCTGAACGGAGGAGGACCCGTCTGGGCGGTGCGCAAACTACAGACCTTACAGAACAATGGCTTAAGGGTCTGTGACAAAATCCAGGACCCCCGGGGTGTGGACGTCATGAACCTTCATAGAACCATGAGGGGCAACACTGTGGAAACCACTCACAACAGACAACTGCTGTGTCTGCTGCACAAACGGTCTAAAATTGATGAGAACATATTGCAAAGACCAAGACTTCTGCGCGGCAATGACAAGATCCAACTGAAAATGATGAGAATAAAAAAGGACATCTACGAAAGATGTCGTGGCCTACCTCTCTGGAATGCACTGGATGCAGAAACCCAAAAGCTAGACACCAACACCCAGTTCTTGGAAGCTGTGAAGAGGCTGCCAGATGCACCCCTGCACGTTTGAATCACTAGTTCCCAATGGAACGACAAGTAGCGATTACTGAACTGAGTTATTCACCAGTACGCTGTCAATCAAATGTAGTAGTAAACTATTACAGTACCTAATATTAAGAGAGCGCAATATACCGACTTACAGACATTCGTGAGACTAGAAATATTGATAGACACTTGGCAAGCAAAGAACTACATATCTGTAAATATATGAACTTTCTCCCCTCTATGAAGTATTAGCTTTTACTACTTCTTGGCAATCAAATCAAAATCGTCCAGTGTATGTTACGAATTTTTGCCAGTAATAAAATTTACCAACAACAACAACAATTTATGTACCCATTTCCAGATTATATTTTGTATTTGATGTTGTATTCTACCAAGTTGGCATGCCATTTTTACTTGAACCGGAAAACCACCTCAATAAAGGAAATAAGGTTCATTTAAAAATTTAAAAATACTACAAACACCACAACCGTTGTGATGCAGAATGTGTAGTGTGACAGGGATGGCTGTCTCTGTGTGCCTCAACAGTTATTGACTCACGCCCACACTGAAAACCCTATGTTAAAATAAGTACCGGTACTCACTAGTGAGGACTTTTGGGTGATCATTTTGATTGGGTCGAGTGGTAGTACCCTGATGTTCTTTAAAGTGATCAGAAGTGAGGACCCAGGTCATCAATATGATCACCGTTTTGACCCAATTGTGGAGCATGCTAGGTTGTCGATGGGAACTCAATGGATACTCAATTTGATGACTGTCTTTAATTTTCAAAATTTTCTAGTAAAATTTATCTACCAATATTATAATTAACCCCCTCCCGATCATCAACTTCAATCATCAGGCCTTTTTTAAGAGTATGTTTGAACTTTCAGTCTTCATAAAAAGCCACGTAAAACAGATATGTATAACTGATGGCTGTCAATCTTCACACTTTGGTTTCAGATACATAAATGGTGTCTTTGTGTATAGATATTTATAGTTTAGAAAGTTCTGACCTAATTCTCAATCAAATCACTTGATTTTAAACTGTGATAATTTTCATCATATATCCTCCAACTTGTAAACATGTATGACCAATATTACTATAGGGTTTAATCAATAGATAACATGAAGCAGGGGCTATATCTTACATTGTTGTATAGTAGGTCCCTCTAGTGGCAAAATAATGTCCTCAAAATGATCACCTTTCCTTATTAATCTGATCAGCTAAGGGTATGATCACCCAAGTCATCTGTAGTGAGTATGAGCCTGGGTTTTCAGTGCATAGACGCGTTCCCTACAACTGGAGGAACTCATAACTAGCTTTGCAGCTCAACATCGACATATTTCCTGGAGGAACCTTTTTTTTCTCCCAACACATTATTTCATGTGAAGACCAAGAGTTTCTATAGTTACGTTTTAAACATATGGTCACTTATTTGTCATAGAGGTGTGGGGAATTTCGTTGTGATGTTATCAACATAAGGCCACTCAAGAAAAGAAGGTTTCTCATCACCCAGCACTGAAGAATCTTTTTTACTCTGGCGCTAAATTGTATAGGGAAATATATGCTCTTTGTGTCCAAAATTCACATTTTTAAGAGACATGTCCCCAGAGACATTGGGGACATGTAAATCATTTCTAGCTCACTGCACTACTAAAAATATTTATAAGCTTTGATTTGATACAAAATATGGCAATATTTGGCAATTTTAATTTCTTACGTTTTTGATTAACAAATTTCAAAAATAAATAAATAAGTAATGTTAATATGCCCAATACATAGAATAAATACAATCAAATCTATCCATGCCAGCAGTCTTTTGACATTTTGGGCCTTGTGCCATATATCACGAGGCCCAGGGAAATAAAACTCAGGGCACAACAAGTTAGTTTGGCTAGATTCTAGTGGATCTGTGTTGGCATATGGCAGTCGTGCTTCAGAAGTATACCAATATTGGTTTTGTCATATTAAGATATCATTGAAGATGTCTAAATGGTCGATGAGATATTGTAAGGGTGACAAGGAAGTCAGCGATTATGTGGAATAGATCAATTATATTTATTTTAGTGAGTATAGCATATGATGGTCGCTATGCTAGTGTTAGCTGTCCATTGAGTGTCTGCCTCTATAGACACAATCTTGAATATTGATTATAGGCACAGCGCCACAGTGGCGGACTATGGTACTATTCCCATACATGGTGATTATGCACAATATATACGTCCATTTGTCTATACAAGTTACATGAAAAGAATAATGCTAAAGAATATTGCATATATATGTACATATGGCACATGCCATTTCAATTGTAGGCTATTATTATGCTTGCCTTTGAATAAGTCAGACATGGTGTAGAACATATGGCAGATCCCTATAGTATGTAAGGTTTATATCATTCATTCCCATGACCTCTGCTCTGACCCTGTCAGTAATAAGCTCTTCCATACACCTGTAGGCGAGTGGGTGGTAACCGGAGTGAAACTTATTAGCAAAAAGAGCTACAGATTGTGCTAGATATGGTAAGTGGAAGACGGTGAGAATGCAGATATCATTTGCCACTCTGCCTGGACACCCTTTTTTGTCTCCCCATTGCTTGTAGCGGGCCATTGACACCTTTCCCACAAGAGCAGGATCATTCAGTGCACCTTTGAAAAAATAGGATACAAGTATTAATAAGTACAATTAAAGTAATGGTATCGTAAATATAAAAGAATAAATATTTCTGGTGATTTTCCTTTCCATGACAGTTCAGAGACATTAACAAGTAAACTACCATCATGTATTCAACTGTCAATTTGTACTTAATATCTATAAGGTAGTCAATCATATTTGATATTTAACAACCAACATCATACTTGAAAAATATGAAAAGTAGACAATCTAACCTGTGTAAGCTCCAGGTATCTGCAACAGTGGACTTATATTAAGGGAATTAAAAAAGCTTTCATCTGGAATAAAAGTGTCATTGATCCAGTCATAAAAGTCTAGTGCCACTTTATTGTGTAGTGTAAAGTTGACAAATGCTCTTGTTAAGATAACCTGGAGCTGTCCTTTACCCAAACGTATACCATACGGTGGTGGGTCAAACAAAGCCTTTTTCATCCTCTGCCCTAACCAACTTCTGGAAACAAGATTAGGGTTATGGAAATTACTGTTTTATATACCGGATATTATTGTCTTCATTCACATTACTCTATAATGTAACTGTAACATAGTTTATGCAACTAATTGGAAATAGTAACCATTACTTAGTAACAAAGCCTTTGTATATTGGACCAACTTGGAAACACTTCACACAAATATTAGTTAATAATGATAATATCTGATTGATACCTAACAATACACTGAAACATTACTTACTGATGGACAGCTCCAAAAGCATCATTTGTACCATTAAATACTTTCAAAATCTTAACAATTTCCCAATTAGTTTTAAGCGGAAACTCCTGTCCGGAGAGATTTATGAAATATTTCCAATTCTTGTACATCCACAGCTCCCTCAGACAAACTATGTTTGCCTCCAAAACAGAGAATTCTGACCAGGTGACATTAACACTAGTCCTTGACACAAACACATTTTGAAAGCAGTTTGTGACAGAAACAATAGCATTCCTAAAGTCAATACTAGATTTTTGGTCAACATGAATACAGTAGTGGTTTTGTGGCCGGTATATTGCCCTTAGAAGTCTCTCCACCAGATGGGCATCCTTGAAAACAACCAGACCTACAGCCAAGGGGAAATTAGCTTCCTCAGCTGACACAGGTTGTAGGATATATCCTCTGTGGCTTCTATAACTGTCACAGTCCATAGATAATGTCTTCACCTGATGATCAGTCAGATCAGCTTTTGGATGCATTTGAAGTTTAACAGCCTGCTTTATTGTATCACTTCTGTTTGCAAATAACCCATGACAATCTATTTCGACTACCTTCACATTGGGAACATCTTCAAGTTTAAGTCCAATGAAGTCTTTTGAAAAACTATTGTTCCTCAGTCCATTTGTCCCAACGAGTTGAAGTAAAACTTGTGCCTTTTGAAGAGTCGCCTTAGATATTTGATGGCTATACCCATCCTTATTGTAAAAGTATGGGAGATGTACTACTATAACTGTATAAAAAACAACCAGCAGGAATGTCTTGACTTTGCCACACAATCTCATTTTTCCTCTCCTCACAAGTGCCTGGCTGACAATACTATGAAGTGGCATAATCACCGACCTTACCCAACTCACAATTCTAGTACTGTTCTAGTATACTATGTGGTTAAGTGAGAGTGGTGAGAATGCCCCTTTAACAATACCAAGCAGGTGTGTGGGTCGTGGTGGCCTCAACAGTAAGACTATAAGAGAGATCCCAGGGTGTGTTCAGTAGAGCATAATGTCTTGAATTTGATATGCAAATTGCTATTAGATATTAGAGCTTTTAATAGTCGTTTTATGTACTATTACATATAATATCGGCTCTAAATTCAGCCCCATCATATATAATTATGAGTTTTGTTCTCTACCTATCTATAATTATGATCTTTTGTTCTTTACTTATGAAATGATATAGCATGTAATCTGTCCCATGAATACAATCTCCAAACTACTCTAGATACTGTATAGCATGACAACATATGTATTCATTTATATGATTTTTCAACTTCTTTACCATGTAGCCTGTGCTATCTAGTGCATGCATTAGTTAATATATCTATCATCTGTTTCTAGGCCGACCAAAGATGTAAGAGCCAGTGAAAATAACTACTTCACATATGAAAATATCATTCTGATGATATCTTATGTCTTCTGGCTTCATATATACAGCAATGACTTTTAAATGAAATAATACCAGTGGTAACATCTTACATTAGAAACAAATAATGAAACAAAGTCTGATACGGATATTCTCATAGCTAGAACTATATAAATGATACCATTAATTCTGGTGTATACCCTGTAAACATACAACGTAATTCCAACGTGGCTTACATGTTTGTCTAGGTTTGTTATCAACCAGAGGTTTAAACTACGATTTTTACAAGGTTTGTGAACGTCAAAACGTGAAGGTTTACTTACGTTCAATGGACGATTTACGTTTTTCTACGTCATTCAAATGTAAATAGATGTAGTAAACCTACGTAAATCAATGTGAGAAGCCATATTTTTTAAACCTAAATTGAGCTGGTAACTCCTCAGTGTCCCACAAGGTGGCAGCACTATGAATTATAGAAATAACTTTACTGCACTTTAGCAGATTTACTAGATCAAAAGTCGTAAACTCATAAGAATTACAAATCTAATATTATGAGAATTAGCCAGAAATCATTTAGAATTCATATATAGGAGAGTAGATAATAAAAGGTCATGTAGTTTTATATGTAATGGGGCCCTTTGCTGATGAAACTCCACATTGCTGGTAATAAGATAAATACAAAGTCTTGGTGCAGCTCAAACTTAAGGGTAATACACAGAATAAACACATCTAATATAGAATAAAATGGGGATTCAGAATCACTAAAGTATCTGTACAAATCATGTTTGTGAGTGTAAATATACATTAATGACCAATCTATGGTGATATACTGCTATACTATCCAGAATGTTATGTTTATTTCAATGTTTCTTTATGTCTGAATGAGATAGAAAAACTTAAATCAGACCTTCACATTTTGACGTTCATAAACCTTGCAAAACGACGTAGTTTACACTCCAAATGAACGTAGATCTACGTCTGACTGACGTGTCTGTGTTTACAGGGTACACACAGAAAAGTAAAGGAGTTAACTGTGTCTCCCATGTGGCTCTTGTAAAAATGGAGTGTCAAACAGCTATTGACTCTGCTTATATGAAGGGTCAATTTGGATTGACACCAATAGTAGGGAGTCAGTTCAAGTTGACACATTTGAGTTTATAAAGTGTTTTATTCATAAAATGATTTTCAAAAACACAGTACAAGTTCAATTGAGACAGTACAGAGTATGATGTTATTATCATGTACATTCATAAGATGGAGTTTATGTGGTCTCATATTACATAGCAAGGGTGTAGAGTTTATGCTCTCAGGTATAAACATCGATACATGTCCATCTGCGCAAGGTATTCTTTCACTATTAACAGTGAGTGTGTAATAAATACAGTTTCAGAAACCGGACGACACTTGTACTTGTCATCTTTAACTACACATTAGTATTATGGTCATGAGCAGTAGAGCCAGGTGGCTCAATATTGCAACATCATTATATAAGCTAGCATTACATAATGTAATAGTACAGTGTATGAAAGCAACAGGTATTTTCAACCTTATTACAGGCTAAGAGGATTTTTCAACCCAGCATTAGTCCATTATGTGATTACCGATTTCACAAGGTGTATCAGGTCAGATAGTAAATTCACGTGACAATGATAATAATAGTAGTAATAATAATAATAGCAATGGCAATGATAATAACGCGTGACACTTTCAGCCACTGGTATGCAATTTGAGCGCTGACATATTTCAGTCATTACAAAAATACAGTAATTACTGCCATTCATTAAACTCCCTGATGATAAACTTTAACGCTTTGGCCTTAAAGATATCTTTAGAGGTAGCTGTCCGACAAGAGGCATTGAGTCTATTCCAAAGGTCTATTCCCCTGTAGAGCGGACTTTTTCGGTAGCCCAGCTTTACAGAGACCGGGTAAACTAGTAAGCCGGTATTTGTCGACCTAGTTACCCTGGCGGCAGGATTTGCGACCTGAAATTTTAGACCCAGCGCCTCCGGGTCATGAGAGCTTCCATACAGGTATTTATATAGCAGTAGCAGTAGTTGTAGGTCGTATCTAACACTTAAATAATTCAACTTAGCATCAATATGTAGGTCCTTTACATGGTATCTCAATTTTACATTTAGGCAGGTTCTTAGACAGCGATTTTGTACTAGTTGCAAGCGTCTGTGTTGTGAGTTCAGAATTCCATTAAACAAATAACCACAATATTCTAGTACAGGCAATATTGTTTGCTTATAAGTAAGTAAGGCTGTCGGGGTTGACATCTTCCGTTTCATTTTTCTAAGCATAACGTTTCTGTTGTTAGCAGAGCTTATTGTTTTACAAACACTTTTTTCAAGCGTGAAGTCACTATCAACGACAATTCCAAGATACTCATATTGTTTACAAAGTTCCAGGTTGTTATTACCCATTTTAATTTTAATAGTAGAGTAATGGTTTTCAACACTAGTTCTATTTCCGAAAATTACAATTTTAGTCTTGTCAGTGTTTATACACAGTCCCCCTTTACTAAACCAATCGTATACTATGTCGGCATCTTCTTGCAAAGATGCTAGAGCAGAATCAAGATCAGCACTGATTTTATAAAAAAAAAAACATCATCGGCATACATGATAATTTTGCAATTTTTTTAACAGATTTGGTAGGTTATTAATGTAACAGATGAATAGAAGGGGGCCTAATATGGAGCCTTGCGGCACGCCATATCGGACAGGAAGTACGTCTGAGACATGGTTATTACACATTACAACTTCAGACCGCCGTTCCAGATAGGCACACAACCAATCACAATATATGTCAGGCAGATTAAAAGTTCTCATTCGGGATATCAGCTCGCCGTGATGGATGCTATCAAAAGCCTTCCGCACGTCCAGGAAACAGGACACCATGTATTCATTTCTGTCTTTAGCCAGGTGAATATCATTGACTAGTTTAAACACCGCATCGTTAGTTCCCCTGGACGTGCGGAAGCCATACTGCGCACTAGTAAACCTGGATGTACCTTCAATATGATTATAAATGTGTTGGTACACTAGGCGTTCCATAATCTTGCCAGGCGCTGGCAGGAGGGAAATGGGGCGCCAGTTGCCAACATGTCTCAAGTTACCGGATTTTGGCAGGGGGACAACACGCGCAGATGCCCACTCCTCTGGAAATTTAGTTTCATGCAGACAAGTGTTTATGAGGTTAGTCAATTGAGGGGCCATTATGGTAAGCGCATCTTTTAGCACAGCTGTGTTAAGATCGGCTATTCCATTCGACTTATGCACTTCTATATCCCCGACGAGTTTCAATACATTGGCATAGGGTATTAGTGTGTCCTCAGTGGGTAAATAACAGGGGTTCTTTGGGGTCATGTTATTATTGACTTCCGGTTTGTCCCCCAGCTTATCAAACAAATCACCCCCTATGTTAGAGAAATATTTGTTTATGTAACCGGCCACATCTCTACCCCTTAACTCAGCACCGGAGACGTGATCATCATTGATAGTAGAGTTTTTCTTGCACTTCATTAAAAGGGTATTATGGTTACACATAAAAACTGTACATGTATATGCAAAGCCTGCTTTAGGAATAACCACCAGGAGGGAGTATTTTGAAAGACGACAGGGTTTCATTATGCCACTCTATGGAGTTCATGCTTCACATAGGTGTGTAGCGGGATGGATTTTCTACCAATGAAATAATTCCCCACATTCCCTGCAGAATTCTTAGAATACATTGCATAATATTGGACAATATTGGTACCCATTGTGATAGCAGTCCTCATCTCACTGGTAACAAATCAGGCATTGCCTACCCTTCTAGGGCTGACAGAGGGGTTGAAAATTAACTATAATTATAATTATGAAAAGTCTCAGAATTTTGTTCAGAGGGGTTGCTTTGAACCCCTAACAGCCCCTATTGAAAAATAATAGTGTTCTAGTCGTCCAATCTTTTGTTCCAAGGGATAAAATTAACCCCCACATTTCTCTCAATGTGTGGTAAAAGAATGGCACTTTTTTCCAGAAAATAACGATTTCATGGTTTATTGACACTAACAGACCTGACTACAAGGAAAGGGCTTATTTCTTGTTGAGTGATGTCAGACAGAGTGTGAATGTAATAGATTAACCAATTTTTGTTAAGGTTAACTGTGTTCTTTGACCAGTGCTACCATATTGCAAATGTTTCCTCATTTGTTGCTTGCACTTCATTTCAAGGTGGCTTGCAAATCATGAGAAACACAGCTCCAATTGCATAGAATTACAAAAAATCTGGTATTTTTGATAGCCAGTGGAGGGAACTAGAGCTGAATTCCCCAAAATGGTAAAATAGTATGGGCTGCATTTCTCCATATTGTATAAATATAGTGAAATCCTCATTGATTAGTTCAGTCTGGTACCAAATACCATGCAAAATGGCTCACTCAAGGTACATGTTCGACTCAAAGACACTTTACCCTATGTTTCCTAACAAACTTTTTGCATGTGTTCACTGTTAGTATAGAAGCTAGAATCAATGAGAACATGGGAAAGGAGTTTTTTGTTTAGGCTGAAAGCAGTCAACAGGTTTTAGGTGAACATGATAACAATGTGCAGAAGGTAACAATAGGGTAACCCTCTAAGGACTACATGATGTTCATTTTCTCTGCCGGCATCATTCATTAATGCAGCAGTAGCAAATAACTTACTAGGACTACATGCATGCATCATGCCGACTCTATTGAGACATTTCTGAACCGTCGGCATGCTGGACTAATACCAGAAATAGCTGTACACATTCATGCATCATGGCGACCAAGGGCATATAATGCGTTAAAGGCCTATGCAGCCCTTAATCCTTAAGGGTTATATCATGCCCTTGGTCGTCGTGATGCACGAATTTAGCACTGGCAAGTAACCCTACCAGGGATGCATTCAAGTGTCATGCCGACCATATGGGGTTGAGTCACTAACAAACACTCACAAAGGGTCAGCATGATGCACAAAATACATTACAGGTGAATTAGACACCAGGTCTGCATTGGTGCACCATGATGACAAATGTCATGTTTTAGCGGCATGCCATCCTTATAGGGTTGAGGTATACACAACCTTCACCACGCCCCATACCGCCCCATACAGTGTCTATGTATTATAAAATGGCTCCGTGACCACACCTCCCATTGACACCATACAATAGGCACACACACATTTGTCCCACCTACCCTCCCATTGTGGTTCTCAGAAGGGGCATTGTTTTATCACGATATACATGGCATGATATTCATCAGACAACCCTTTAAGGGCTGCATACTGCTTTAATGTCCTTTCTTGTCATGATGCAATGATACAGCCCTTGTTAGTAACTGACACCAGCTGTATTAATGCATCATGACGACCCTATGCGATTGACACACTCCCAAAGGTTGGGCATGACCGATGGATCGTGAGCTACTCGCTACATGCATGCATCATGACAACAAAGGGCACAGCACACCAATGCACTACGCCGTCTTTAAAAGGTTCACAGAGCGAATTGAACATTCAAAACAGAGAAAAATTAATGTCCAATGATGAACAAGTTTACTATATAAAGGTTGGTGTACCTGTGGGGATGTCTCCATGCGTGTCGTAACCTGCGCAATCGACAGTCCGGCCCCATCTCTCACATCTCTACTTAAAGTAAGTAACCACACTCAATTCAGACTTCCTAACTAACAAAAAGTTTTTAACGTTCTATAACGTTTTGCCATAATCAGGAGCCATAGAGAAACGTTATATAATGTGGTTTAGCGTTTTTTTTGGTTTACTTGGTTAAAGTAGTTTTAGGTGGTCAAATAAAATTTATAACATTTGTACTTTAAAGTTCTTGCCTGTAAATGCGGCCCTGGCGAGCCATTCGCCACTCGTCATGGCTAAGGCTGCATTCATTTGTGATTTCCACAAAATTGTCCGTCATTGAGAAACAATGATTTGATATTTATTTTATAGTTACAGAGCTTGAGATGCCTAACCTATCGTATGCCCCCTCTGAAGTTAAATAGTTAGTTATTATCAAATTTATTTAACTTAATTAGTATCTTATAATCTCGCTATAGGATTGTCCCAACACAAAATCGTTTAGGAGGATTTTTTTAGATATACCTAACTGAATGAACACTTTGTTGGACATTTTAAGATGTCCACACGGGTCCAAAACAGTCTTCGGTTAGAGTTTAACAACGGATATGCGTTGCTAGGTAAATAAACAATTAAATCTATTTTTGCTAAGCAACCAAATTACTTACCAAAGGATGTATAACATAATCAGAATCCTAGGGCTCACTTTAGTAGGGCACAGGTGGTCAAAATCAAGCTCAGGACCAGTTTCACAAATGTTGCTACGCAAATGAACAACAAAAAATGTAACTTCTAATAAAAGCAACTGATAACACTGAGACACTGTATGTCACTCAGATAAGTGTTGCTTGGCAAATCAACAGTAAGAATTGCTTTTACTAAGTAACCAGATCCCTTAAGCACTCACCAACTACACCATCAGAAGTCACTTTAGTGGGGGTAGGTACACTGCAAAAAAGGTGCTTAGGTTTTAAACATGTTTAGGTCTAAACATGTTTAAAGTCTAAACATTTTACTAGGTTTGTGTCCTTGAATCCTTTTGTTTAGGAATGAAACACTTTTATTCTAAATGCCTAAACAGTTATTTTGAATCTGTTTAGATGTTTAGAATTTAAACAGTATGAAAAGTTGGTGTTTAGGATGTAAACATGTAGTGTTTAGATCATAGTATATCAAACACATACCAGATGGCAGCTCTGTGGTTGGCTGTAGTTTCTACAACCACTTTAATGATATTGTGGATCTAAAGGTGCTTAAATCTGAGTTAATTATTTAAATTGCATGGGATACAAAAGGATAATAATACACATTGCAGGATTCAAGGGTTGAATGCTTTATCACTATGATCACAATGCAATAAAGATACATCAGCTACATAGACACCTCTTTTAAGAACTTTAAGAATGGATAAAGCATTATCTTCCCTGAAGGTCTGTTGTATTGACTCAATGCTGTGTCTATGTTAAAATAGAGGCCTATGTGAAATAATGATGCACATATTGCCCTAAGGGAGGGGGGCTGCTAGAAGTCTCTTTAATACATTATATGGAAATAAAATTATTCATTTATTTATCTAAACATAATGATAATAGGTCTCTAGGCACACCACTTTAAGCCTTAAAAACTTGACAGATAAACACAATAATATGCTAAATTCTTGAATTCTAAACACTTCATTGTCCTAAACACATTGCTTTAAACACATAAATGTCTAAGGACTGAGCTAAACTGTTATTTATCTAAACATGTTTAGGATCATATTGTGTGGACAAAAACGGTGCAGGAATGTGTTTAGGATTGTGTTTAGGATCTAAACACCTTTTTTGCAGTGTATGATAAGAAGCAAGTTAGGGAAATAAACAATTAGAACTGCTGTTGCTAGACAACCACTTTGCCTAGCAACAAACCCACTACACCAATGAATTCCTTGGGTCCACTTCAATGGGGGTAGGTGATGTTAGAAGTGATTCATGATCAATGATTAGGCTACGAGAGATGAATTTCTGCAAATTTGGTGGCCATCTTGGATTTTGGCCGATTCGGCGCTGTTCGGGTAAATTGAAAAATCGGCAAGGATAAAATTCTTAATCCTCACCTTTTTTCGGTCAGATTTAACTATGTTGCCAAGAATATACCCCCCACCCCCCACTTACACAGGGGTAGACATTAACGCTGGCCCCGGAGCCAATGGCCCGTAGTTTTGGGTCCAGGCCCACAGTTTTCTACAGAATAACCTTCTCCTGGGCCCGGGTGGCCCACAGAAATGTTTGCAAGATTTTGAAAAGAAATTAAATTTATGACCAATATAATTCAATATACCGTAAATTCCCGCGTATGACCCGCATCTCGCGTATAACCCGCACCCTCAACTTAGGAGAATATTATAACCCGTTTATGGATCTGAAAATTTATATTTTAGTATTGTTCTATAGTAATAAAAACCCTCGTATAACCCGCACCCTATATAGGCATGTTTGGTATCAAATGAAAGCTGTGTTTGATTCGGGTACAACCTGCGGGTAGTACGCGGGAATTTACGGTAATCATGTAATATATCGTTGGAGAGAGGAGAATGAGTCTAACTGCGGGCCCGTAACTTCCTGAAGCTATGGGCCCGGGTGGCCCACAGCTGAAAATGTTAGTGTCTACTCCTGCTTACATAAGCCTGTATACTAAGGTTATACTTGTGTTATGTAGATCTTGATGTAGATAAATCACATAATTAGATCTCTCTTATGTACCTCCAGATGTAAGTTCTTGGCTTTTCTATATTTTGTGCTTTTAGGAACCAACAGCATCCCATATTCATCAGAAAGCAGAGATATGGCAGAAAACATGACTGGGGACATGGCTTCAATGACAACAGAAATCTTCAATATGACAGTGGCCTTACAAACATCACCAGGCTGGATGGTCATCTTTGATAATGTCCAGCTGGCTTTTACTATCGTGGGTGTTCTCGCCAACTCAGCCACTCTCATCACCCTCATGAAGAATGGTGAAGGCTTCTCTGACATCATCTGCCTCCTGTTCAAGTACCAGTCAGCAGTTGATGCTGTTGTCTGTCTCATCTCGTTTCTTCTGGGTGTCCTGCCACCCTTCTGGAGCGTTGGTAATGTGATGGTGGACACAGTGATCTGTCAGCTGTGGCACGGCACCTTCTTCTACTGGAGTTCAATAGCCATGTCTATCTACAATCTTGTGCTGCTTGCTGTGGAACGCTACATCTGCATCTGCCACCCACTCAAGTACACACTCGTTACAAAGACTAAAATGCGGGTGATGATCAGCGTGTGTTTTATTTCTGCACTAGTGATTACAGTAGGTTGCCTTTTCAATGCACAGATGAGGAATGGTGTCTGTGTAGGTGAGATGTTTGACGGTCCTGGTTTTCAAACCTTCATGGCCATGTTTGGAATTTCCACTATCTTCACCTTCTGGGCCATACCGACCCTGTTCTTCATCATCCTGTATGGTCTCATCATCTATCAATTTAAGCAGCGTGCAAAGTCATCCTTGGGTGCTTCTACCAACTCAGCTATAATTGATAAAGCTACAAGTGAGCTCACCAAGACTGCCATCGTGGTAACCATCATCTATCTCATCGCTTTCACCTACGATATCTGGTACTACCTGCTGGGGATGACTGGGGTCACCGACTACATCATAAATTCACCCATTCAGAAAATAGGCGCCTTCTTATCAGTCATCAACTCAGTGGTGAATCCCTTTGTTTACGCCAGTTTCATGCCAGTTTATAGAAAGTCAGTGCAAAAGACATTCATGCCTTGCTTAAAAGACTAAATGAGTCCTTCACTGAGCATGTTCTGATGTCTTGAACCATTTAAAGACAGCATGATGCATGAATGATTCATGTTGATTTGTTTACTGGAATAGAAATAGACAGGCTATCACTCAGTGCACTGAATCACAGATATGATGCATTCAGTGCACTGTAATACATTTAGATTACATCCATTGCATTGTATGACATGTAGGATACATTCAGAGCACAGTGATAAATGTAGGCTATATTCAGTGCACTGTAATACATTAAGGTTACAACTAGTGCACTATATATTACATGTAGGATACATACTATAATCCATATTGGATACACTCATAGCACTGCAAGAGAGATAGGATACATCCAGGGCACTGTAACACATTTAGGTTAGATTAAGACTTTAGTGCACTATAATACAAATTGGATTCTCTCATAACATATTCAGAACACTGTAATCCACACAAGATACATTCAATGCACTATAACGAATATAGGATACATCCAGTGCACTGCAACACATGTATAGGATACATTCATTCTATAATGTATGTATGTATGTATGTATGTAAATTCTTTTATTTTTTGGAAATACAAGATGTCCTATGCTTTAGCACTGAAGGGCCGTATTCAATGCCCCCCATTAAATACAATATGGTCGTATTCAATGGGCTAGGAAAAGGTTGTTTTTCTTCATAAAATGGCCTCAAATAAAAAATAAACACAAATGCCAACTACATTGATACCATCTCTGATGTATTTCACTCGTGGGGGCTGGGCCATATCCCACTCAGCCTGCGGCTTTGTGGGATATGGCCCCAGCCCCCACTCGTGAAATACAACAGAGATGGTATCAATGGGCATTGGCATTTGTCTATTTATTTTATACTGAAAACATATAGGCACGAATGTTTGCCTGTAATTATTCTGTATCCAGTAGAAGGTTTATAAATTTCACCTTTACATAAATAGCATATCAGTGTGGTATTTACCACTTATGAGAAAAAAGAGAGAAAAGATGTTAGTCATAGTAGCAGAAAATATAGAGATAGCCATACAATTATGTGTATTAGACGTACGTTAAAAGGGAGTCCCTTATGATGCACAACCAAAACACCCGGGCTGATGGTGTTAGCCCATTTATGGTCATAGGGGTCAGGTGTTGTGTTGGATAATGTATGTTGGATACATTCAGAGCACTCTAATACATGTAGGTCACATTCAGTGTGCTGTAACACAGATATGATGCATTCAGTGCACTGTAATACATTTAGATTGATTGATTGATTGATTTTATGGGACGGTCTTCCACGCACCACACAGATTACATTCCCTAGTTTATGATGGTGTTTCTCCACAAATTTGTGGACGTCTACAAATTTGCGGACGTCCGCAAATATATTTATGGAGCTCCGCAAATTATGCCCTTTTGGTACTTAAGCATACAAATACGGACCTCTGTATATATTTGCGGACATCCGTATGCATTTGCGGACATCTGTATATATTTGCGGAGCTCCGCAAATTTGTGGAGAAACGGGACCCTGGTGTGATGCTTTTTGCGCAGTGTTCTTACATATAATAAATCTATTTGGTGATTTCTGTATCGTGTTTTATAATAAATACTACGATGTGATTACATAAAAGAGTGTAATGAGGGAGAGAAGCGGTATGAGGGCCGTGCATTAATCCAGGTTCAATTTTGAGATAGCAGTCCTAAACTTTTTGTATGTAGGAAGTTTCTGGGTTGCATGATCTAGAGTGTCCCAAAGGCTTACGGCACGGTAATATGGGGACCGTTTGTAGAAGGTAGATTTGGCTCGCCTCTTTGTGGATGTTTGCCTGGGTTAAAGCCTCTCCTTGCCTAGCCTTCTTCTACATTACCTAAATTTAAATTCATGATATAATACCAAATGATTTACATAGGCTTACATTCATCTGATCAACTGAGAAAATATGTGGTTTCCAAGAGTATCACAAGAACAATCAAAACCTCTAAAGACAAGCTTTATTTGTTTGTTTTTTATTGGGAAATAAACATGTTATGGAAAATTGTATTGAAGTATTATGTTCAATCATAACATCATAGAATAGATATATCACAATAACCAGCAGTCATAGCTGCCCGTTACACTATACCCCCTCAAGAATGTAGGCAGGGTTGGTTTTATATCATGGATACATTATATACCATGTATATCTATAACAATCAGTAACATTTCTACTAATAGTTAAAACAGGTATGCATACGTGAATAGAACAAGTCAAATTAACATGTACATAGCCTTATATGGTGTTATATAACATCATATGATGTTATATAACGTTATAAAATGTTGTATAACGCTTTTGTTCACTGGGCATTCTGTCAGTAACTCCTGCCCATTACTGATGGGTTATAACTCTTGCTGTCTGTCACCAATGGGTTCCCCGGTCAATGCCAAGTCCCACATGGTGACTCTGTGATTACACAAGACAGGATAAGTTTCTTGCACATTGTCTCAATATAAAAACTTATTGTTTCTTGGGGGTCAGTTTTGATGAATTCGATATGGATAGATTAGCTATCTCATTGATATTTCCTTTCGTTTCTAGGGAATTCTCACATAGAATGTCTGTTGCTAGTCAACCGCTTACCCTAGCAACAGCATGATGAGACCAAATAAAAGCTCAACATTGATGTATAGGGGGGGCTAGGTAAAACCCAAATAGCCCTATGGACAGCCAATGTGCACTTTTTACAGCCGTATCCACTAATTTGAGGGAGGGAGGGGGTTGGATAAGGTAGTGGACGTGAGGGGAAGGTAGTGGACGTTAGGGGAAGGTAGTGGACGTGAGGAGATGGTAGTGGACGTGAGGAGATGGTAGTGGACGTGAGGAGAAAGTAGTGGACGTGAGGGGATGGTAGTGGACGTGAGGAGATGGTAGTGGACGTGAGGAGATGGTAGTGGACGTGATGAGATGGTAGTGGACGTGAGGAGATGGTAGTGGACATGAGGAGGAGGTAGTGGACGTGAGGGGAAGGTAGTGGACGTGAGGGGAAGGTAGTGGACGTGAGGGGAAGGTAATGGACGTGAGGGGAAGGTAGTGGACGTGAGGGGAAGGTAATGGACGTGAGGGGAAGGTAGTGGACGTGAGGAGATGGTAGTAGACATGAGGGATGTGGATGCAGAATGATTTGTTAGAGACAGTGAAATGGACGTATGACAGGGGTTGGACGTATGGCAGGTTGTGGCCTATGGCCAGGGTGCCAAAAGACCGGGGGCCTAAGATCCGGAGGGCCTGAAGGCAGGGGGCCTGTAATCAGGGTGCCTAAAGGCAGGGTGCCTAAAATCCAAGTGCCTAAAGTCCGTGTACCATATAGGTACATGTGTATATATGTTTTCTTATAAGTCTCAGCCTTTAGCTGCATGAGAATTGAATTTTGGGTAGCAATGTCGACTCACGGATTTCAATGTTGACTCTTGGATTCACTTTGTGACTTCCAAATCAACTCTCTGTGAAACTTCCAAATCAGCTAGATAGCCTAGGTCAAAATGACACCAGAAAATAAAGATATGTAATACAAAAATGTGAAAAACCCTCAAGATTGGGGGAAAACGAGGGTCGGCTCCATTCTATAGCTAGGTTCTGGTTGCCCAATACACACCTCTTGTTTAGTCTGGTCATGAGTTGTAAATTTAGCAAGAATTTACTTGCCTCTAAGGTATCATACAGTATATTGATGTGACAGAATTTTGCCTTATATAGATATGGAAGTTAAAATCTGCATGTGTATTTCCGTTGTCTAAGCAGGCCTATGTCAGATATTGGAACATAATAGTGAGCCCAAACCTGAAGCAGTGCTACGTCTTCTTGTTGTAAGTTTATGAGTCTCAGTAAACAAAAAAAACACGTTATGTAACGTTATATAACGTTTCTCTATGGCTCCTTATTATGGCAAAACGTTATGTAACGTTAGAAACGTTATTTTGACCTAAAATAACGTTTTTTTTCTGATAGCTGGGCTGTGGTGCATAGTCCGGCTAGTCCGGCAGATGATACAGGTCACGTGGAAGCAAATGGCGCCATCTACCGAGTCATATGGTATTCTGGTCTGCATTGAAGGGTGTTCTGGCTGCTGATTGGGTTATATTTCAGATGAAACAAAAATGGCTAAAATTGTGAAAAAATTCACAGGTGTTCCCAAATACCCTTTGTATAGAATAGCACATGTAGTTTTATGCTATGTAAAGGGTTGGGGAATTTCTGAGGCATGCAAAAACTGATGTGGCCAGAGGTCGATTTTAGGCCCAAAACAGGGCAAGATGGGACTACCTGTGGATAAAAGTGACTTTTTGAGATTTTCATGGTCAACCCTTTTATTGAGGCTGAAACATTGTGTGTGAGGGATTGTTTAATCAGACTAGGGCTAAGACTATGGTCAACAAATTATGTGTGTGGCTAATTTTGTGCATTATGATATATAGAAACATAGAGGAATAATAATTGCTTCCTCGTGACCTATAGCGGGATTGGACATTTTCCGATCATAGCTTGGATTCTCTTTAAATGCCATTTTTCTGTTATAGGGAGATAGGTTTTGAAGGAATATGGCAAAAAAAATCATTGAAACCATGTGCAACTGGCGAAAAATGGTAAATATCATGGTGTCGGAGCCTTGTCGGAGATAGGCCATTCCGCAATTTTCCCCGTTTCACCAAAATACCCGAGATACAAGCATTTCTGGGGATAAATAGTTGAAAGGTGGCCTATTTTAGTCAAAAATGTGTGATTTTGTTCATCAATAGGTGGTTTTCAGTCATTCTCCACAGGGACATCTATGTAGGCCTATTAATGGTTGAATTAGAATTTGCGGGTTTTAGACGTCAACCCGAGGAGGCAGCTGCTGCCTGATCAACAGCCACTAGTCTAGTTATGACTGCATGCATCTCAATGAAATTGGTCAGGTATGTTGCTTATGTATTTAAATGGAAGGACATGCCTAGAAAAATTGACTTGCAGTTACATAAGTGTGTACATTCACCATGCGGGAATTATCATAATATTACTATTTTTTAGCATATTTTTCTCGAATTTTTCATAATTTTGTAACCTTTCTGTAGACTTCTGGACCCCATTGTACATAATCAGTACCCATTCCTCCATCAGGCAGATGTGCTTCACATACATGTTGAGTTTGGGGGCTGTAGAGGAATTATTTGCTTGAAATAAGGGTCTTTTTTAGATTGATGCCCTAGCTTGGAAATAGCACGGAAACGGGTAGGAATTTCTGACCAAGTGGTATTCAGCGACACTACTGTAGGATAAAATTGAGAAAGGCTATGGCTATCTAGCTTTAGGAATTAGAGGGTAAGACTCCAAGGTTTGAAAAAATCATAGTTTTGGCTTGATGGGAAGGATATACCTACACTACAGGTCACGTGGAAGCAAATGGCGCCATCTACCGAGTCATATGGTATTCTGGTCTGCATTGAAGGGTGTTCTGGCTGCTGATTGGGTTATATTTCAGATGAAACAAAAATGGTTAAAATTGTGAAAAAATTCACAGGTGTTCCCAAATACCCTTTGTATAGAATAGCACATGTAGTTTTATGCTATGTAAAGGGTTGGGGAATTTCTGAGGCATGCAAAAACTGATGTGGCCAGAGGTCGATTTTAGGCCCAAAACAGGGCAAGATGGGACTACCTGTGGATAAAAGTGACTTTTTGAGATTTTCATGGTCAACCCGTTTATTGAGGCTGAAACATTGTGTGTGAGGGATTGTTTAATCAGACTAGGGCTAAGACTATGGTCAACAAATTATGTGTGTGGCTAATTTTGTGCATTATGATATATAGAAACATAGAGGAATAATAATTGCTTCCTCGTGACCTACAGCTGCAGTCTTTGATTTCCAGCTGAGCATATAGATGGCAGCACGTATTTGTCCTGACATTGTGGCTCGAGTCAAGGGATGCTGAATGTGGCACTACCTGGCGTTGTTGTGGAAATTAAACATCGTCAGTGTCATTGATTAACTGCCTCTTGGCTTCAAGAAAAACATTTATCAACCAAATAAATTATTTGAGACTACACTCTAAAAGATGTGTGTTAACCTAACACACTTTTATAACACGCTTTTTTGTATACTTATTTTACACACCCTTTTTTTAACACACTACACACTTTTGTCAAAAGTGTGTTAATCTTAAAAGTGTGTTGCGATAAAAAGTGTGTAAAATGTTAAGTGTGTAGGATAAAGTGTGTAAGTGATATATATGTGTGTTGCTTTATAAAGTGTTTAAATATATCAAGCGTGTTATTCAACATTGCCTGGCACCGGCTGCTAGCTGAACACCCCTAGTGTACCAACAAGCAAAATTTCACCAACCACAGCATGTATAGTCACCAGATCAATGGTGACCAATTGTGGCAGTCATCCTACATAGCAAAGCCTTGTACGGAATGACCTTAAGCAGGTTTCAATTACACATTGACTTATATTATAGCTGAACATGCAGGTTGCTCCAGGTGGTCCTATTCCTTCCATATGCTTTAGACCTCCCTAGGACAGGATATTCAGTCTTCAAAGGGATTCTAACTTCTTAGTTTCATGCATCCATTGAAGTTACACTTCATTGTATGTTTAAAATTTGATATCAAATCATTAAACATGATCAAAAGTGCAATTGCAATCTTGAAGTGTGACTGAAATTTCTAAAACAATGCTTGTGGTGGCATCTGGTGTCAATAAAAATGTGTGTATATTGTACACACTTTTAATACCTACACACATTTGACAAAAAAGTGTGTAAGTGTGTTGAGAAAAGTGTGTTCACGCTCAAGTGTGTTGAAAATATATGTGTGTCACTCTTTATCCATGTTCCCGTAACACAAATTCTTTACAGTGTAATGTACACTTCACAACTTAGTGGACGTTAGAACAGTTTATGTGGATTTAATCATGTTCATGAATCTTGTCTTGTCCTTGGTATGTTGGATGGTTGGTTCCAACTCGGTCCATTAAGCTAGCTCTCTATTATAGGGACATCCTTCTTAAAGGCGCACTGAACCCACGACGTCATTTGCGTACAAAACTCGGCAGGGCTAGGTCCTCAACTCAGTGCGCCTTGGTATATTGTAGCTGCTTTTTGGCCTCGCCCCATAGTACCTGCGCGGGCGCAACCACCTGTGTGTCACCTGGTGATTCACGGTGGCGATGTCCAAGCAGCTGATATGCCTCCTTGTGACTTCCAGCTTTGTTATCTTGTTGCAATGCTGTCATATCCACCTCTCTGAGGTCGGTAATACACTCACACACCCTCAATGCATTGTTCTGCAGGGTTTCCAATTTTCTTACCACCCACACCGGTCCTCCATCATCGAGAAAGCAGCAGTAGTCTAGGATAGACCGGATCATATGGGTGTGTCCTTATTTGAACATTCCCTTATGCCTTGGGTGATTTCGAAGGAAGAGTGAGGGGAATATGAAAAATCAAGTGTCGGCGTCATATCGGGAAAGATTATACCCCTTCCAAATGTGTTGAGATGATTTATGCCCCCCCCCCCTCAAGAGGGGTCAGAAACGTTATACCCTTCCCTCAGGAGGGGCCAAAATAGTTTACACCCCTAACCTATAACCTCACCACCCCTCCTGTTGTTAATAAATGAACACTCCCAAACTAGGCCTACCTATATTCTTCCTGTTTGAATTCCTTCCACTCTTAATTCAATGAAGGGAGATACCCCTGGGCACCAAGGGGAGGGGGGCAGTCGGGGGCAGTGAAGAGAGGCCATCCGTAAATACTAAAATCTATAATTCAGGGTGCATCGATTGCCTGGCCTCACAGGCCACAATGATGTTACTATATTGGCATCCTATTGGAATTAGGCCTCTGTCTGCTGGGTGCTCACTGATGGTGATCCGAATGCGTTCTAGTACCCGATATGACAACTAGCTACATGAATTTGGTGTGATGGTAGTTGGGTAGTGCTGGAGTGTCACCTATACGCTTCCTGTTGGTGGCGATTGTACATATGTAGTCCAATGCCAACTACATGTATATGTAAAAAAGAATCCAAGTTAGTAACTCTGACTTATCTAGGGCGAAATGCCTATAAATAGCTAGTTAGTATATTTACGTAGTCAAAAATGGCTAACTTGTGTCAGGCATTAACTCTATCCCCTAGCGTTGTACACCAGGTGGCAGTCTCGTTTGTAAGAAGATTTTTCTGGAGAGTGTGAGCCCTTAAAGCAGTATACATGTTGAAATAATGGTAATTTTCAAATAATCTATATGTTTGATGATTTAACAATTCCAACTTATAATAGATATACATGTATATGTACATTATGCATGTATCCCAACTTCTGCAAACTCTGCCTTGTAACAATCTTACAGTGTAATCTGTTGTTTATGTTTCCTGCCGTTCGTCATAGTGTGACAGTGCACAGTGAAACACTCATGATTGGTCTAGACATAATTACATGTATAATGATTCCTTCTTAACTCACCATTCTCTGAAATAGGATTAATATAGGCAATTTCTATACAGTTGGAAAAGTACCTTGATCAAAGCTCAATTGATAAAGCCATGTCACAAACACCTGTAATGCATACCCCCCCCCTCCCCCAATGGATTATGTGTTATTTATTGTCTACATAGGACCAATCAAGCTAATCCCCTCACTTCATACCAGGGACAATAGAGGGTGTTGGGGGAGGCAGATAATACATAACCGATGAATAGGAGGCAAATAAGACTTCACCTATGGTCCTATGGCAAATCTAACAAGGCCGACGTGGGTGTTCTGCCAAATATGACACACATCATGGTCCAATGTGTTTAAGTCTTATATCAGAGGTTTTATTCATATCCATCACTGAAAACCCAGGCTAATATGTAGGTACTCACTACAGAGGACTTTGGATGATCATGCCCAATTGATCACCTTAGGTCATCAGAGTAATAAAGTAAAGTGATCATTTTGAGGACAGAATTCCGCCACTAGGGGAACCCACTATACAACAATGTAACACTATAGCCCCTGCTCCAGGTGATCTATTGACTAACACCTATTGTACTATTGGTCATAGGTGTTGACAAATTGGAGGACAGTAGAAACTCAAGTTATTTAAAAAGGAATTAGGGCATGGTTTTCTTAACTATAGATACTTATACACAAAGACACCTTTCCTTTGTCTGAGACCAAAGTTAGAAGTGTTAGAATTGACAGTCACCTGTTATTACATCTCTGCCTTATTATGAGGACTACAATTTACACTTGAAAAGGCTGGATCATTGAGAATGATGACCTTGAGGGGGCTAGTCCTAATCATATTTGTCAATACCATTTCATAACAACAAAACATTGTAAAGGTCATGGCAATCATCAAATTGAGTACTCTGGGTCTTCATATTGATTACCTAGCATGCTCTATAATTGAATCAAAAAGGTGATCTTATTGACGACCTAGGTCCTCACTTGTGATCACTTTAAAGATCACCATGGTACTACCCCTCGACACAATCAAAATGATTACCCTAAAGTCCTCACTAGGGAGGACTTATTTCAACATAGGGTTTTTAGTGTATACATGTATGAGTCATGTGATGACAATAAGACATTTAGCTCTTCCATCGTTTTCTTGTCATATACACACTGTATATCTCGAATTTTCAACCTCTCAGAGAGAATCAATATGTATTTTGTTAGGATGTTTTACAAGCAAGCCACAGTTGTCTTACAGGGTGCATAATATTGTACGTTGAGAGATGAGCCTATGGAAGCCTTCAAACCTACATCGATCTTCACAATTAAAGGTAGTTTTCTCATCTTAAAAGAGAATACACAAGTCTCCAAAAAGCCACTGTTCACATAATCGTTGGTCTTTACAGACTTTAACACTAGTATAGTTTGGTATAAATCTGTTCAACCTCAAGTCAAATAATGTATGTCAAAGACAAATCCTAATTTATACCAACCGGTTGTTATAAAATGATTTCTGCATGGGAGTGACGATCCAAAGTATATCAAAGTTATGTAAATCAGATATTGACCATCTTCGCCCCCTCCCCTCAAATGCCGCATTAGGCTCCTTATACCGTGTAAGTGCTCGTGTTGTAATGTAATATCATGAGGGTAACATATTGCCGTTCGCATCCTAGCTACCTCACTATGCTATAAAACAGATGGATGGCTCTCACTCTACCCCGCGGCCTGCCTCTATAGGGCATTAGCGAGATGATCAGTGGGCAGCGCCATTTCCACTGGTCCTAGGTCTATTCCCAGTACTCACAGAAACCAGCTTAGCCAAATCTCGTGGCCGAGATTAGGGTACAAACTGGGTGCAGGTATTGTAAATAGGTCATACCTGGACACTCCTTATGTCACCTGTGTCCAGTATAGTGTAGTGGTTAGCACTGTGGGCTCATGATGCAGAGTACCTGAGTTCAAATCTCTTCCAGGCAATGCCTGGTAATCAAATTCATAAGTAAAGCAATTTTGGAAACAGAATACATTATTCACAATACTAAAGAAAATTTAGAAATATGTATTTAAAGGACATAGTGTTATTTGGCCTGGTAGGGATTTGAACTTGGGCTCCCAGCATTATGAGTCCACTGTGCTAACCACTACACTATACTGGACTCAGGTGACATTAGGAGTGTCCAGGTACAACCTATTCACAATACCTGCACCCTGCCTGCACCCTAATCTCGGCCACGAGATTTGGCTGAGCTGGTCCTTGCAGAGCAAAGGGTTATGATTGGTATCAGTGGTCTACAAGGTGGAGCCACTGTATCTCGCTAATGCGGAATTATAGCCATTGCTCTACGTGAGAGCTGTCTCCGGGCTGATAGATCTTTCACTGCCAGAAGGTTGCTTCCGCTGCTTAAGGTCGCTCCTCCACTGCCTGGAGGCCCTGTAGACTCTACGGTAATTGGGAATAGACTGGTGGGCCATGTATAAATTCTAAGATGGAGTAGGCAGACTCCTACCTGCTTGAGTGCTGCTTTAAGAGATACGAATTCATGCATAGATGTCCTGATGCAGTTATTTGATTACATTTATTTGGTTACTTAGTATGCTCAAATAATTGCCTGAGTTAATGGTTCGTTTCCCAATTAGTGAGACAGCTAACTCGAAATGCACTGACTGCATGTGTCTTCCTTGGACGTGGCAACTAGAACGTGCGGATGGAGAGGGGAGGTGTGAATCGTCGAGAAAACAAGCAAAGTATTTGAAGCTATTTCTAACAGGACATGAACTTATCTTCTCTAATGCTAGCTTAGAGTGAGTTGAGTATTTGTGACATAGACCGACCCTGGGAATATAATAATATAGGTATAGCAGATGGAGAGGGCACTGAATCTCGCATGGATCTCATGTTTCAGTACCTTCAGTAGAAGGGTGCTGCACCGGAGAGGTTGCTGAAGACACGGGGGTCGGGGGGGGGGATGTATAGGTAGCTATACAAGAGGATGGTGATATGGTTCTAGAAGCAGCCTAGCTGTCCCCCTTATAGCCCTATAGCTGTAGGTCTTTGCTGGACAGGGAACCCTCCTCCTGGTGCCGACAGTAGGGTGGTGTAGTGGTGCTGGTGCTGGCTCCATGGTGGTGCTGGCTGACGTGCTGGTGCTGGTGGCAGACTATTGAATGTGAGGCGGCGCCTGCGTCCAGCAGTTGTAATGATGTGGTCTTGCACCCCTCTTCTCCACCTCCTGCTACTAGCCCCTGCTTCCCCTGCTGCCACCCCTCACCACACATGCCAGCAGCAGTGCTCCCCCATACCCCCATCCAAAATACTGGCTGCAGCAGTGAGCTGGTTAGCTGCTTCCCAGACCAATGCCTGCCTCATCCACCACTCTATCTACCACTGGCTCCCCAGGCTGAGTAGGATAGCACAAGAGTAGCAGCATGCTACTGGAGGCCCTACCCATATGGGGGAAAGCACTGCTCAGAAGAAACACGGGTAACGCCCAAGTTATATAGGCTTCACCGACTCGACATTACTACTCAGGGATACTAGATGACTGCTGGCCGAATCGCCTTGACAGCAACAACCACTGAAAATGATATTTATTGTTGGCAGAGTAGTATGGGTGGCATCTGCCCCCTCTCCTGTATCTGGACTCCCTATTGGATGTACGTGGTGCCTGGAGGACAGATCGTAGCACACTGGAGTAAGGAGCCAACGGTAGATCAGCACCAGTACTTAGTTCATGGGTTGAACCCTGAAGCCCTATAGTTTACTATGCTGGGATGTTGTACTAGTGGTACTTTACCTACGTGTTTCTATAATGTTCCTATGGCCACTATGACTATTAAATGAGAAATTTGAACAGTTGTCAAATAACCTTCACAATATATTTAATGGACACACATAAACTTGTCACTTGAAACTTCACAGCAATCTGTATGCCAGAAAATGAAAGTAACGAAAACCATGATGTTCCTAAGCTGCAGGCCATATGGTCTTCTCCTTTGAAGCGAATTTAGATACAAGCCTGATTTACTTTCCACTTTCTACAGGTTTACATATAGACACTATATAAACCCTATCTTAATAAGTGTCTCACAATTTAGATTCGAAGCTATTTGTGGATTCCAGTAGAGTTTTGCACACCCCTCTATCCGGATCACAGTCAGTCTCTCTAGATTGGATGCAGCCACATATGCTCATATTATATAATCACATCCCTGATGACACCCCTGAGGCATCTGCCCGGATGTATTGATCGTTCATATGATCTGAGATTGGTTATCGATTATTGACTGAGACAATTAGTTATACGCTCTACCGAGCTTCAAGACCGAAGAGCAAGCATGAAGAAAGGTAGGTGAAAATGACATCTGCCTTTGAATTAAAAAATATCCATTTGGCGAGACAAAGAAGGAATGCTAATTGTCATCAAACGTCTGTCATGAATACGTCAGAAATTGCATAATTTGAAAAGGATCTATACCAAGGAGGCTGTTTCACCTCAAATGGCAAATATTTGTGTGCCCGCAAATGCTGTATGGGTGTTGGATATATGCTGGTTTGGTTCCCTCCATAAAGATGTCAATCGCTGCTGGAATAGATATTATTACAAACGTGTACATAGCATGGTAGTGCTGCGGCTGTTACGTAACATAAGATGTCTAATATAGTTCCACTATATAGTCTAGTATGAAATAAGTCTCCAACAAAGACCTCTTACTCAATGGGCTACAGGCTCGGTATAGCGGCAGTGTCAGTGGTACCTCCAGCACATATTGACAAAGTGATAGCCTAGTATACACGTGGGACGAATAGCTCCCCGACACATCAGCCGCACCATGGAGGACCCAGCACCACGGTACACCGAGCAGCTCACAGAGCAGCTCACAGAGCAGCTCACAGTACACCTGCCTGGTATAGGTGTATACTTTATAGGCATGTAGCTGGTTGAATTATTAACCAAGGAGATAACTCCCTGGCCTTCACTGTAGAATTCTTATGGGGCATTCTGTAACAGCTTGTACCCATTGTGATTGCTGTATCAGTGCTTATCTCGTCAGTTACCAGATCAAGCAATGGTGCCCCCTACTAAGGAACCTGCAACCTCGCAAAATTAATGCTGTCATTGATTTCATATGAGCTTTTTCCAGGCCCGCCCCAACCCAACCCCTCAACCCAACACGATTTTGATTGATATGAATATACATATACAAAATGTATAAGACCCGATAGGTCACTGGAAAAGCCCACACATGGTGCCATAATTTCATATTGATTAAACGGAATTAAATGCACCATCTATACTGTTTCTACTATAAGTGTATACGTTGTCATTAATAACAATGACATAGCACAATAGCACCCCGCTATAAAACATACAAACTGAAAGCTATAGTAGCACTGTTTTATATATCTAGAGTATTGGAGTACAGCTAGGTATAATACGGGCCCAGACGTTGCATGACAGGGCTGTTTATGGTGCGTACAATGTACATTGGTAGCGTAATAAGTAGTATATGGAAACAGGGGTGTCCCACTGCGTACCAAGTACATATATGTACGGGTACCGGCTTATATGCAATTCTAGGCTTTTCCAAATCCTCAGAGAATTTTTTTTTAAAAAGAACTCCCTAGCTGTTCAAATAAAATCCTCTACAGTTCTCTGTCATTTTTCTGCACATACCAGCAGGGATATTGATAGGATTTTTTTTAATGGGACAATGGCGCACTCCTTAGCAAGAACAATGCGCCATTTTGAGAGTTAATGGGCCATCATAGTTCCCACTATAAAATACATATAAATATATAGTAACTAAATTGGACGTACTTAGGCCTGCTTACTGCAGGAAAGGGCATATACTAGCCATATAGTGACATTTGTAAAGTAAGTTACATGTATGTATTTGCAGATCATGATGACGAACACATTAGTTCAGGAGAATTTTGATATTTCCTCTGATGGGTTTAGAGGCATGTTGCTCATACAATGCATTCTGGAGGGGGGGGGGCAGTGTTGAGACATATTGCTACCTACAGTTTGAGGATCTGAGGGCACACATCTGTTTGGAAAATTGAAGGATTCATGAATTCTACCTTTAATTGTGTTCTGTGTAGCTTTTGGGGGGCGGGAGGGGCCCTCAATATTGCCTGTGTCACAAAATCTTGCACAAGCCATTTGCCTTCTACACAGGCCACATCGACCCATATATATATATTGATGTCATATAGCGGGGTTCATACTACTTTATTTAAATGATACAAATTGTGATGCATCACATAATTTAGGCATAACTTCAGGAGAACTTTGAAATTCTACCTATAGATGGGTGCATTCTGAGGAGTTAATGGGAACCATATATTGCTCCAAGAAAATTTTGAAAAACTGGTGTTAGATTTGGAAATGCTGAGGAGTTTTAACTCTGGTTCTAATTGGAATATTTGAAAAATTCTTTCAGTTTTAGAAAGCCCATGCGCCATAGGGCGCACCTATAGGTATCTCAATGCGCCATTCTGGATTTTAATGCGCCTATGGCGCAGGGCGCGGCCCTCTCAATATCCCTGATACCATACTGTGGGTAGTTTTCCTGGAATGAGAACCAGCATATCTAAATAACTCTCTGGTGTGGCAGGTACATGTATAGCTATTGAGGGTGTAAGGAGTATATATGGGCAATAAGACCCCACAGTGGGCGTGGCTCTGTTGTATCACTGATAATAAAACCCATAGTCAGTACTGACTATACCATCATATTTTGACCCCCGTAGTCAGGGGACTATACAACTTAGTCGCATATTAGTCATAAAGATAGTCAGTAGTGACTATATGGGTATCACACAAATTGATGATGTCACAGGAATGTGTGCACAGGAAACAGTTAGGATTCAAATTTGAATGGTCCATGGACTTCAGGTAGGCACATCCTCTCCTAAAGCACTGTTCTATGGATACCCCTGCTTGTTTTATGTTCTGTTATAGTTGACTATGACAACTTAAGATGTTATAGGGTGCATGCGTTCTCATGTTTGATGGAGTTATCATGGTATTTTGTTCCAATTTTGATAACATAGAAATATATGAACAGTGTATGTCTAGACTAGCATGATAGGCCTACACAGGAGCCTGTCACCTGCCTGTCCAATCCTAGCCTGTCACCTGCCCTGCCTTATGCTAGCCTGTCCCTGCCCTGCCTTATCATAGCCTGTCCCCTGCCCTGCCTCATCCTAGCCTGTCCCTGCCCTGCCCTGCCCTATCCTAGCCTGTCCCTGCCCTGCCTTATCCTAGCCTGTCCCCTGCCCTGCCTCATCCTAGCTTGTCCCCTGCCCTGTCGCATCCTAGCCTCTCCCTGCCCTTTTTTTTTTATCCTAGCTTGTCCCCTGGCCTGCTTTATCCTAGCCTGTCACCTGCTCTGCCTTATCCTAGCCTGTCCCTGCCCTGCTTTATCCTAGCCTGTGGCATCCCTTGCCTTATCCTAGCTTGTCCCCTGGCCTGCCTGTCCGCTGCCTTGCCTTATCCTAGCCCTGCCTTATCCAACACAGCCAAAAATAATTTTCTTACCCTAAGAAAATACTAGAATCAAGATTAAATTTTCTCGATTCAAGGAATAAACTCATTCTGAATTTTACCTTTATCTTGTTTTCAGAAAGGGGAAGCTAAAAAAAATATATTATATTTTTCTAGTAATCTTCTAGAAACAAGTATTCAAGATTATCTTTCTTTGGGAATTTTCTTAAAACTGGTAATTTGTGCACCCAACAAGATTATATCTTATATTCCTGAAATAAGAAAGTTCTATTTCTAGATTTAAGATTGCTATGTCTTGAAAACCTGAAACCATGTGTCCAAAGTGTCAATTAGGGCGAGAAAATATGCAAGTATACTCTATTATGTGATGGTTATGACCATGTTTAATGCCTTCATCAAATTCCTTCCATTATTTGGGAATTTTATAGGTGTGAAATGTGAGTTCAGTTAGGTTCCATAGGGATCAAGTATATTTTACTACTAAATAAGAATTATTTTCTTAAATTAAGAACATTAGTTACATGTTGTGCCACAAGAGGCCACCACTATGCAATACAACAACTTTCTTATCAAACAGGGTATACAATTCTGCCTCAAATTAAGTCTCAAAGAAACAGAAGAGGGTAAAAATGTGTGGGAAAAGGGGAAATTTGTTAGGGATTAATTTGATGTAAGAACCCTTGTTCCAGTGAATAAATCATAATAACTATTAGGGAGAAATGATAGGAGACACCATTAGCTTGGTAATATCATTTAAATAAAGGGAAGGATTACCTGTCCCATTCCATAAAGTGAAATGACTTTGAATAAAGGTCTATTTGCTTAAACTTCTATTGTAGCTAAAAAGGCTGCATTTAATCTGATGAACCTCTTTCTGATGCTCTGGCATCACTCCTTTCTCTCTAAGACTAAAATTAAGTATAATCATACCCCTTTCCCAGGCAAGAACATAAATCTTGTTTATTTACTTGAATAAGAAATTAAAACTTACTTAAGAAAAAGGTTTTCTAGAAAAAAGGTCCATTCTGTAAGAAAGATTTTCTTATTTTGAGAAATATGTCAGGAAATATCATCTTGATTCCAGTATAAAATACTTGATTTAAGAATTTCTTTCTTGTTTGTTTTTCTTGTTTGTTTTTCTTACTCTAAGTTTATTAAACTCAACCATGCTTTCAAGTAAAATTTTGTTATCCTACGGACAAACTTGTTTTAAGTTTATTTTACTTAAAACAAGAAATATTTTCTGAAAATGAGAAAATTATTTTTGGCTGTGAAGCTTGTCCCTGCCCTGCCTCATCCTACCCTGCCCCTGCCCTGCCCTATCCTAGCCTGTCCCCTGCCCTGCCTCACCCTAGCCTGTCCCCTGCTCTGCTTTATCCTAGCCTGTCCCTGCCCTGCTTTATCCTAGCCTGTCACCTGCCCTGCCTTATCCTAGCTTGTCCCCTGACCTGCCTTATCCTAGCTTGTCCATGGCCTGCCTTATCCTAGCCTGTCCCCTGCCCTGCCTTATCCTAGTTTGTCCCCTGGCCTGCCTTTTCCTAGCCTGTCCCCTAGCCTGCCTTATCCTAGCCTGTCCCCTGCCCTGCCTCATCCTAGCCTGTCCCCTGCCCTGCTTTATCCTAGCCTGTCACCTGCCCTGCCTTATCCTAGCCTATCCCTGCCCTGCTTTATCCTAGCCTGTCCCCTGCCTTGCCTTATCCCAGCTTGTCCCCTGGCCTGCCTTATCCTAGCCTGTCACCTGCCTTACCTTATCCTAGCCTGTCCCCTACCCTGCCTCATGCTAGCCCTGCCTTATCCTAGCCTGTCCCCTGCCTTGCCTTATCCTAGCTTGTCCCCTGGCCTGTCATCTGCCCTGCCTTATATTGATATTCCTGGACCGGTTTTCAGCAAAATCACCATTCAGTAAACAGCTGCTAAAAATATATTTTCTGCAATGGTTTCATCATTTTCTACTTGAGTATATGGAAAATGGTCAGGCTCCAAAAATATATGGCCAGATCAATGAATATAGGGAGGTTGAAAAGAGAAGCCACCAATTCAAACAAGCACTAGGTAACCTGGGGTCGACTTCTCGGCGCAGCGTCATCGTCTATTGATTGGTCTATACGTTGGAAGTCCTACGTCAGTTACATGTACATGTTAACTTTAAATTGGCTAGGCGTGGACTGCTGGGGTATTTCAAGCTAGTACAAAGAGCAGTCTGCAAATTTGCCCGCGCTCACTGAGTAGGTGGAAGGTGAGGGGGGGGGGGGCAGAGCTGATATAGATCTTTAAGGGCCACCAAATCATTGGTTCCCAACTATATATTTACCCTTGGATGTTAAGCAGGTATGGACATTCAGTCATGGTAAGGCCTATAATTATCATATGAGGCATTTACACCCTGAACACATACTTCCCTGCAGCCGAATGCAATTATGTAAATGCCCCAAGACACTGTATACAGGGGCATTACAACTTCACTCATGACACGAGACATTGTATATATCTATGCGTAATACATGTTAGTAGTAACCATATAGGGTGTGGCATGTGAAATAACCCGCAGACCATCCTGTATTGCCCCTTCCACCCAATCCCCGATCTGACATAATAAACTGTCATACTGGTGCCAACCCTGTAGAGCCATAATCTTCGTATAACTAGGGATTAGATAACCGGGCACTAGGGCAGTCAATAATCTACCCTGTGCATGACCTAACAACCAATTGATCCAAAGGAGTCTACTGGTGGCTTCAAACTGGGCATCCTTGAATACCCTTGTTGGTATATACTTTAAAGCAGATGACTTTGTGGCACCAAGTTCCCATACACAATGTATTACATCAATTGGATCTACGACGAAATCTGGCATAATATTATTACAGACTTTGCCCATTTCTGTCAGGCATCCTCTCTCTCTTAATTTACAGTGTTACGTAAATCTCGTACGAGCATTATGCCAATCCAAAATAGAGGTTGATTTTCTGGCTACATCTGATAAATCAATTTTATCATGGGTTCCTACAAGTGAATAGTTTGACATCCAGGGGTCACTGTCTTCCTTAATTCAGAATTCACGTACAGGACAATTTAAAATAACCATACGCTTCCATATTACTACAAATAACAATGAACACATAGGATATAAGTGGAATAATTGGTACTTTAAACAGCCTTATTTATTATAATCTTTAGCCAAAGAAAGAAATGTCTGTAACCTTGAACCTGTGATCTAGTAGTGAATAGATGGGAAACATAATTGGGTCACAAGTGAGATCTGATGAGGGACCTATAAGGTACCACCTTTTTTGCATCTAGGGGCCGTCCATAAAGTATGCCACGCCCGAGGGGATGGGTGGGTCTTTTTTTTGTGTGACAAAGTGTGACTAGGAGATGGGGGGGGGGGGTCTTTGGGATTGTGTGACGTCACACTTTCTGGTTTTATTTAATGTGATAAATACTGTATAAATTGGGGCCATGACCTGGCTAAATGCAAGTCAAAACCCTAGGTATAAGAAAACTGTGCGATAGATCCATTCATTGATGCAAACTTGGATGCACTTTTGATAGTCACTAATGCACCAAGTGAGAGTGCATTTAACAGGGTGAGCTGCAAATGGCTCCTCAAGGAACCATGGATCCAGAGCTAGAAAAGAAAAACTTTGCCATGCTGGAAAGGTTTCGGCCAAAATATCCAACACAAGTGGAGTCACAGGATTGCAGTGGCACACCTGTTATTCCTGTGAATATTGTCAAGAATCCATGGATCGAGGATACCTAAGCCACAAAGATCTAGTGTGCAATGGCCAATGTTGGGAACATTGTACCACCACCGCCGGATTTTTGAAGCCCAAAATGTCACCCCTGTGATTTTCCCAGATCAAATGAGAAACTATTTTAGCATTAATGGGGAGGGGGGGATCTTAGTCTCTGGAGGGGCCCCATTCCATGCAAGTTGTCGGACGAGAGTTCCACTTTTCCTACTTTTGCAGGAATTCCTACATTTTTGCAGGAATTTCTGTATTAAATTATCTACAGAAAATCGACCAACATTTTAAGATTTCCTACTTTTTATCTATGAGTAAGTGGCATCTCTGATCTGAAAATACTCCCGGAGAGCAGTTTTTGACTGCTTCTTGGATTTTTCTTCAAATCCCAATCCCATGCCTGACAATTGTAATTAAAAGGGTCTAATCAATAACATCCATTACCATTAGTCTAAAAGGATTTCAAGGATTTGACGAGGGGGAGGGGGGTCAGTAGATTTGTGACATACTTTTCTAGGGGGTGTCGGAAGAAGTGTGATAAAGTGTGACATGGGGGTGGGGGGGGGTGTTCAAAATGGCCCAAAAAACCGTGACATACTTTATGGACGGCCCCCTAGGGCCAGATGGCCTGAAACACAACTTTTTGGCATTAGGCGGATACACACGTTCTATCATACAGACCTACACCTAGGGTCGATTCCTCATGCTGTCCAAATCCTTGTACACACACACACACACACACACACACACACACACACACACATATATATATATATATATATATATATATATATATATATATATATATATACATATATATATATATATATATATATGCTGGTGTGTACGGTAATTCACACACACACCCCCTTCTCTCTCTCTCTCCCTTTCCCTCTCCCTCATTTCCCTCTCCCCTCTCCTCCACCTCACCTCTCTGCACGATTAGTGTCGTTTGGATCTTCAGGTTAACGTCAAGCTTGAAGCTTCTGCCTATACAGGAGATATCCACGGTATATGTATAGGCCGACCCCTGGTCCAATGAGGGGACACAGCCTCTCTCTCCTCTTCACAGTTACCCAAAGAAAGATACTAGGATCACATTTTCCAAGGCCCCATTTCACACCAGTTCTCGAAGGATCCTTTTCAGTCGTTATTTGCTTTGTGTTGTCTGCAACAAATTAAGGAAGCCCACCATGGAGAGGGATACCACATGCAGAACGAAAAGTGAATTAGGGCAAAATTTAGTGTCTTTCAGGTTACGTGGTCTGAAAATGTAGGATAGGTAGGTCGGATTTTTAAAAAATGTTATAATTTGGCCTCAATAAACGTTCTCTAAATTGATGCGCGAACTGCAGCGCTGACTCTCATTTAGAATTCTCATTTATTACCAAAGAATCTATGATTATTTGTTGAATAACTCCAGAGCATTATTACCTGCCCTGCGGCGTATGTCCACCTATATATTTCCCTATTCATACTCATATCTATAAACTATTGCATGCAGTGTGTCAGACCAATAGGTCTTAGTGTCGGGCCGTGGGAATACAGGGTTAATGCTATACTGGAGGACCTGCCCAACTAATGGGCATTCCCCACTCCGTGCCTTTAACATCCTTGGATGTTTCTCTGCCCTCACCTACCCCCTGCACCGCGTGCATAGGTTCTCATGGCTAATAATCAAACATGTCACACCCCCTATTGCCCTACCACCACAAACAATGTATATTACATGGTTACTCTTTGTTATGCATCATCACTTCTTGTCATGTGTATTACGCAAATCATGCAGACAAAAACAGGCTCAATTTGCATTTGAAATTCTCAAAGAACTCCCTCCAATCTTATACACCAAAACATGTTACTGTAAACTCCAGCATATTATATAACGGTTATGTATTTGATTCAAGCCTATGTATGCAAATAGGCTCACGATTAGAATGAGTTCTCATTTCCCTACCCCCTGCTTCCTTCACCTATTCCTCCAGCCCCTTCAGGTATCCTGGGTTCCCGTCAATCTCCCTCCAGCCGTCCGTCATGTGGGCGCTGCCCCGTCTAGAAATCAATATAAGAGGCATTGGTTCCTATGGAAATCTACGCCGGAAGTGAAGAGGGATGCAGGCTATTGGGGTATGGTAGAAGCCAAACGATAGGGCTCTACATATAGTATTCAATAAATTAGTATATGTATAACTAGTTGGATTTGAAGAGCCCCTATGGCCAAAAAAAAAGTTATAAAAGAAAGAAATCCGACATACCTACCCTGAACACGACTTATTTTTTTGTTTGTAGGAATATCGTTGGCAAATCATTGCGGCTTTAATACGTTGAATCAAGGAAGTCACTATATCCTTCCTATCTATATTTACGTTCGCACTAGACTATATAGGCTAAATTCATTAGATATGGTTCTATAGGAGTAGCGGAGTGTGGGATTTCTTTAGGATATAAAAGGTAATCAGAGTGAACTTGTGGAGATGGTCCCAGTGGGAGCAAGTAGGCCTACAGAGACTGTGCAGAGACCCAGAACTACGTCAATATTGTAGGTAGCAACTAATTCTGCTGACATGCACATTTTATATAATACTGATGGTTATGCACTGAGTGCAATCAAATCTTTCTGTTAGTGGTTACGTAAAGATTCGTGAAACCATAGTTAGGTAAAACTAATCTGTAGCATCGACAGGGGTGGATCCCCCACCCTATTCTGCTAAGCTCAGCCATTTTAGGTAAATTACCGTTTGGCCAAGTAGTATGACTGTGTAGGCCTATTGCAATATTATAGTTGTTTCTCATAATTATGAAAAAGAAACACTAGGCCTTTCTATGGACCGTCGGAACCTGCATGAGTAAAAACTATTTTCTTTTTACAGAATTTAAACAAATGTGCTACAGTTAGGCCTACATTTGTGCTTCATGAGTCTGAATTGCTTTGCACTTCAAACGAGTCTGAAATAAAGAATTCAACTGAATTGAATTGAAGAATCATTGGGTTGAGGTGCTGTAATATTTACATAATAACTACTACTGGCCACTCCTGTTTTAATACATCTTGTGCAATTTAACTGTTTGCTGTGTGTAAGCCTATTGCGGCCTAGTCACATGTAAGAGTATGCTTAAAAGTAGCTTATTTAAGTACTTTGATACCACCTGGAGCAATGAGCTCCAATTCACAAACCTGTAATTGTAGTGAATGAGGATTTGTTACATATTCTCCCTTAATTGTTACCCCAAAAGCCCAGCGATGAACATACTGCAAATGATTTTTTTTGTTGACAAACTTAAATATATAGGCCTACAAAACCTGCAAAGTCTTTGTATTGATTAGTAATGCAGGGTTTTGAGTCGTATCATACTCACACATCTATCTATAGGCCTATCTCTATTCAAGTATCACACCATTGTATGATTGTCAACTGTGCAGCACCTTATGAAAATGTATCTTGATCATATGGTCTATAGAACAGTGGGGTAAGTAATATACAATGTTGATTCTTATTGTGAAATACCCTGTCAATGCTTCTGGGTCAGATAAACATTACCCTTACACAAGTATGGTATTCCTCTTCTTGATTGTATCAATTATAAGAATTTCGTACCCGGTATCACCTCATATTCATCTCCCCGCACCCTCCCTTTCCCGTTGACCCCAAGTAATATCATCATAACTGACTCTTTGTAAGTTCTCATGCGGTAATAATGATATGGAGGTGCTGTAGTCAAAAATGCAAACGTAGCCTAGTAGTTAGGCTTACTCATTGTAAATATCAACCTTCTCTATAATTCGATTGAAACAAATATAATTGTATGTACTTTTATATTTTTCGTGATGGCAGAATAAATAATTGAAATTGAAATTGAAAATGATTGATACTTATAGGCTACTTGATATTTAATAGGCCTATCATTGATGATTTTTCTTAAATTAACACAAATCAAAGATTTAGGGGAGTAGGCCTATGCTCATAATACAACGATCATTTGCTCATTTTCCCTTTTGTCGATAACTTCATTGGCCCTATAGGCCCTACAAGCATATCATCTTAAATTTGTCCACATGGTGTTAATCATGGTAAAACTTTTAATTGATGGTCATATGGGATAGAATGTCCATATCAAAGAGATAACATTGACAAGTTTCTATTGCTCCGTTTTGAAATCGAAATAATGGATAGGCATCAGATTGAATATAGCCTATACATCCTTTATAAGGTTGTCTGAAGGATATGCCTATTTATTTGAATAATGTGGGAAAGGTCCTACCTAGAATTTAGAGGGTTGACATCTCAATAATATAGGCCCTATAGACTAGTGGGGACTAATTGGTTAGGCTAGTCCCAGTTGGCCTATTCATCACCAAGTGGTATAGGCCTGACAAATATCCATAGCATATAGGCCTAATCTTTTTTGACAGCTTAAACACTTTTTTGAGGATAACTTTTTCCCCTCGGAATGACCAAAATTACTCTATTTCTGAAATATTTTTGTCCTATTCTCTTACGGTACGTTTGTGGTCTCCACTAACAGGCTTCGTAACATGGTTCAATAACCTGACTCCCCTTAACATGAATGGATGGTTCTGAATGCAAGCTACCACCCCTGTCGCGCGAGACATGGGCACGCCCCAGAATGACCTACTTAATTTGCCGGAGGCTGGCAGGAAGGCAGCCCGACGATCGGGGGCGAGAAGGTGGCGGTTTGCAAGCAGTGAGCACCCACCACACCACGGTAGCCGCCTCAGTGTGGTCGGGTTGTGTGCTGCTACGATGTCCGTCTAGAAAACACCGAATCGGTGCTCCAGCCAGCCAGGGATCTTTGATTTTACCATGAGTTCTTCAGGGCAAGCCACCAAGGCCTCAGGTAGGTGCAGATGGGAGCTTGGTGGTAGTGAATGCAGGTAGAGCAAGCTGGGGGGAGGCATAACATCGATTTTGTTAATGGGAGGAGAGCTCTCATCTGTCTTCTAAAGGAAGGCTGGCAAGACAGACTCAACAGAATTCACCGTCACCAAACTAAAATGGATCCCAATTCGACCTGGCAATGGTATATAGGCCCTACCCAACATCGGCACATAAAGGGGGGCAGGGGGCAAGAAGGACCCTCCCTCTATTTTATATTAAGGCCTTTCCCCCTGCTTCCCCCCTAGTACACAGCCAGCACTGAAACAATCACGTCCCATGTTGACATACTGTCGGCCCCTTGTGTATCAAGTCATGTGGACAGAGAGAAGTGACACTGTTAGGCTACACTGACTGTTATCATGTTTAAATTCGCAGCTCTTCTCTCCAGCTCTTCTGTCCCTCTTCTCAGCTCTTGGAAGAACAGGAAGTCGGTGGCGGGTGGGCGATATTTGCAGGAAATTAACATCATTATCCAGGGTTGTCAACTCTCACGCATTTGCCGTGAGAGTCACGCATTTGGACCCTTTCTCACGGTCTCACACAGGTGTAAACCAATCTCACGCATTCCTGAGATCCTGGGCTTTCCAGAACTGAAAGAATTTTGTAAATACTCCAACTAGAAGCAGAGTTACAAATTTATTCCCTAAACTCATCAGATTGCACCATTTGCCCCTCAATTTTCAATTTTTCCACCAGAATGCACCATTCCACATCTAGATTTTCAAAATTTTCTTGGGGGAGCATGCCCCCAAACCCCCCTAGTTTGCTCACAGTGCTGGGCTTGCGAACCGCGGCGCTTAGCGCCCCAATATTTTCAAACAGTTTTTCAATTTGGCAAAATCTCACTCTTTTTCACTTCAATAAGTTGACAACCCTGATTATCATATAGGCCCTCAGCAGGGCATGCAGATGGCCAGATGCCCTGGATCTTTTGTTGGTATTCTAATTTCTGTGGCCTACAGCTAGGCTACACTATGATGTCCTATGATGGCACAGTGAGACAAGGGGGGGGGGGCTTCCATGAATGACGTCATGCTTTAGGCCTATTGGACAATTTTTGACCCCCCACCTCCCCTCTTGTTGTCTACCGAGGTTGCAGGTTCCTTTAATAGTAGGCACCATTGCTTCATCTGGTAACTGGCGAGATAAAGCACTGATATAGCAATTACAATGGGTAGCCTACAAGCTGTTACATAATATCCCCTAAGAATTCCGCAGTGAAGGCCAGGGAGTTATTGGTTGATAAGTCAACCAGCTACAGACCTATAATAAAGAGTCAGTCAGGGTATGGATTTATATTTTCTAATGATATTAGGCCTATTTGCATCTCATAATAATTGCCTTACATTTTCAGTCAATGCTGTAACTATTGAATACTCTAATTGCCAATAGAGGAAAATGTAAATGGTGCCAAAGCCCACCACCTGCCCCATGCAGACAATGTTTAAACATCTGAAATGATTTTCATTGACTCTGTTCTCCATTTTTCACCTTCTTTTCTTTTTTAAACATGACATCATGCTCTAGCTGACCGCCCCCCCCCCCCCTCCGCATCTTGTCATGCCTGCTCATGGTCACTATATATTAAAGTACCCCTCTCCCTGCTGTATGACCAGTCTGTGGCCGAGTAGTCTCTGCGCGCCTCAAGTCTCCAACGTAGCCTTCAATCTCCAGCAGAGGTTTGGTAATGACTAAATATGGGTGGCGGCCATTATCCACCGGTGGATATTGGAGAGTGATGGAGAGCTGAGCCTTACAGAGATATAAGTCAGTCCCACGGGTGGAGACATCTAGCGTCAATATCTCGCGATAGATTGCTGTATGACATCATTTATGAACAGCCCCAAGGCACCATTCCACTGGTGCCAGATTATTCCCCCTCGTCATCGCTTTCATCATCAGGAACCAGCCTAAGCAAATCTCGGAGACAAGATTAATGTGTGTGTGTTTAGAAAATCGATTTTTAAGAAATGCCCCATCTTCAGTCTTGCCAAAACCGTGCCTATAGCCGGCAAAAAGGCTGCTATACCAGCTGGACTGGTCTTTGTGCCGGTCCAAATGACTGGCTGGATTTTGGGCCACCTCCCTATTTTTATGGCTTCTAAATCGGACAATTATTAAGTCTATACATGGGTACCCGAAATTTTGAGTGTGTCGGATTTTATTTTTCCAAGGATATTTAAAATGCCTGTGTTGCCCGTGTCAAATTTTAAATGGTCTGTGTCGCCCGTGTCGATTTTTAAAAGCCTTAAAAAGGCCTGTGTTTCCGTGTCTATTTATATTACCCCTTCCAGGTCCATGTCCGTCGAATTTTAAAAGGGCCGTGTCGCATGTGTCGATTTTTACCCATATGTTGCATAAACATTTTCATTGAATATGAAAATTGCCCTCAGGTATCCGGGCCTGTAAAATATTTGCAGGGCCTGCATATTAAAATATTTGCAGAACCGAATGTCCTGCATGTCGGAAAGGTTTTCGGGAAGAAAAATAGTCCATGTCGTCATGTCGAATTCAGGAGTCGACTAAGGCCATATTAGGGACCATAAGCTTTTAAATAGGTGGTGGTTGAATAATACTTATGCCAGCGGTTCAGATTGGAGGAGTGGATAGAACACTGGCCAAGCAATGGGGGGGGGGGGGTGACCAATGGAAGTAGAGGTGTTATCATGACTTAGCAGGCCCTGCCAGCCCCATGTATGCCCAGGTCCATATCGTAGGACAGGCAGCCATGATGAACATACTGAGGGGAGTCCGGACAGGTACATGCATCGCCAGCAGTGAAGCTGCTGGTTCTCTGAAAATGTGGGTAGGGGCCTATTTAATAACAGGGTTCTCCACAGATTGAAAAAGGCTATACATGAGAAGATAAGTAAAGGATTTTCTTAGGCAAAACTAATTGTCATTCAGTTGGGTAATGCCCCGTTTATGCTAACGTTCGGCACAAAAAGTCAGTTTTTTTGGAGTAAAAGCGGTTCTTTTAATAGGAGACCAAATGTGTGCGTTTTCCATGGAAAAGGGGGTATTTTTCATACATTAGCTAGACGAAGAAAAGTGGAACGAACCCTATTGCCACTCGATCAAGAGTCATACTTTGGCCTATCTACAATGCTTGACATGATGATAACGCCTGTAGGAGAGCTGACACCAAACTGCCTCTGGTGGCTGGAGTGGCTGAATGGCCTTGTGAATGATTGATGGAACGAAGTAGCAGACGACAGTGTAAAGCGTCAACACTGTTGGTGCTTTGGGAATATAAGGCATCGAGTGTAGTGAGACATACCGGTAATTGACAGGGTAAATTGAGCTGTACATATATATATATACACACACATATATATATATATATATATATATATATATATATATATATATATATATACACACACACATATATGTGTATGGTATCTGCTTGGATAGCATAATATATTTGGAGCGGCGGCAAATGGTAGTACCTCAGGTACTTACTAGGGGGCGCCCCAAGCTGGCCCCACCTCCTCACATCCGCCCACCGGTACCTCAGTCTGTTTGTAGTAGCCGTTGGGATAGGTCAATTTTTTCTGAGAAGCTTATTTATCTGTTGACCAGACTGATGGAGGACTTATCCATGAGGGGATATAACATCACAGGCCTCCTCCAGCACATCTCGTATATCTCTTGGATGGCATCGACGGGGATATATGCCACCGAGGCCCTGGTCGAATACGATTATGAAATGCGTGATAGGGCCAGGGAGTTCGGCTGCAGGGCCTTTGTGGGGGGTGACACTCACTTATCCAACATGTATTTGGGTACCAGTGGTACAAAAGCCCACAGGTACCAATCCAGCAAGGGCCCCAACACTCGAGGCCGCAATCAGGGGTACAACCAGGGATCAGGGTCAAGCAGACGTCAGCCTTTAACAGGGTGGAGGAGGATTGCATCCGAGAGAGGGATCTGTTTTGATCACGCCCAAGGACATAGGTGTGATGGATGTCGATATAGACACAGTTGCACGTGTGGATCCAGTGAGCACGGAATGCTGAATTGCCCTCATTATCGACGGGGTGGAGACAGGAACGGCGATCAGGGCGGTTCAGCATGACTCCAGATGCCAAACAAAGACGTAAGCCGGATTATAGACTGTGAAATTGATCCATATACGTGTATTGGTGACGGGATTAGCCCTTGTGTACAGGAAAATGACTTGTTTGTCACACCAGTGACAGCGTGTGATAACTTTGTTGATTTTGATGGGAGCCGCCATGTTTTACGAGGCTCGCTGCGCAATTCTGAATTCTGTGTACTTGACGACAAAAAATGTGTTGGAAATTCTAGAAATTCGCCAGTAAAATCAAACGGTACAAAATGTGATGGGAATAATGTCGCCAGGAAACCTGCCGACATTATTTCACAGGAAGGTTGCAATTATGATATTTCTGCCGAAAATGTCACGGTAAATAATGAATTTGTGGGAATCGCGTCGAGCCGGGTTGACGAGCCGCGCGATTCAGGTTCTGTGGTACGTAGTCAAATTAATTATGACGAAAATGTGGAAGTCTATCCGGGAGCTCTGTACAACGGGTGGAGCGAAGAGAATTTTGTCGCCAAGCAGGCTGGCGACAATATTGCTCGGGAAGATTTGGCGAGAATGGGATCGGACAATATTTGGGCGAGTAAATGCAATAAATTGGGAATCGCGCCGATCCGTCTACTCGAAAACCAAGATGGCGGCGCACGGGTGGAAATTTCGTGTATTCACGATTCGTTATGGGAAAGTTTGCCGGAATTTGTGAGTATTACTACGGAATTTACGGTATTGAACAATTGTGCGGATAAATACAAATGTACTCGACCTGTGGCCGCAGTAGAGGTGGTTCCAGGGGGCTGGCTGCCGGTCTGGCAGGCATGTTTGGGTGGTACCTGTCACTGTATGTACATTGTAGAAGGAGTGGAGTGTCAACTAAGACCCTGCAGATTCGCAGCAAAAGTGTTAGACTTCAAGGGAAGAGTGTGTACCAATGATATGAAAGTATTGACAGGTGTGTACCGTGGTTTCCGCATAGTTGACCATGGCTGTGTTTGTAAATATTCTTGTACAAATTATCAATCATTGTTGGGGTCCAAGTTCAAGGGGGACATGGGTAGGAAAATCAAACAGGAACTAGTGGAAGGGAAAGTTCGTATGGTCAATAAAAGACCCAGATGTGTTCACGCTATGGGGGGGGGGTAGAGAAGTCAGATGGGTCACTCAGACCTATAACAGACTGCTCCATGCCAGATGGAGAAAGCATCAATAATTTCATGGGGGAAACTTGTGAGAAGTTTCACTATAAATCTCTTGATGATGTTGTTGAGTTGATTACAATTGACAGTGCTTGTGCAGTTACGGATATTGACAGCGCATACCGCTCGGTAACTGTTCTCCCCTCCCACAGAAAATTTCAGGGTTTCTGCTGGGACTTGGGAAAGGGTAACAGGTATTTTGAAGACCTGCGCTTGTGCTTTGGGTTGGCTTGTGCCCCATATCTGTTTACTTTGTTATCCGACTTTGTTGTTAAAGTAGGTAGCTTAGGACCATTTGTCAATTGTGTCAACTACTTAGATGATTTCCTTGTGACTGACAGTACTATTCAAGGATGTCAGCAGGCTCAGGACGAGTTAGGGGCCACGTTGGAGGGCCTAGGTTTCAAGGTTTCTCAAAAGAAGCTAGTCCCCCCCGCCACATCTGTCAAATACCTCGGTATTATAGTTAATACCGTGGATATGACCCTGTCCATTGGTCAGGACAAGTTGGACAGGGTATCTAAGGAGGTAGCTGAACTGCAAGGTGTCATCAAATGCAAACGCAAGCGTTTGGAGCAACTTGCAGGGCTGTTGGCTCACTGTGCAACAGTAGTAAAAGGTGGCCGTACGTACACGCGGCGCATTTACGACCTACTTAAATGCACAGAAGGTCAGGTAGAAGTAGTGTTAGATGAACTAGTCAAGCTAGACTTGAGTTGGTGGGCTCACTTTATGGTGTACTTCAATGGTAAGGCCCGGGTCTTGAATAGTGTGAGTCCAAGTTTTGAGGTGTTCACTGATGCTTCTTCTAAAGTAGGCTTCGGTGCCCATTGGGCCCATGGGTACACTTGGGGTTTGTGGGATGGTCTTGGCCATAGATGTGACCATGAATATCATCCCCCCCAAGAAGCCTATGACGACCATATAAACGAAAAAGAGTTATGGCCGGTCTTGGTTAGCTTGTCTAAATGGGGAAGTAACTGGCGTAACTCAACAGTCCAAGTTACCACTGACAATACCCAGGTACTTGGTGTTCTCCGCACGGGGAAAAGTAGCAATGCCACAGCAATGGCGTGGGCTCGTGAATTATTCTGGTCCTGCTGTTTCTATAACATCAATATTCGCTGTAACTGGATCCCGGGAGTCGACAACGTGGTGGCTGACTCGTTGTCCCGACTCAACAATCCAGATTGTGTAACTATTTGTTCAGCTACATTACCTAACTTCACCGAATGTTGTTGTAGGATTGTCAGGTCTGATCCGCGACTGGGAAGTCCTGAGGGAGAACGCGGCTGCTGATAACTCACGTAGGGCTTATAAATCAAGGTGGAACCGATTCAGGACTTTCTGCAAGGATCACTATTTATGCCCTTTACCAGCTACTGTGACAACCATGTGTTTATATGTGACACACCTGGCTAAGACACTGACTTATTCTACTATCAAGAACTATGTTTCTTCAGTCTGGTTACTTCATGACATTCAAGGAGTAGCACATATAGACCCGAACTGTTATTTGTTTAAGGAGACATTGGCCGGCGCAAAAAGGTCATTAGGTTGTCAGGTTCGCCAGGTAGATCCGTTATCTCCAGAGGATTTACTTCTGATTTACCGTACCTTGGACTTGTCAGTTGGGTCGGATCTAATGCTCTGGTGTGCAATAACTTTATGCTATAGATGTCTGTTGAGAGCAGGTCATGTGACCACTTCACCCCATACCCTCAGGGTCAAAGACTTATTATTCAGGGGTCCTGACATGGATGTTTTCATTACCAGTTCCAAGACAATCCAGTTTAAGGAGCGTGTTCTCCTCATCCCAGTATTGAACTCAGGGAACTCACCATTGTGCCCGGTGGGTCACATCAAATCCTACTTGGATAGTACGGTGTTATCTAAGGAGGACCCTCTGTTCCCATATTCATACCGTGCCTTCTGCACTGAACTCCAGTCTAAGTGTAAGCGAGCAGGTCTCACCGGAGATTATGCTACGCATAGTTTAAGGAGGGGGGCGGCTACTTATTTAGCCTCCTTTCTGCCTCTTCATGAGGTCAAACGTTATGGAGATTGGAAGTCTCTTGCTGTATTATATTACATATCTGATAATTATAAATGTCGTAGACTCAAGGATGTACTAGTATCTGACCATTGGGGTTCCTGGTAATTGGCAAAAGTGTTGTTGTTTTGGGCTTTGGCCTTTATCTTGTCAATCTGTATGTCAGGAATTTAGGCAAAAGTGTATCTATGTCTTTGTCATCCATGTCTATGTCTTCTCATTATAGCGCTCAGGAATATGTGTATGGTATCTGCTTGGATAGCATAATATATTTGGAGCGGCGGCAAATGGTAGTACCTCAGGTACTTACTAGGGGGCGCCCCAAGCTGGCCCCACCTCCTCACATCCGCCCACCGGTACCTCAGTCTGTTTGTAGTAGCCGTTGGGATAGGTCAATTTTTTCTGTTGTTATAATAAAGAGGCCTTTATCTTGTCAATCTGTATGTCAGGAATTTAGGCAAAAGTGTATCTATGTCTTTGTCATCCATGTCTATGTCTTCTCATTATAGCGCTCAGGAATATATATATATATATATATGTATATATATATATGTATATATATATATATTCCTATTATATATACATATATATATACATATTCATTGTTTTACGTCGCATCTCAGCTACTTCAGCTTTCAACCTTGATACTTCTTCACTCTCTTCCAACGCCCTAAGTCTATCTTTCTCATATAGCAACTCAGATCTCAATGAGTCTAAGATAGCCTTGTCAGACCCCCTCTCTAATTCATCCTCCGTTCGAACCATCGCTCCTGCACCACCCGACGATGAGCCCCCACCATTAGGGACATCTCCTCCTGCAATTCTTCCATCTGTGGGTCCAGATTCACCCTGGTGAGAGGGGCTTTTTCTACCCAATAAACTCTCTGTCGTGTAATTTCCTCCTCCTCCCGAGTAGTCACCGTGAACACTATGCGGACCTTCATCTCCACCCGGTCCGGCATCACTCGTTCCCCCAGAATGGCTATCCTTATTCTCACCGGGAGACCTTGAGCACGACCTGCAAGTGTCATGTCCTGAATTTGTACGTCCATCGTATTCAATACCACAATTTACACACTTTTTAGGCATTTACGATGATTGACTTGACGAACAGGCGACACCGGCACCCTCTTTCGGATATTGAATAGTACCGGCCGTACTCCCAAGATGGCGACACGACAATTCACCGACTCACCCTCACCGCTCCAAACAAACGTTCCTGCTAGTGTTTAGAATCCTCAACGTTACTTCAATTGCCTCTCAACACTTAGCAACTGCAGTTAGCCACGTCCTATCCCTCTTACAGCGCTCAATAACTCCTATTCTTCAAGTAAAAACAAGTTTCAGCGCTGACGATCATACCACGGTGAAGGGCCGATCCACAATGGCCGGCTAATCCTGAGCAGGGCGGAAGTGAGCCCCGCGCATGCGCATACTAATGTTACCCGGTCGGGTTCCCGCCGCTACCGTACGAATTATACACAAGAAATCCATGTAATATTTCCTGTTACATATCTATACATATATATATATATATATATATATATATATACATATATATATATATACATATATATATATATATACATATATATATATACATATATATATATACATATATATATATACATATATATATATATATATATATATATATATATCTATATATATATATATCTATATATATATATATAATATATGTCCCGTTGTGATTTTGAGAAATGCCCCCCACCCTAAAATTGCGTCCACGGGTATTTTAATAAGTGGACTGTTTTTAATTTTGACCCTTTCCAGTTTTGGCCCTCTGTTGTCCTGTTTTTCATTATGACTCCCCCCCCCCCCATTTCCACCAAGCCCCCCCCCCCCGAGCTGGCAATGAATGACTCGGCCCTAATCATGGTTGGTAGAATTTTACAAATCAGAATGTATAGCATCTATATACTGGGATGACTCTCGCTTCCTACCCTCGCTGTATGAAGGGAAGAAATTGTGATTCTTTATTTGATGGCAAGGACTTGTTTACTCAGCCTCTATATCGTCTTTCGTGTTATTTAGGTTATACACACGTTAAGTACTGCTGCGCTGTAGCCCCGGTTTAACCATACATATATGTATAATACATTCTATATGACGCACAAGAAGAAGGTATAATAGACTAGGCCAAAGAGAATAAAGCTGTGTTTCAGGTTACATGGCCTGAAAATATAGGGTCCTATGATGTGTCTGAATGTACTGCACATAAGCTAACCTTCACTTCACCCGTCCCATAACTCGGGAAATTGTATACTAGTAACCCGTACCTGGTTTCTGATTATAGATAGTGCCATTAACTTGAAATAACCCTCGCAAAAGCACAACCCCACCTGAGGAAAACAGAGAAGCCACTTTTCCTACTTTTGTAGGAATTCCTGCTCTTTCACTGCATTGGATTTTGTTAATTTCCTTCCAAAAGCTGACAAAAATTATAATTTTTCCTGCATTTTGTCCTCCATAGAGTGGCAATTCTGCTGTAAGAACCCGTTTTTTTTTCTCGAGACGTTAGGGTAGGTAGGTCAGTTTTTTAGTGCCCAGGAATCGGCTCCCAAACCGGCCCTACCAACAATCATTTCTGCAGATTTATCGGTTAATATTTGTAAGATTACCACTTGTCATGCATCTTTCAAGTTTACTAGCAAATGTTACTATAGCAACTGGTCATAATCGTACAGGGTATAATAGCCACCGTCAGGAAATTTCAACTAGGAGACAACTTTGAAAATAGTAAATTTGATGGCATACTAGTATTCGTTGTTTGAGGCCATTTACAAAACTTTACCCTTATCTCGCGATTATCATGGAAATTAGTAATAAAGTCAGGGAATGTAGAACTACCTTTTCGATGACAAACGCGTTGTAGTAGTTTGCTTTCTTCTACTGTATACATGAACACACTCACTGATATATAATAATTCATGATTTTGATACCATGTTGTTTGTCCATCGCTGAGATTAGAAAGTATTTTCTTTCAAATAATGCCATGGCGTTATCCTTCAGTACTTACAATACCATGCATGAGTTTCCCATTGTACACGTTAACATGGTAGAGGAGAGATAGCTGGCTACCAGATGTGTCGACCATGATCCAACCCTGTAGCCCTCATGGTCTCAAATAGGGAATTCCCCGAGGTCAGTCGGTGCATCCTTACTGAAAGACAAACTCCGCACAGAATACCAGATGAGTTCTGGGTGGTCAAAATAGTTAGGGGATTTTCTAAAATTCTGTTAAAAACCACAGGTGCCCCTATATAAATTCTAAATCATATGACATGCAATAAAACATGGTTCTTGGAGGTAAAGGCCTTTGTTTTGGGGTCTATCTGAGTTGGGTCCGAAATGAACTTATTCACTGCAGAACTGGCCGGTCATGGAGGTTTGTAGACATTTGGGAGTGGCATTTCAGATTTTCGTGAACAAAGTCTCCTTATACTTTAATAGATTATGTATGAAGGTTCATTGTAGTGACGTATGATTGACTTTTCCTTCAATACCTCCTATTGCTATATTAAAGTATAGTGGGGGAGTAATTCCCTGTCTGAGACCTCATGGCTCCTGTGACCCATCAACAATACACTCCAACCCGTGACAATAACCAGAAGGGGGGGGGGGGGGCAGACACCATGTGACTCAGCACCTACACACCTAGGTCAGCCTATCTAGACTTGCTCTAGCCTCACATTCAATGTAATGTTTTATTCATTAGGCCACTCAAAAAAAGCTGTTTCTCATCACCACACGTATCATAAAAATTATAATTTGGAGAATTAAACTTTTTTCTCACATTTTTGATGAAAATATGTTAAACTTATAAAAATATTGGCAAATGTGGTATCAAATTAAAGCTTATGCTGTCAGTAATGCAGTTAGCTAGGAATAACTTGCAATTTAACAACTTTTGCTGATCAATAAACTCCGAATTACTAAAATGTCCAAACCTTTCTATGTATTTGTATAAAAAAACACCCTCGTCATATTTTTCACTGCTTGGTGATGAGAAACAACTTTTTTTTGAGAGGCCTGTACAGATTCCGTGGATACTATCAATTGTCATAAGCAGTAAGTGATATCTGAGAGCTGTATTTGTACTCACGTGGTTAATGCATGTTGTGTAAACAAACTGTCCATCATTGTTTTGTGCAGAATGGACTAATTTGATGCAGGCCCAGAATTCCATACACTATCCACTAAATATACATTGTGTAGTATATTTAGTCTCTAGGCTGCAATGGTAAGAACATGTACTCCCACGATCAATGCCAGAACGTCCTTCTTCAAGCTGATTACCAAGCTGATTAGCACAAGATGTATGTCAGATTTCATTGGCATGGCAAAGACAGTGTGGGAACGGATCATTAGATTTAAACATTCAAGCTAGCGGATTGGGGAGATCGTGAAAATAAATGAGGACTGAGTAATTAAGACCCTTAATGAAGGCAATCATGTTTTGGGGGGTCGGCACCAGCTAGTAGCTTCCTCTGATGGCCGCTAGGTGGCGCTGCTCACGGAGCCACATCAACACATGGTGGTGTCTGTGAGCAGGTTGGAACCGCTCCGTTATTGTGGGTGTTTGAGTGTGCACTCAAACCGGGTGTGGTGTTATATTAAAGGTGTGTGTGTGTGCACTCAAACCGGGTGTAGTGTTATAAGGTGTGTGTGTGTGTGTGTGCTCTCAAACCGGGTGTGGTGTTATAAGGTGTGTGTGTGCACTCAAACCTGGTGTGGTGTTATAAGGCGTGTGTGTGCACTCAAACCTGGTGTGGTGTTAAAAGGTGTGTGTGTGTGCACCCAAACCTGGTGTGTGTGTGTGTGCGTGTGCGTGCGCCACATCAGGACTATGGTGAGGGCACCTAGTGTGGTGTTATTAGGTGTGTGTGTATATATGTGTGCACAACTGCCTCACAGGTTTAAAATTAGATGCACACATAAAACTTACCATAGGGATAAACTTTGAAGGACAGTGTATATTTAAAGCTTGACCATCATGGTTGAAGTGAGGCCAAAAGCACTTTTGGATATAGTTCAGTTTTGATTCACAAGAGGGCTCTTAAGGGCTGGTAGCTCAGCTCTTACAGGCACAAGATAGGGTGAATATGTTGTAGCTGGACAATGCTTTTGGTCCCCTGTCCAAACACTGCTGCCCTCTGGTGGAACTGTTATTTTAGTCTATGTATAGAAAATGCTGAACTCATCCCCCGACGGCCCAGCTTTAAATGCATAAAAAGTGATGCAGTGACACGCCGTCTCTCCTGAAAAGTGATGCGGTGACACAAATTGTGTAGCTTGCCTTATACCAGTTTCCGTCAGTACCTGCAAAGTCCATCTATCTAGGCACCATTATCTAATGGAATCAGGGCTTGATTGTCTACACTCAATCAGTGTTGGGCTTGGTCGTCTTCCCCTACACAGTGTCACAGTCTATATGAGATCACCAGGCGGAAGTTAAAACCTCAGCCTCATCATGCACGTCCATGATAAGTCCCCTAGGTGCGCGGACAAACTTAATCTTAACCCTATCTTAAACTATCTTAAAAGTCTTACTAAGCAAATGAAGATAGCGCCACTAGTAGTGGTAAGCCTACACAGTCCATTGTAGGATAGACTAGTTAGCTAGTATGTAATGGGGGGCTCTGCCCCCATAATCCCCGTTCTTTTTTTTCTTCTTTTTCTTTTCTTTTAGATGTGTATGCTGTCTCATCTGGGTGTAGGGCATAAACCTCAAGTAGCATAGTGTGGGTATGTGACACTAGGTTGCAGATACAAGGGGAGCTATCAGATTATATATTAAGATTATAGGTTAAGATTGCGCTCTGAACGTTTGTCCTCGCACCCAGGAGAGCTATCACTTAGTATATACCTATACCATTGTCTGTAGCAACTGAAATACTAGTATAGTAGGGCATAGGCCTATGCTTCTTGTAATTACAAGCGTCATGAACCCAGCAACACCTCACACTATGCTCAGATATACATGTGTAGGCCCTACATAGGCCTATTGTGAGGCCACCTGACACAACAAAGAGCAGCAAATCACTCATATATATTATAAAGAAAGGAATGGAAATAATGACAAATGGCTCCAATCACTGCCGTTAGGTGACGCCACCATCCATCACGTGACTTTCAGATTAGCTGGTTCCGGTGGGCCGGGTCACGTGACGGTCCTTGACCAATCAGCAGCTTCCTTATAGGAAGGACGTGTCTGGCATGTTATCCATCACAATGTGTCTCTCCCAAAGGCCTGCCCACCCTTTGAGGTACTGGCCGTCATCTTCTCATAATTACAAAGCAATATGACGTCTGAATACCAATACCACTATAGTAGGGGCAGTGCTGACTTAATTGGTCATGTCCTACCACAATATTAACGTTTTAAGAAACAAACTAAGACTGAAGCAGATACCAATTGGACATACACGGTGAACTGTACTCCATCCTTCCATGTATAAACTCTCATGGTCTAAAACACAATGTTCAAGGGGGTAGTCCTTCCCTCTCTACCGGTACTAGTATTATTAGATATCTATAAATTATGCAGATAGCTGTTCTCTTCTATCTCCATCTGTGAAGAAGGTTACAATACTAACATGCAATGATACATGTCTATGTGTAGAAAACAATACAGCGTGTTATGATTTGATCGTTATTTAAGAGTTTTCTTTCAAGTTTCTAATCTGATCAATAGTGTGACATTGAAAGTTGTCATATTATATGTCTCCTCTCCCAATATGATGACAACGTAAATGTTCATGCTGTAAGCCTTGTGTCACATCTATATGGGCCATGAGTTTCCCTTTTGTGTATGTATATGCAAGCCATTACCGTGCTGATGGGTATGTGCACACATAGGCCATAAGTTTCCCTGATGGATATGCATAATATGCATATATACATTAGGCATTAGTTTCCCCATTGAGATGATGTTGTGATAAATCAAGAGAATGCTACCACTAACACTACATATACACTCATATACATGTTTGTACGGACACCCAGCCATGCCTGTGTATAATCAAGGCCTACTTAGTAACCAGTGATACCCAATAAGAAGGACTATTCAAATGGTAATATATGCCATTGCATGATAAGGGGCACAGTGGTATGCTTACTACAGTTAAGACTTAATTAATAAACCTGGAATGAGATAACGTATTTAGATCCCATTTGCAACTTACAAAACATATCAAGATAATACACTTATACTTTTATACTACTCAAAATATCAGCGGGAAAGAAAATTTCAGGGAGAGAAATTCCTAAATTGTATATCATTTAGAACCCATGTTTATTGGCTTTGGGACCTTGTCCCCAAAGCCATTTACACCAAAGACCAGTGTCGCTTTTTCGACAAGAAAAGACTAGCATAGGCCCCCTTGTTCATTGTTAGATATAGCCCTAGCTGGCCCTTAAACCTTGCCTAGGACTGGTATACCCATGTATCCTTGTAGGCATGTGTAAGACTAATTTATCCTAGATCTGTTTTTAGTTACTACATGTAGAACCAATGTACCTCGTGGTAAGGCCTAGACATCTTGTGAACAGCCATAGTTTGAGTTCTCTAATGTGGCTGTCAATGGCAAGGATAGGTACCAGCCTAATAACTATTGACTCCTATGTCAAGCCAAGCTGTCAATGTCAATACCAATTCCCATACTAGGCACATACAGGACCTATACTAGAAGTTGAGTGGGTCCAGGGTGGCTCTTGACATCACTCAAGCCAGCCCAAAGACAAACTGTGAAGTCCAACATAATTACCCTTCCCCCACCCCACACACACATGCACTAACCCTGAAATAATATTTTACAGTCTTGAAAGGAAGGCCATCACAAGTCCTCCTTGTGCCCCCCTCCTCCTCCCTGTGCCTCCCTGTGCCCTCTCCTCCTCCTCCTGCCTCTGCCCTCTCCTCCTCTTCACTCCTTTCCCTGCCCTCTCCTCCTCCCTCTACCCTCTCCTCCTCCCTCTGCCCTCTCCTCCTTCCTATGCCCCCTCCTACTACCCCATCTACCCCTCCCCCCACTCTACCCCATTTTCCTCCTTCCTGTTACCTCCTCCTCCCTCTGCCCCTCCTACTACCCCATCTTTCCCCTCCTCCCCCCACTCTACCCCATTTTCTTCCTTCCTGTTACCTTCTCCTCCCTCTGCCCTCCCTCTACCTTCCCTCCTTCCGCCCCCTCCTCCTCCCTCTGGCTGCCAAGATGGCTGCTGAAAACTCAAGATTGTCTGATTTCCTTGTGTGATACATGGATAATAGGGTTTTTTGGGATGTAGAATCCATTTTCAGGCTCACAATTTCAATCCGAGAAATTTCCAAGATGGCTGCCAAGATGGCCAGCAAAAACTCAAGATTGTCTGATTTCCTTGTGTGATACATGGATAGTAGGGTGTTCTGGGATGTAGAATCCATTTTCAGGCTCAGATTTTCAATCAGAGATATTTTCAAGATGGCTGCCAAGATGGCCACCAAAAACTCAAGATTGTCTGATTTAATAGGGTTTTCTGGGGTGTAGAATCCATTTGTAGGCTCCGATTTTTGATCCAGGTAATTTTCAAGATTTGCATAGGCATCAATGGAGTTGCATTGGTACCTATTTGATTCCATTGGCACATATTGGATTCTATTGTTATACAAGCTGCAGTAAAACCAATAAAAATCAAAAAGATTTAGCCAAGTGCATGTAATTAACTGACCATGCAGTGTTGCTGCAAACCATCAAACATGAATTGCATAAGAACCCCAGAAACACCAAAAATTATAAATCTATGCCCCCTCGTTTTCTCACCTGTAGTTCATAACAATCCTATAAAATCCAAAGCCACTACGGCTTTGCCGTAAAATCCTTGAATTTGTCCCCTTGTATCATATTTAGAACGATTTAAATCTCCAACCTCTTATTAACTATATATGTGTATGTGGGTGCACAGAAAAGTGTGGATGGTTCTGTTGACTTGACTGCAGTCCAATTGATGAGGGGTGTAGATCAGGCATTTTCTAGGCACCTGCAGTGTTTTCAAGTTGATAATTTGATGAGCTGCTGATCTACAAGCTCCAAGGCCATCTTGGAGTGGGCATCCTGATTGGCCAATGAGTGATCAAGATGCAAGCTTGGATATGATAAATCCAGCTGTGAGAAGGAGACAAATGTCCAGGGGTGCCTTGTCTCCTTCTGCTGTCAGAAGGAGACAAGCGGTTGCCTGGACATGATAAATCCTGCTCTGAAAAGGAGTAAAGTGTCCAGGCACAAAACACATTGATTTCCAAGTTGTATACGGTGTTCAGCTTAAAAGAAAAACTCCCCTCCCACACCTCCAGAAAGTACTAGAACAACAAAAAAGCACCTCATACCATCACCCTTTTCCAAATATTGTTTGTACAATTTTCAGCTGACTTACCCTTATATACACTTCAATCACTCCCAATACCATGCTCACCATCCCTGCTAACTGGTTGCATGGGGATATCTTCACATTTGTTTACAAATGCCACTTTACTCTCTGTGCTACTTGTTTGCTTTCTTCTTGGATGTGGGATATGCAACTTTCCTTAATAATGCTCACCTCATACCTATATTGTATTTTATCACGGTCATAATTTTGAATGGATAACCAGGTGTTGTATGCCCCCTACAACATTGAGGTACCTGACGTAAATCGAAATAAGTACTGTACACCCACCTGAGAGATGACGTGTTACCTGATCTAAAACCCCAATCTTCCTGCTACCTCAATAGAATGAACTCTGGAAGTCATTTAATTGTTGCCCCCTATGCCGGGAGGCCACATAGTAAGCCTACTACACGCTATTCAAGTGTAGACCTAGTTCTATAGACGATGTTTCTCAGCCTATGAAAATAACATCACTAAAACCAAAAGGACATGTGCTTGACCATACCTATATATTCAACATACCATCATGGTTAAATGATATATCAATGCTGAGGCTGTAAATTGGGGGGAAAAAAGGCAATTGCCATGATGCCCACACATTATATTAAGCTGTATCTACGTCTATAAATCATATGCGAAGGAATGCAGATAAATACAATTGTTTGATGTGTGATATCAAGCTGATCAAACACCTTAAGGAGCCTGTCCCACCACAGACATGCCGATAGAGTGTCTAATGGCTCCTTGTCAGCCCAGGAAGCACTCACTATCAGAGCACTGGTGCCCAGTAGCTAGCCTAGCTTGATCAGACCAGCTTTTTGTGCGAGAGGTGTAGGCTAGGCAGATGTGTGCTTGTGAACAGGCCAGTGTGGAAAGGAGCAGGCAGGCTGGTGCTGCCACTAATGATGCCTTCTGGTCTGGGCGAGGACGGCTAATTAGAGAACAACTCTCAGCAACTGAGGCCTTTAGTTAGGGATATCGACTGGAAGATGAACATGCAGATGATGAATCGATACTGACAGGATATATAATTATGTGGGGGGGGGGGGGGGGTATTACAGATCACTGATATTGTGGTAAGTGTACTGACTCGTGTATTATATAGAGCAACATCATATATGTCAGGCCTATTTGACCTAAGATCTTAAATATGATATCTAGCCTATTATGTATATATTTAGTTGCAAAGGGTTAGAACGTTATGCTAGTAAAGAGAATGAGTGAGATAATGCTATTGCAAGGATTAGGAAGCCCCCAAAAGCAGATATTCCGCAACTATCCCCATGCACAACATACATCTAAATTACAATATAAAGTCAAACATAAATTGTCTGGCTTACTGCACGACCCTTCGCATAAGTGATCGAAACGATGTTTATTCTTCTCCTTTTCTTCTGGTGGGATTTACTAGCCGTGGGCGCAGCGATCACTTCAGATGGCCACTCTAGAAAACATTTGAAAAAGGAATGGTTCAAGAACAAGAACAGAGCTATGTTGGCCCATTATCTTGAGGCTCTGGCTAAAAGGTCATGCAGTTATCATGGTCACTGACCAGGCAACCACAGACTACGTGATGGTCTAAGCGGCACAACCTATGGAGGAGTATAGGCTCATAACGGCCAGGTCCAATTTACCCTGACTAAGGACCGGTGTTACGCACCTTGCTCTAGACTATACGGGACTACCATAATTATATCCTGCTACCTCAGGTAGTCGGGGGTTACACCCCCCACCCTCATTCATCCCCTTACTGACTGTGGGACTGACCCATAATGCATTGCTATATATGGAGTCGGGGGCCTAACCAGAATGCATTGCTGAGGCAAGATGGCGGCCTCCATAGCCTAATGCGCTAGTCCCGTACAGGTCTCACCTGCATCTAGATCTTTGGATGTTGAAAGAGATGCTCCCTAGAGACCAGTAGTGTGAGACTCTGGGAAGAGGGTCCAGCATTGAGAGACTCTTCAACCATGTTGGGTGAGTCCAGCCTCTAAATGAAGATCCAGTATTGTCTGACACTCACTAAAGTGCTAGACCCTTTTGGAAGAGTGCTATTGGCCACATCGCCAGCATCATTTTTCTCAGGGTATACTTAAATGATGAATTTCTAGCTCGTCATAGGACATCTAATAGTACAGCTATTCCCTATAAGGACCAGTGTATACGAAAGAATTATACAAAGTGACATAGGACCTACATCTTGAGTTTACCCCATGCCCATTGGCTACACCAAGGAAAACGTGGGCGTCACTGTCGCCAAATTGTGTGACTTTCAGGTGCGAGTGCTTTTGGCAACAGTGACACTGTTTGACTGTCAGGAGAGAATGCTTTTTTGCGACAGTGACGCTGGCCCGCTCAACGTTTCCTCAGTGTATGCATATGCATTTTGTATGACATCATGCTTGAAAGGCCTCTGCTGTAACCACGTGCGTATTTCTGCTCTATTGCCCTGATTAAGATATGCAACCTAATAACGAACACACTGGTCCAGACATGAAAGACAATCCAGTAAGGTAGCTGAATGGAAAACAATATGCAACATGTATACGGTATATGTGAATGCAAAGGTCCCTATAGGGATCCGGATCCTCAGTATTGACCAACACTACAGACAACAGATGAAATTAAAGGTCACCCATGAAAAAAGGGTCCACAATGGAACTAAAGCCGCTTGGTCCTAGCTCTAATTAAAATGCCTTTTATACCCATGTTATACAGGGTCACCTCTAGTGAAACCTATATTTGCAATTGTTTTTGTCATACAATTGCAAATTGAAACTCTCCTCCTCATATATCAAATAGGGATCCAGTTCTTATGACCTATAAGAAGTCTCAAGGGGTATACATACGGTTTTGAGAGTGATCCTGAAGGGCAAACAATCTTTCTTTTTCTTATAAGCTCAAAGAGTGATCACTCTCCCTTCAAAGTCTATATATCCCACCTGTGTGCCGGCTATTTAGAAAATGCCATGAGTCGATTAGATCTGAAAAAGCCTAGCCTACATAGACTTGAAGGACAGGGGCGCAGCCACAAGGATAAGAATATATACGGTAATTCATATTTCTTAGAAGTATATTATATGACTATTGTCGCCACACAGTCGTGAGCTCAGGTGAATACCTATATCGTCTAATCTAAGGCTGTTTCTCACGACCTTGGGCCAATGTTTTTGTCTCTGACCGGTTGCCGTCTCTGACCAGGTACCGTCTCTGACCAGGTGTCAGAAAAAAGGTGTTTTAAAAAGAATTATACTCATATATATGTAAGGATTTGTAAAAAGGTTATGGCAGTTGTTATATAATTATAATTATAATTCGCCTCCTGCTGTTGGTAATTTGAGCTTATCAAGCCAAGCCGGTCAGAGACGGCACCTGGTCAGAGACGGCGCCTGGTCAGAGACGGCACCCGGTCAGAGACAAAAACATTGGCCCACGGTCGTGAGACACAGCCCTAATATTATTATCTAATAGAGCCATATAGGTGGCAGTATTATAGTTGACTGGTGCCTCGAGTCCTAGCTGCCGTGTATAAGGACGGGGAGGTAGATCCCTCTATACAGCAGGAGGAGGGACACATCTAACAGGACCTCATCGATACGGCCCTGTGGGAGCATCACAGACCTGGGTAAGGGAGTTGCCAGTATCGATTTGGAGAGGCATGAGGCAGCGCTACCTATAGTTCATGAAATATTTGATGTGAATCCCCAGAATGATCATAAAAGTGGGTGAGGAGGTGCAGTACAGGCCGTCATAAGCGAGCATAATTATGACATTTTATAGGGTATACCTTAGTTGGTATAGCAACAGTGAGTGAGATATGTGAGGGTTTCTATTGCTAGTGTTTAATAGCAGCCCGCCCTACAGATACCAAGGCTAGACATGTGAGCAAGTGTTGAGTCAGCCACCCCAGACATCATAGAGGGCCGAAAAAAGGTTTGTTTCAGGTCACCCGACCGACCCTGACTAAACAGGGCCGACCCGACGTTTTATGACATTCTGCAATTTTAGTATTTTACCCTTCTTTTTTGTCAATGTTGGGGTATGCAGAGAGGCTGGCTAGTGCATTTATGTTAAAAATAATAATACTTACTATCCGACCTGCCGACCCTGCATTTTCCTCCCATGTCACCTGAAACAAACCTTTTTTTGGCCTAGGCGCCCATCTAACCTCTTCAGGTCATCTTTTCACACAGGAATAAAATTCAAACATGCATGTCTTGTAGTGATAACTTACCATGTTTGCCAAACTAACCTTTCTACTTCTGGTTGATTGAGGTAGGGTTTGGATCTAGGGCAACGCTATTGAGTACCAAGGAGTTGCTAATGAATTAAATGGGAAGACAAAGGTGTAATGGGTTACGTACAGGATGAACCTAATGAACGCAATGTGTCTGATGGCTTGTTAAACCGATGTAAGCACTCCCTGCATATGTAACCTGCCCAGTACTGCATGTGGTTATTAACAAAGTAGTAATACGATCTACCGATTTCGTTATTGGTTAAAATGTGGAGATATTATTGCCGGTGTAATAAGAGTACTAGTAACTATAATAAGAGTCAGATTGAAGCGAGGACAGATACTCAAGCATTTTATACCCTACCCGCGGGTTTAGAAAAGGCGAAATTATGCACCTACCCCAAGAGACATCTAACCAGACAACTGCCAATTTAGGACTTCCTATTAGCTGTATTAAATCACTGTAATGATTTCTTTCTTAAACCAACAATATCGCATTACTATCTAGGTCTTGTTATAATGGACGTAATTAATTCAATGGTACACTGTAATCGGACTACATAAAAAATAAGGTCACGCGGCACAGTTTCTTTTGTCGACCATTGTTCTTACAGTTCCCTCCCTTTTATTGCTGCTATATTAACGTGCCAATGTTGGGTATATGGCTCCATTGTCATTGAGCATACTAATTACTATGCTCAGTTCCAACATGGCTAAGTTTATATTCCCACCCTTTTTCCATGGTTTAATGGCCATTGTTTCTCCCGTAAATGGTCTTTTGTAATTCTTTCTGGCCCATGTGTTAACTTTACCTATAACCCTGTACCATGTGCAATATGTGGTTGTTTTTTTGTGTTTTTTTTTGGGGGGGGGGTTGCTGAAAACATTATAAATCATGAAAATGTGATTTTCCTCATTCCATTCTGCCTTTGGTCACTTTTTGTTTCCAGGGGAAGGCCTAACATTTAGTCATATAGTGTATAGAAATATTTCTTCTTTAGTAATGAAATGTGCATAGCTAGATGCTTGACACATTCGGGCAAACAATGCAGTATCTTTGTATCCTGTACAATCTTTATTTTAGCAATGGTGACTAATTCCAAAGTCTCCCTCTTATACTAATATAGTATAACTATGTTGTTTTCCCCAAGACCTGAGACAATAGTGGGTTATCTAAGTAAAGTGTGTCACCCTGCTGGGCTTGGGGAAACAGTTAACCCTCTACGGATGGTATACTGCTTTGATGTCTGATGCCTTTTATTGGCATGATGCATGGATGCAGTCCTGCCTAGCAAGTCACCAATGCTATAAAGGATTGGCATTGTGAACTATTGGTGCATCCATTGGTGCATCATGACAACAGCTGTTGATTTGAAGGGAATATGCCATCCTTAAAGGTTTGATTAGGTTTCAAGCTGTCCAGATTTATCACCTAGTAGTACAGAGAGTTAAAGGAGCTGACACAGGCCACCTGTTCCGTGGGGGGGGGGGGGGGGTAGTCACTCTTTGATGCTAGGTACTAACTGCAAAACTACAGCCCCCCCCCCCTATTTGGTCATATGACAGCCCCTTGAAAATGGCACATGACAGCCCACTGTTAAGAGGCCTCTTCCATTTAACATGGTTATTTTGGAATTATATAGATTACTCAAGTCATATATGAGATTAAAGGGTTCATTGATTTGATTTTAATTGTGACAGCCCCTGATTTTGTACTTTCCAGTCATTGACAGTCCCTTAATTTTTACTTTTATATGATTAACAGCCCCCCTTTTTTCTTGCTCCAATGCGCGCAGTGACAGCTCTGCGGGGTCATCACCGCAGTTGGTACCCATTCCTATACTGAGTACCCCCCCCCCGGCTGTTCTGAAGGGTAACAGAGCTGATACTGCCAATGTAGGCAACATGTATGAGTAGTCTTTCTTCCACATCATGTCTACACAAAATGCCTACATCTATGCATGGGTTTATTCATACCTTTAATTTTACTTTACTAAATAGCCATGTTTGAAATATCACATAGCAGCAGCATTGGTGTTACTGGTTAATCTAGGGCTGTGTTCCATACTGAGAGGGGTTGCCTGGGGTATCTGATGCAGGAGGGCTTTCAGTATTGATAGACCATGACTCAATCAGCATACTGGTAATATGTATCAGGCAAATAAACATGAATATCAATATGACTACCCAACATTGGCACGTTTCCTTATGGCTTCACGAGCCATTTTTTCTGCTACTACCATCTTACCGTTAAATGCTTGCTTGTTAAACCTAAAGGTAGATTCCAAAGAGCATTTGGCCTGCAAGAGTAGGGTAGCAATCAGAACAAGCAGGGCATTGAACTGTATCAATAATGATAGGACAACGTATCTCTTAAACCTCGGGCAGCCAGAATCTGGCTACAGGGTAGCCGGATTCACTGGGGAGTAATAGTTATATGAATGAATCAGTAGCCTTGCTTAATGGTGATTGAAGACAATTGAATCGGAAAAATCTTGAGTTTTATGAAAATAGGGATTTTACCTCCAATTTTCAAAACCTCGCATAATACTGCAAGATATAAGGTGAATAATGTAGGAGCAGAGAACGCCTTACTTATTATACTAAGGTTGAAAATGATTCCACCTACCGTAAATTCCCGCGTGCTACCCGCGGGTTGTACGCGAATCAAACCCAGCTTTCATTTGATACCAAACATGCCTATATAGGGTGCGGGTTATACGAGGGTTTTTATTACTAAAGAACAGTACTAAAATCGAGATTTTCATATCCAAAAACGGGTTATCGGATTTTCCTGAGTTGGGGGTGCGGGTTATACGCGTGATGCGGGTAATACGCGGGAATTTACGGTAATTGTGTTGTATTGTGGTTTCTTTAATTATACTGAAATCATGACCGTCAATCACCTGAAATTATGATACACCCATTAATCATAATGGGATGACGTAGTAATAATTAATACCCAATAACTCTTTATTAAAGCGTGCTTTTGTGTGAATACAATATTCATGGGATTTTTCCTCATCCATAGCTGATGCTCAGGAGGGCCGTTGAAGTTAAACAATAACAGGTTGGATAGAAAATGAGTGATACTCATGGGGCACGAAAGGCAGAGGGCATTGAACTCGACCACTTTTACATTGTGGCCAGAGGTATGGAAAGCGGTTCTACTATAATCCAGAACAACAACCAGAGTATTTTGCACAATATTTTATTATTCAACAATAAACATGTAACCGGGAATAACAAAATATACTTTGACTGCTGTAATAATTACGCAGGCATTGGGGTGATACGTAGATCTTCCCATTAATTGTTATAAGTGATAATTGAGTAGTCACATAGTTAAACAATAGCAGTGTATAATAATGACAATGATATAATGCGTATGCAAATAACCAACCTCTTAACTAACATAGTTATTACAATGTTTCAATGCTTATCGCTCTCTTGCGTATTTCACTATGACATTTGACATGTGATTATACCTTAGGTGTGGGTGGGTGGGTTTAAATGTGGAGAGGAGGTGTACGTCCGTCACCACTGAGTATAATTGTAAGAGTGGAGAGAAGCGGGCGGATTTGAAAGAGCGCGCGCTGCATAGTAATGAGATGACGTCATGGCAGGACACGGTGGGTGGTGCCTAGATTACTCGCCAATTATTTAATTGGCGTCCAATCCAGAACAACAACCAGAGTATTTTGCACAATATTTTATTATTCAACAATAAACATGTAACCGGGAATAACAAAATATACTTTGACTGCTGTAATAATTACGCAGGCATTGGGGTGATACGTAGATCTTCCCATTAATTGTTATAAGTGATAATTGAGTAGTCACATAGTTAAACAATAGCAGTGTATAATAATGACAATGATATAATGCGTATGCAAATAACCAACCTCTTAACTAACATAGTTATTACAATGTTTCAATGCTTATCGCTCTCCAAACGCCTTACGTAGAAGCGTTGGAACTGTGTTATACATGTAGGTTGGGGTATAATTGTGTACGGCCCCTGAGGTCCAGTGACCATGCTCCTTGACCTCCCGTACACTTGCCCCTGCTAATGCGGCGGTTTGTGACGCCCCGCGGCGGACTGAATGCGGAGTGTATTGTTTGTAATTGGGAATGTTTGTCTTGGCTAACGCCTTCCTTAGAGAGGTCATTAGGTCCAATGTTGTGAGGGGGCGATAATTAGAGAGTCTTATGAACGCTGGCGCGTCTAGACCGGCTGGTATCATATGGACCATTGTTCTATACTGTCTCACCGGGCAGTATGGTGGGGACCCCGGTAATGGGTGAATAGCCAGGCGTAATGGCGGGTCCTTGGCAGAATGAGTCTTTGAGGACCGTATTGTCACTAATAATCCTTCTGGAACCTGAGTAATGTCTTTTCTGCACAGAGTATGGTCTGACCCCCACTCTACCGAGGGCGTGACCGCTACATTGCTTTGCCTTACGAAAGTAAAGAAGGCTATAGAGAGCGCGCAAGCTGCTACAGCGCCGTCTGGTAATTGTTGTTGCATAATAGGGATTAGTTTCACAATGTGATGCGGGAGCAGCGGAGGAGCTTGCTTCGGTACATGATTTGATAAGTTTGTCGCGCCTCTAATCACCTGTTTTGGCAGCAGGTGGTCAAACGCGGCTGTATTGGCAGGGATAAGTTCTACAAATATCTTAGCGCCTGACAAGTAGTTTCTAACAGTGGCCATGCTTTTCATGGTATTTGATAGGTATTGTACATACATGCTTATTACTTGCGGTGTGAGAGTAAGTGGCGATACATTTATCGTTGCTAGGAAGCGGAGGAATTTATCCCTCTGCCTGTTACGGTTAATCTTAGTAGCGTGACTAACTGCAGCCTCCATGGTATTACGCATCTGAGTATACAGAGGGTTTTCCTGGAGATCTGGAATAATCATAATGGAATTATAAGTGAGTTGTACATATACTAGAGTCTAGTGTAGCCTCTACCTTTGTGAGACGACGTGATGCCACCTGGGAGGCCACGATGCTGACATACGGCTCGCCCAGATGTGATCTGGAGAGGGCATCACTCAGCACCATGGTCTCACCGGGGTGGTGTTCTACCACCACGCGTACATCGTGTATAGCGGCGTACATCCACACCTCTCTGGCGCACGCGCCGAGCCATACGTCTCGGGCGCGTCCAGATCTGAGAGATGATGCCGAACTCATGTTGTCCGTCGCTATACGTATTTCACATCCCTTTGGCGCTCGTCCCCCCAGTGTTTTTAGGGCGAGCACCAAATTTAAGGCCTCCTTTTGGCCTATGTGATTGGATTCCCACATTTTTTCATACACTACATTGTAGTACTCGGTATTTGAGTACCCGCCGCCTGCCTCCAGACACGAGTCGCACTCAATATCGAAAGTTTCTCTTACTTCCGGTATTAAGTGGACGCCGTTACACTCGGCCGCGTACATTTTGAACCAGTTTAGGTCTAGTTTTAGGTCTAGTGGGAGGAGGCTGACCCCCCTAAGTGGTGCCTGTCTTAAGGCTGCTAGGGCCCTGTTGAGAAATGTACGGGCTGGGGGAACTGCTGTTGCTATGTGAAATAGCTTACCCGACAACTTTTCTAGTTGTTTTCTAGTTGCTACTTTTTTCCCCAACCATTCTTGCACCTCTAGTGCTACCTCGGTCATCTTTTCTTTGGGTATTGATACCACCATTTTTTGTGTATCAATATGGTATCCCAGCCACGTTACTGATGTGGCTGGGGGTACAGTTTTTTCTGCAGCCATTTCTAGTCCTAGTTCATTTGCTAGGGCCATTAATGTTGCTAGACCTTTTTCACCTTTTTCTTTTGTTTTTGTGACCGCCGCGTAGTCATCTATATAGCATAGTATGGGGTGACCACGGCGTGCCATCATGTGACCTACAGCGAGTGATACTCGCTGCATGTGGCTGCATGAGCTGCGTGAGCCAAAACTTGGTGCGCCATCACAGTAATACGCATTTTCAAAGAAAATGCCTGCTAGTGGGTAATCGAGTATATCTAACCGGAGTTGCCTGTAGGCAGAACTAAGGTCTGTGGTGTAGATATATGAACCCCTTCCCATTTCTACTACTTTGTTAGTTAGGGTTGTAATTGATGGGAGGGTGTAGACTAATTCCCTTCCCTGGAAATTATTCTTTTTTATCCCATCGTTTACGCTTTCCCCTGGGGGGTAAGAGAGGTCGACTATAACTCTGCGGTTTGCTGAGTTCTTTTTGTCCCTTGTAAGTAGGGGGCTGGTCTGAAACCAGGGGTCAAAGGGTGGGTCTTTGAACGGGCCGTGTAGTGCCCCCCTAGCTACTTCTTTTGATATGAACACCCTTACATGCTCGGGGTAATCGTTAGCTGGGCCGTGGTTTGTTAGTGTGGGGGTGGGTATTTTTTCCCTGGAGTAAGAACTGGGCCACCCGTACCGTAAGAATTGACATATTTCTTTATCATGGTAATTGGCTAGCTCCTTTTCCCATACCTCGGTGTTGAAACCTGATGTGATTTCAACTTTTGCTCCCATGTAGTTGGGTACACCATATGAACGTACATTGTTATACAATTTTGCAAATTCAGGTTTGTCACACTCTGCGCTCTTTGACGCGCTTGGCCAATTTTCTAGAACAAATTGTTTGTAACTTTCTGGGCCCATACACTCATCCACAATTTCAGTACCGATTTTCGTGTTTTCTGACTCACTACCATTAATTACATAATCGTCTGTTAGTACATTTTCGGGAAGTTCCGGTAAGTGATCTAGATTTACGTGTGAGTCGAATACCACTACAGGGGTAGCTGTACATACATTTTCAGATTTACCACTTTGTAAAGATTGTGTTTGATTTGAATACATGGGTACATTTGTCACCTTGTTTGTTGCTAGGGGCCGGCAACCACCCTCTATTGGGTCGCCGGCTTGGAGTTTTTTACAAGCTTTTTCTCGTCGGATCTGCGCTTCTTGTTACACTCTGTTTCAGGATGTGTGTGCGCCTCCACCGCATTGACCAAGCACCAACTACATACGTGTTGACGTCTATAGCCGGAGGCTATATGATCTGCTGTGGCGGAGCACACACCTTTGTTGAACTCCCTACAGGGAGTGCTTGGCTTAGCTGCCAATACATCTGGTGTTACCTTATATAACTGCATACCGCCCGTGGGCTTTACACTTTGTGTGTTACCTGTGCTACTAGATACATGTGTACTGACCCTTTGGTCGTTACCTGTCAGCCCGATGTCTAGAAGGTTGGCTGGGTCTGGCGGGTTTTTGTTGGCCATCTTTACGCGCATCAGCTCGATGCCCTGATCCTGCCAGGTTTTGGGAGAGGACCTTATGTCTGTTATAAGCTCCTCTGACCAAAACCTGACGTCAGCCCATTTATAACCCTTACGTGTATCGTCTACTAGAGACTTTATGTGGGTCATAATATCATGACGGTCGATATCGGCCGTGTCCGGATGATCATGATATTGGAACATTCCCCACAGATAATCAGGAAGGTTCAGTTCTCCGGGACCTGTCTTCTCCCGCTTATCACCTTTGGTGATGTAATGGTGCGCATGCATATGATTGTTTTTACCTTGGCGTGTATTGTCGTGCGCTGCTAGCTGCAGAATGTCGATAAGACGCTGCCCTGTTGTATCCGCTGAGCTGGCGTATGCTGGGTACGCCTGCTGAGGTGGTGGCGCGGTTGGTGGCCACTGCTGCTGTGTAGGTGGAGGCGGGGGGCCGGGGTACGGCCACTGTGGGGCCGTGGGTCCCGATGGCGGCCATTGTGGCGGCCATGGATACGGCCATGTGTAGGGTCCCACCTGCTGGGTGGTCTGCCGGCGGTCTTCCTCCAGGCGGCGGCGCTCGTCCTCCTGGCGTCCCTGCTCGGCCTTGTCCCGTTCTGCCTGCTGATCTGCCTCCGCGCGTTCCGCGGCTGCCTTCTCGTCTGCTGCCTTCTGCTCTGCTTCCCGCTGGAGGCGTAGGCCTTTGTCCTCCTCCGTCTCTGGGGCCCGTTTGTTGTTGCTCTCCAGCACGGCGTCGGCCAGCCTTTTAAGTGTTTGCTGCATTTCGCCCATGGACTCGGAGAAAGTATTCATCCTGTCCGTTTGGCGTTCTTCTAGGCGTTTAAGGAGCTCCTTCTGTGTAGGAGCCTTCTTTGGTTGCCCAGGATCCGAGGCTTCCCCTTCCCCTTCGCTGGCCATTTTAAATGTGGAGAGGAGGTGTACGTCCGTCACCACTGAGTATAATTGTAAGAGTGGAGAGAAGCGGGCGGATTTGAAAGAGCGCGCGCTGCATAGTAATGAGATGACGTCATGGCAGGACACGGTGGGTGGTGCCTAGATTACTCGCCAATTATTTAATTGGCGTCCAATTGGAACGGGGCCTTCAGCCTGGACCTTTGTCTGACTGAACCGGCAATTGTGATTATTCACTGTATGCTCGGTAAAACATATATATGTATATATCTGATTACAATGTTATTGGAAAATGAGTACTATAATACCAATATACAATTCTGCAGTATGATTGCCGCAACTTGTTCTTGATCCTTATACTCATATACACGTTTCTATGTGCACATATATACACGTACACTCTTCCATCTCCATAAAATGAATATTCCGTTGTGGAATCATTTGCCATGAACCCTATAATACCCGGTCGGTGTACATTTATGAGATCTGATTGTGAGAAGACCAGTCTCTTAATACTGAGTAGGTGAGCGAATGTCGAATGGAAGTTTGGTTTATGACCCAGCATTAAATGCATTGAGACCCAGTCCCAGATCCAGGCACGACCAGAGCTTGTATGGGCAGCTGTCATTGGTTCTATAGGAAGCCAGGAAGGGCCAGGCATGTTTGATAGTACGTGTGAAATTATATGAAAGGCATCCATACTATTTCCTATAGTACAGTGCGAATATATACAGCCCCAAACTCACCAAATATAGGATTATATCTCGGTTGAGGTATGGTTACCCAGTGTTGCCGAAATGCCATCGGCACATTGGCTTTTGCCGATGTAAATTCCCAATGGCCCGGCCAGTGTAAGAGGCATTGGACAAGATTTTTTTCAAATATTCCTAATAGAAGCTGAGCTAGGCCCATGCATCTGTTATAAGTATTTTTGTTGTATGAATTAAAGCATTTTCCAACCAAATTCATATAAGATAGTATCAAATGCGCTATATGAAATGAACATCGCCTACATGTATATGGGTCGATGTGGCCTGTAAAGAAGGCAAATGGCCCGTGACTGTGTAAGATCTCGAAGCACAGGCCGCATTGGCCTGCGTGCATAAAACGTTTTCAGCAACACTGAGTTACCATGCAGAGAAATAGCTCTGAACATCTACTATAGTGTACACACCTCATAAAGGTGGTCAGTCAGTTCTATGAGTATTCCTGCCGTGTGTGTGGCAAGTAAGGAGCAGCCAGATGTCGTCTGCTCGTTCGTTCCCAGTGTATACAGAACACAGGAACAGGGTATGGATCTGCCGCGCTTCTCACGCGGTCTATTTAAACCATGCCCAAAACCCACTGACACCAACGGCCATTGCGACTTTCTAATAATGTAGGGACCAGTCAGCTATATATAACATTCCTGATTAGCATACACATTTATATACATTATATATGCATAAGCACAAGACATTGTCGTACATGTAAGTCAAAGGATTTTCCTCAAGTCGTGAGGCTTCAGCAAGGCCTGCGCCCGGGTTTGCCAGCTAGATCCAGAACGATTATAATATATTGTGTGGTTCGCCAAATGGCATACGGGTACGTCGTGTCAAGTGACCGTCAATCTCTAAATGCTCTGCACATCGGGTAACCACTTTGAAAGTATTATTATCAGGACTGCGTACATAGTAGGCTACGCAACCTCAGAATCCGCCGATTGAGACCATTGGACATGCGAATTTGACCGATTATTGGCCATATGACGTGAAAGGGAGTCAATTATGCCTGACTCTATTGGCAACTTTTTTTCGGGGGGTAAGTACGCACCCCCCCCCCCCCCCTCATCCAACCCTGAATCTCGTGCACACTTAAAAATGAAGGGCATGTATTCTTCTTCAGCACTCATATTTTAGCCCAAATCGGGACATCGGCCCCCAAACTGAAGGTTTAAAGCACCATATTGCTCTCCCGCACCGGAGCCCCATTGGGACACGGCCCGCGCGTGTCTAGCGGCTACCAACACTCGGCCACGTGACACCAGGGGCGTCTCACTAAAGTCCCGTCTGGATGTTATTCCGTTCTGAGTCGTTGAAAAAAAGTAGTCCCTAAATATTTATTGTAGAACATAATTGTGTTGGGAGAGCCCTGGGACGGAGGGTAAATTGTACGACATTGTCAGTACTGTCATGCCTCTTGTCATAAGCACAGCGTTGCATGCCATGTGTAAATGAAACAGGATATCCATCTTGATACAGGCATGTGACTAAAACCAACAGTGCTGAATGATATGGTGGTACATTATGTAGGCAGGTATTTCAACTACTAATGAATGTCAACAAGACATTTGATCACATTGCGCATGCTATTATCAAGTAGTATACTGCTATCATCTAGTAGTATAGGGGCCTACTGGATTTTCTTGAGGTCTCCTATACACATATCCCCACTATGAAGTATCCTGAAGTCATCATAATTTATATAGCCGTTGGATTAGTAATGTCCCTGTAGGAACGAAAACGACAAAGGTATGGGCATCATACACATAATGTGTCTTTTTGTATGCGGATATTCAAACTGAACAGAGATTAAATGACAATATTTTAATTTCAGTGTGTGCAGCTCCGCCCATTGTTCTGCGGTTAGCCAACAGCTTCAATCACTTGCTATCCTGCAGAGTTTACAATGTGCTATCGAGATATCAGATATTTGTAAATCTACTTATTCTCTGGTTGCGTTTTTGGTATAGATTTGCATGATATGCGACTGGTGGGGAAATAATAAAAGACCTAACCTGATAACATGCAGTAGGGTTGCTACTATAGTAGGCCAACAGATTGCTGCAATGAAGAAATTCCATTTTCTGACAGAGAGAACCAAACGCATGTGTGTATTCTGCAGTTTGATCTAGTCTTATGGATATTAATGGTATGCATAGATTGGGGTGGTAATTTGCAAATATAGATTTCGTCAATTCTCGCATATGAGCCTGACCATAGTATAAGTCCTACATATCTTATTTGGGACAATCCTAAAAGCCTCACATGGGTTCTGAAATTGCCACTTTATTTTCTTGGTTGATACAGTGTCATAAGTGCATGAGACAAATTATTAAGATTAGTTGATAAACAAATAATGTTGTAATGAACGGTGTAGAGGCGCCTCACTCTACCTCTAGGTTACTTTGTGGTTGAACAAAGCATTTATTGAATACTTGTAACCTAGACCAAATAAAACCGTATTTAAAAAAAATTGCCGTACTATACTATAGCAGTACACCTTGTATAAGCCGCATTGGGGTTATGACTATTGCAAGCTGTGGCTTCTATGTGCGACTCATGCTATAGCCTATGCGGGTTTGGTATAAAAAAGTGATAAAGCGCGAAAATATCGAGTTGTATGACAGCAGAATAATCAGATTCCGGTTTACGTGGGCGTTAATCTGGGGGATCGGGGCAGAGATGGGCGGCTCATCTCCTGGTGTCGGCTGTGACCACGGTCAGGTGTCACATCATGCCGCACTGCCCACCACCACCATGCACGGACCCACACCTGCCATGAGACATGAACCAGCATGAAGATGGTGTGTTGTAACTTCGCTGCCTGTATCTCCGGGGAGAACCGGCTCTGTAGCAAGCTGCGGAAAGGTAGGAGTAGGATAATTATATACCATATACTACTATAGTATATAGGTACAGACGCCGATCGGATCAAAGCTGAAACGTTAGATAGATGAGGGGCGTGTATACATATATAATCACTACATCTTCTCAGCATGTTTATGGGCCTAAATGATCTATTAGAGAATGTTATCGAATTGAGATAGCTAACGTTTTCATCAGCAGTTGGAAGTCTGCAGCCATCATACATAATATTATGTCCTCCAACTTAGGTAGGCTTAAGCTGTGTGAACTATCTCGTGACTGATAGCCACTAGGCCCCACCACCAATGACATCCACCGAGGAGATATCTCCTCTCATTGTAGCTCAGAGAGAAAGGCAATAGAAATGTAGGCATCAGGCGCACTTGATTTCAGTGACTGCTGTGAGGGTTATGACCATTGTATAGAGGAGGGGGAGTGGCCTACTGATTGAATAGCACTATCATCCGCCATATACAGTACATGTAGGCGTAACCATAGTGGTCGTCCATTCAGTGCCTCTGATATGGCTTCTGCTATGGCTTCTATAGAGACACCTACTTAATTCCTATCCTGCAGTACATGCTCCATTACCCAATCACATGCTCAACTCCATAGCGAGAAGCCTGTCCTTATAGCCATTCGCAACCATATCTCCAGCCCCCAACACAGCCCATGCTGCAAGGCATCTGTCTTATCACCCCCACCAGACGCCATACCCCCTCACCCATATCCTGTCACCACTTGTGTTATTGTGTTTTAAAGAGGCTATTTGTCTTAGCCTCAAGTAGCGCTGTCTGGTCGGCTGTGGGGAGGAAATACAATGTAGCCCGGGGAGAGGGGTTCAAGTAGGAGATAGGTTAGCTGAATGGATGGGTGGCAGGTAGGTGACATTCACAGCAAGTTGCCAACACTGTGCGACGACTGTGTACCCTGTCCTTCAGAATGTCAGGGGTCAAGTTGCAGCACTGCAATTATGTGTTTAGAAGGTCAAGCTGATCTGAATGGATGAAGAACATGTGCCATTTAGGTTATGTTCAGTACATGGAGGTGATGGCTGTGAGTACTGCTAGCAAACTCTAAATGTCCAATTAAGGCATGTGTAGGCTCAATGACTATATGTACTGTAAACGTATATATTTTCGCGCATGAATATTTTCGCGATTTGCCTATAAAGTACACTTTCACGTGTATTTAAATTCGCGGATTTTTGAATATGGTTGTAGTATTCCTATACTGGATAAATTTTCGCTCTGTACATATTTTCGCGGATTTTAAAATCCGCGAAAATCGCGAAAATATGTACAGCGCGAAATAAAGTACGTTTACAGTAATGTAGAAGGAACTAACATACAAGCTCATCCATAGCAATTAACGCAATTAGCAATATTATCAGGGTCTTAATCAGTCAATACAGTATAGCTGATTAATGAACTGACTCAGTGGGTTAGCACCTCCTGGTTAAACCCACACTGAGGAAAAAGTGAGCGTCAATGTCGCCAAAAACACCGGTGAGTACGAGTGCTTTTGGAGACAGTGACGTTCACTTTTTCACTTTTCATTATAAAGTACAGCCATAGCATTCGGAACAGTGAGTAGAAGCCAATCAGAGATTGTGTTTCACTACATGCAGTCTTCAATAAGAGCGGTCCAAATTTAACCCCAACCCAAAATCCAAGCTCGTTTATTTGACCAAGAAAGTCCGCTCACCTTGAGATGGATGCTTTCACTTCACCAAATGAAGTATAGCCACCCAGATGACCTTCTAGATAAAGCGATAGCCTCTGAATGCCCACGAAGATGTTATCCATATATATATAACAGATTTTCATTAAGATTTTCATATCGGCGGGGAAATGAGGTTGTGTTATCGTTAAGATTATGTCGTAATAACCTAGTTGTGCCACAGGAAAAGGGGGCCTGTGTCCCTATCCCGGACGCCCTTCCCCGGCCGCCCTTTCCCCAACAATTATGAAAACTTGTGCTTATAGATATAATTCTATAACCCCCCCCCCCCCCCCCCAACTCCACTGCGAACTCAGAGGATGTTAATTCCATATTCTATGAAGGTTTGATATATTGTCAGTGCGTATTCACTGTGTAAACAATATTAATTATGTTTTAGATTGAAAATACAGGTCTATTTATATATACCGTTGTTCAATCACCTGACTTGTATACTCTTATCCTATATTGTATAGGCTATATACATTGCACCATACTCACGGGAGTACCATTTGACTAGATGAGCCCCTGCGGGGTACAACAATGAATGGAATCAGAATTTACTGTTTTCCAGCTATGATGTGGGACCAAATCGATTTATGATGACCAGGTGCACTGCGGGGCTCTCTTGTTATGGCAGTACAGAGTGGCATTTGATATTTCCCTGGATGCTGCCCCTTATACTGCTGCATATAGATTGATGTATACGTCCCCCGACGTAGCTGGACGGGAATTAGACTTCTTGGAACCAAGGGAACTTGGTGTAGCTATTCGGCTGAAAGGATCAACCTTATTCAGAAAGACACTGTCCAATTTAATTGGCAGATTAATGGAGAGAAAACGATGGAAGAAGCTGAGGCATCATGAACATGTATGTAGGTCTAGTTAAAACCCCATAATGTATACCTTACCCTTGTTTGATGTATGGCAATTTATGAATATGTATATACATGTATGTATAATTATACCGCAAGATGTACGCAAAATGATTGATTGATTGATTTATTGATTGATTTGCTTAACGTCCAAGTGTACAAGGATGCCCCAGACTTATCTCAAGTTAGCGAGGTGCCATCCACAAATAATAGTAGTCTTGCCTTGTAGTAGGACAGATATTTATATGCTGCTTGCCTAATACAGCAGTGACCGCATCTGTGGATGATCAAATCTATGAAATGAATGACCGCATCTATGAGGTGAGGTAGAAAACCGCTCTGGGGGTCCCCTACTCTTTTCAAAGGCTACCAAGTATTCCTTTATTTGCCTAGACCTACATATCTGGGATAGTACCAAAGGAGGTAGGGCCAGACAAACCACAGCCTTTAATATCTCAGACATGGTTCACTGAGGAGGGATCCCATACCAGACCACCAGCAAGAAGGCCTGGGCCTGCACATATGGGCAGCAGCTGCCAAACAACTAAGTGACTGATCACAGCAGTAAGACAAGAGACCCCTCAAGTTTTGTCGCCTTTTACGAATTTGGTGGGATCCTGATAAAGACATCCTACTGCTTCATGACCCTATAATATAGGTCCCTACGAACACAGGGGGACTAGGGCAAAATCTCTATTGGTAGAGGAAAACGTCCAATAGCCTGTGCCGTGGGAGAGCGGTCTGAACCGTATTGATGGTACACTGCCTGACGTGTTATTATAGTTAACACTGTGGTACACACTATGGGGTAAGTAGACAGCTTGATGAGATCGGACTCTACAATACAATTGATGTTTTCAGGAGAAACACCTCTACTGCCATGATTAATGTTTTCACGAGAAACATAGATGGGTACTACCATAGCAGGACATCACAGGGGCTGTGTTGTAAATTGCTCAGCCTGCATGCTGTGTTTGAACTACGCTCCGCAATATATGTCGGTGTTGATTCTAGCCTACAATATCACAGGAAAGAGTCATGGCGCTTAATTAAGTCGTTGGGTATAGCTTATTGCTTAAAGTACAGGGGCGTACGAAACCCATTTCTATGGTATTGGGGGAGGTCGGGGGAGTGTTTCGATGTTTTTGTATAGGCCTATATATAGGGGAACCTCTGAGGGCCCAATCCCCCTCCCTTTCCCTACTTCGCTGACGTAATGTGAAAGTGACTATACCAGTACATGTATAATACATATATGAACACGATACGTTACAATAAGATTATGCATATAGTTTACCCAAGCCCAATCTGTCTTCCGTATAACCCGGCTGTAAATGATATATCGCATACCTTCATGACATACTAAGTATGAGTATAGATGCCCCTTCAGGGTACGTTCCCGGCCAAAAGTGTATAGCCTATATATGCATACAGGAACCCCTACCCCCGGGGAAATGTCTTCCTAACGGCTGCACACTGTAGCTAAGTCTATTAGTCTACCAGTCGATTTATGACACCTGGGCATTTCAACATGGCACAACTGGTGCCAGAAGTGTCCCCTGGGTGACACCGTATTTGTGATCCCTGACCCATGTGACTGTAATTGAAGAGTGGGATATAAACCTAGCCATATTTACATATAGCAGACGGGTCAGGGTAGAGTCACAGCAATGGAGTGGTGATCTTAGGGTTGCAGGGCAATCTAGGCGTCTATATTAGATATATACTCAATTCTAATCCGAATACTAGGATGAGAAGGATTATATGCAAATTATATGCGTTACACTTGTTGATTACTAGTAAGCCATGATCATATTTACCGGCCGGCCATATCAGGCCCGTAACTAGCCCTCTTCGCGGGGTGGTTCGTTTTTCGATAAGGTGGAACTAGCTAAATCTAAACGCTGAACTCAGTGGTTTTTCATTAAATTATAATTATATAATAGACACAACTAGAACGACAAAACTTGTGTTTTAAATGGCTTTTATTTGTCCATTTTTAATTATAATGATCACAACGTTTCGGCAGTGGTAGCCTTCATCAGGTTCATTAAAAAAGATGCAAATAGTGACTCAATTTGTATACAAAACTATGATTACAATGAGCCATATAACATAATTGATAAAGCTCTCATAGTTTACCCTCTTGAGACCTAAATTGATAACTGTCCGATTTACAAGCCGTGAAAACTGGCATGGAGATAATTATCTCCTTTTTCAGGCCAGCTTGGGTGGAACTCTTTTGGTCCATCAGGGCCGTGGGGGGGGGGGGGGTTCGTTCGAACCGACGAACCCCCCCTAGTTACGGGCCTGCATATGTATAATAAAATATGGTATATATCATATATATTACCTTATGTGTATCAAGGCTTGTCAATATCAACTCTATTCAAGGTCCTCACTAATGACTAACTAGTTGCATTACGTGTCTGATGGTCTGACAACCTAGACCCGAGGTCCTGTGGACGTGTGGTACGTGCTGATGGAAGCACACTCTGGTTTTACGTTCCCCTTTGTGTCTCGGCTGAGGACCTGGGCTCACGTGTAAGTAGTATATGCCAAAGGGGAATATCACCAGGCAGTACTCCATCCTGTGCCTATTTAGTATAGGTTTAGATAATAAGAATCTACCTTTTGTATTACTGGGATACATTGACCTATACACACTAAGATATGCCTTTGGTATAGATTATAAACATATAGTAGGTCTAGTTGTGGTGTAGCCTGTAGGTTGACGTAGTGGAGGCTTAGATACTACTATGGATATGAATAAATGATACACCTATTGTGCAGGTGGGTTGGAGTATGACTCGCTAACACATATTAGGTTCGATGTCACTGGCAAGCTATATACCTTCCAGCGCTGTACAACTGGTTAAGTATAGCCGAGTTGGATGGCCTGGGCACTATTGACCTACGAGAATAGGCCTGCTCCTATATTCCTAAGTGGATCTATAATATAGAGTGACGGATATTATACTATCACTGTTACTACCAGTAACCTCGCTAGAATCCTTCACCCCTTGACCGCTCCCCCCTCCCCAAGTTCCCCCCAATGTGCTTTATTATCAGATAATGCAATTAGTATGGACCAGCATTATAGTGTCTACCTATACTGGAACCATTCACGTAGAGTTCAGCTACAATCATCGTCAAGCTCCTCAAATATGTAATCCCGGGTATATAGTATACTTAGGGCTGACAACGTTACTACATCTTGGGAACGAGTCAGACTGACCGTCTTGGATCAGCTAAGATGGTTACTACAGCACGCAGTAAGGATCCTGATGCCGATTCAAAGCGCGTGGCTGATCCTGTCAATATATAGGGGACTCTCGCCCCGATTGAATATGTAGCCTTCGTATTGAAAGCCATCGTTCAACAACACTCCAGTAGGGATATAACATGCACAGCCCATTTCATAGGCTAATTGATTTTCCTCACGGCTCTACAATTTAATAACATCAATGTTCCTTTGTTCCCAGGTATCAGCTTGTGTTGATATAGAATAATATTAACAAGAATTAGAATAGAATGTGTTGTTTAAATTGGACCGAAGCCCTTCTCCCACGCCGTTTCCCTTTCCTGAGATTATTCTACATGCGGATTGCTTCTAAATGGATAGAGATATTGTATTATCAGTTGCATGAACTGCTAAAGAAACAGGTCAGTCCTGGTGGAATATTTTGCATGTAGAGAGATTTATGTGTGTAGGGCCTGCTACTGGTATAATATTGAACATACATTATAATGTGACATTCCTTCCAGGGTTGGAACATAGTTTGTGTGAGCGGCCATGCATGATGGTATACAGAGCAGCTCCAGGAGCAGCTCGTCAGTTTGAGATTCTCTGCATCAGCAGAACATCATGGGGCCGGGTGGGGACCGGAATTTGGAAGCTTGGTGGGAGAGGTGGCTTCTTATAGGTTACAACTCAGAGACGAGCTCGGCTATGGTCGGTATTGTAATGTTCGGCTATCGATCCCGGAAATCTGGGGCCTCCCGTTGCAGATCAATAGTGGACAAACACCTCGGCTGCGTTTCACCAGGTGGCGGCTCTGTAACACTAGTGCCGCCGTGAAGGGAAGCCAGATTCCTGCCTGGATGATTTAGTGATGGCTCAGGCCTCCTGCACCACCTTATAGTGAGGTAGTCTGCTTAGAGTTGTCCCAGTTTCATCTCGGCTAACCTTGCTTCTCGCCCCCTACCGCAAGCGTTAGGCCTCTGAATTTGACAAATGGGTATAAGGGGCACGTACTGACCTATATCACATATTATACATGTATTGGTTATTTGATCAAACGCAATGTGGTTGTATTCGGCATGCCAAACACATCCAATAATTTGGGAAATCAAAGTGTTTGCCATGACTACATAACGTGGGTATATTCGTATGGAACTGATGCTATTTAGTATTAGCCAATATAATTATTAGGTAGTTAAATATTGATAGAGCTCGATACTACATGACTATAATGGCGATCAATAATGACACAAGTGATAAGCTGTAAGACTAGTTACACTAGTAGCCGTGTACTATCAACAACGCCAAACTATACGCACAGACCTAGAGTGGAAGTAGAATCTATATCTACAAGTAGCACTAGACTATAGTCCATTTACTACTTTAAAGCAGAACATCAAGATTACGCAGGCACATCAAATAACATCTCTGAATAACATTTGAATCTAGGGTATCTTTGCTGCAGACCCCTGCAGTGTGAACCATACAGGCAATTACACGGTTCATGAAATGAACACAGAATGACTACAGACCCATCACTCATTGTGTAAGCAATAACGCTAACCTCTTATTTATCTTTCTGTTTATTTTAGCGCTGAATGTGGATATACCTGCGAACCAGTCGCCGTCGCGCGGTTCGCCGCGGTCCCCGCGATCTCACAGCTTTACCATGCCGCGGCCGGTGTCTGACGGAGGGGGCGGCATCCGGCCTGCCGTCAACTACAGTCCCAAACACAGCCCCCCGCCCCCCGCCAGGAAGGTGGTAGGGGGCGCCACCAGCACACCGGCCAAAAACGGCAATCACACCCAGAGCCCCCTGCTGGCAGCCAGAGGAAGTCCCGGTGTAGGTGAGTTAGGTCGTAAAGAGAACAGGCAGTTATGTGTGTGACTGAGGGTTGGGGATTCCATGGACAGTGTTGCCGAAAACTTTTTCTCAACGCAGGCCAAGGTGGCCTGTGTCTTGGTGTCTTACGCAGGCCATTTGCTTCTTGTGCAGGCCCTATGAATTGTGATATTTCAAGGTACCTTCATAAACTTCATTATAACTTGTTTTACACTATGCAAAAACTTAATTGGCTTCTAATTGGCCGATTTGAAAAATTCTTTCACTATTTGAAAGCTGAGATTATGGCAGGCCATTCTGGCCTGCGTCCTAAGGCCCTACGCAGGCCATTAAGATTCTACGCCGGCAAAAGCCGGCGTGCCGGCATCATTTCGGCAACACTGCATGGACCAGTGGGTCTGCTACATCAAGGTCTTGTCTGGAGGCTCGCACGTGCGCGACAAAACTCTCCGACCTGTAAAACTTCACCCACCATTTGTATACTACTATCATGATCAAAAATTGTACCCCTGACCCAAACCCACATGTTGAACAATGTATATACTGCCATGACGACCAAAGATGGTGCACCCTGACCCAAACCCACATTTTGTATACTACTATCGTGACAAAAGATGGTACGGTATGTACCCCCTGACCCGAACCCACATTTTGTATACTACTATCGTGACCAAAGATGGTACAATAGGTACCCCCTGACCCAAACCCACATTTTGTATACTACTATCAAGACCAAAGATGGTACGATAGGTACCCCCTGACCCAAACCCATATTTTGTATACTACTATCAAGACCAAAGATGGTACTTCCTGACCCAAACATCCATTCTGCATACTACTATCATGACCAAAGATGGTACTCCCTGACCCAAACTCACATTTTGCATACTACTATCAAGACCAAAGATGGTACTCCCTTACCCAAACACCCATTTTGCATACTACTTTCATAACCAAAGATGGTACTCCCTGACCCAAACCCACATTTTGTATATTACTATCATAACCAAAGATGGTACTCCCTGACCCAAACACCGATTTTGCATACTGCTATCATGACCAAAGATGGTACTCCCTGACCCAAACTCACATTTTGTATACTACTATCATGACCAAAGATGGTACTCCCTGACCCAAACACCCATTTTGCATACTACTATCATGACCAAAGATGGTACTCCCTGACCCAAACACCCATTTTGCATACTACTATCATGACCAAAGAGTGGCTGCATTAGAGGGGTGCCGTCTTGAAGGGGTTAACTGTATTGCCGATAAATCATCGAATCCCCCCCACCCCCCACCCCCCACCCCCTGGAATTAAAGGTTTTCATGTTGCGAAGACATGTGATTACCTAACCGTATATACGACTAAGACGGTATAACTACGAGTAAACATAGAACTAGCCTTCGCCACAGAGCTAGTGATTACCTTTATAGAGAACCTCAATGCAGGGGCCTTCATCTGAGCATGTCATGCTTCTGGTCAGGTATGCTCCCTTCCAGCCCTGTTGCTTAGACTGATAATTGTTAAACGATGTCACCCATCTCCATTTTACCGTTATCACCCCCCCCCCCCCCCCGGCCATAACTTAATCTGGTATTGGAGAGATGATCACTGATAACATCTGTCGGAAAAGAATTCCGCAGTGATTGGAGGAAATTATTAATTGGTCTAAAATGTATTCCACTATAGAATATATGACCAAACACTGATCGCGCTATCATTGAACTTTCCATTAGCGAGGTTTAGATCTGCCTAGCTGTAACGTGTACGGCAACGTCTAGCCCATCCTTTAACATTGCTGTAGACGTACACATCGTGATCTAAACCTCGCTATTATCCCCATCCGGTGTAAAGATGGTCTCCGAGACAATGCCTTGATTGGTATTAACCTGAAATACTTGTCGCTCCTACAGCAGATGTATCGGCAGTGGCATATTACTACAGTGTTTGAATAATTTAATGGTGGTCAACCTTGTCCAAGTTAACCTGATATTAGGGAGAACCATAAATGTGGCTTACATGTATGAAACCAGAAATGAAAATCAGTAGCAGTGAATCAAATTAACGATATTAAGACGCCCAAAACCAATTTTATATAATAACCCTTCAATGGCTGAAGAAAAGCGTGACTGCTACTCAGACAGCCTATGCGTCCACCTCCACCTTCCCTAAACATTGCAGTCAGATACTAGTAACCCACAGAACATGTGAGACACACAACACCAGTCGGCGCCACAAGCAGGTCACTAAGACACTGCATACTGTAGTCACTGGGTTAGTGTGCATTCTGAGCCTGAGGCTGCTCGGGGGAATTATACCTCTGATGGTTCAAGCATCCAGCAGACGCTTCTAACATACTGCTAGTGTTATACAATGTACATACTTCAACAGGGACCGGGCTTAGGTACATGTATTAGCCAACTGTTAGCCGCCGATGGCTAAAGGTGACAGTAAGATAATGAGCCTACTTTACCTCTCGTTGCCAACTAGCCATGTGAGACAGAACGTTGGTGTGTTAGTCCACATCGGCCAATGTTAAGTCTACCTACAATATACTGAGAGAAGTTCAGCTTTGTTTTTATTCTCATGTGGGCACAGTGATGTTTTTTTCAACGTGACTTTGGAGGCAAGATTTTCGTTTGTTTGAGTAGTTTTGAAATACTGCTCATCCACCAAAGCCGTCATCAAATTAGGACAGGAGTTCAAGATGATACTAGTTCAATTCAGTAACTGCATCTTTGTGATGAAATAAATTAAATATCTTTTAAACTTTAACTTGAAGTCATGCCACTATGCCCTCATCTAGAAGGTCCCTAATTCACAGGGGGAAGAGAAACAATGCCATATACTGGCCATACAGTCTTAACACTGGTTAGAAATGAATAATTATGCATTTATGTTATGGAATTGAGAATTGGATTTATAATGGGTTGTCACAAGTATTATGGCAATGTTAAATAAATATTACCTATGTAGGCCATGTACACTTATACAAGAATAAATATACTTTATTTAAGTGTATAAAATCAGACTGCAAGTTTAGAGTCGTGAAGTGCAACTCCTGTCTTCTGAAACAATGGCTTTATCTAGTCCCACAAACAATGATAGATCTATAGCAGTCTGAAAAAAGCAGGTGGGCGATCAACAATGCTTGTATGTGGACAGGGCACAGTGCTCACCTCTCGCCCCATTCTGGAGACATTCAACAGTTTACACGATCACTCCCAACAACATGGTGTGACTTTTAACCTTTAACCTGAGCAGGTCAGGTCAGGACAGCCGCGTCAGGAACCTGGTTGCCATGGTAACTAGAGGCATGTGACACACATGAAATGAAAGGTGGCTGGCCACAGTTATGGGGGCAGAATGCAGTGCAGAGTGTTAATGTAAAGGTAGTGGTATTGGTGAGCAGAGGTCAGTCCTACACCAGTGTGTAGTGAGGACAGAGTCACAATAGGCTGCTTGAAGCGGCAGCTGCCCTACAGTCCTTCAATAGTGGGGACTAGGTTATAACCACGGTTACATTGCAATATAGTGAATAACAGTAGTCCTATTGGAAATCTCACACAAATGGTGCCTCATCATGGAAGTCGCGAGACTGATGTTTGGAGTCTCAGCTGGAATTATATAGACACATTTCTGACCATATGTATAACGTAAATATTTACATTTAGAGGAATAGAACACCAAGGGATATAAGATGCTCTTCCCGGGTTTGAGGCTATGATGACGTCACGTCACGTGTTGGAGAGCCGTCTGGTGGTGGTACCAGGGAGCGGCCTGCTCTGCTGCATTGGCTGGTACCCGAACGGTCAGTACAGGACACGCTGGTACCGGACAACAGGTCTGTTTAGTGCATTGTTGAGTATTTAGTGTTACAATTAGATAAGTTTGTACATGTGTCCATGCTGTATCGTGTCTCTATAATCATCTATGTCTTTAACCACACCCTTCTATTTGTGGAGTTCAATACAAGGGGCGTGTGGGGACACCTCCTGGGTAGGGACTAGTTAATAGACATGGTAATATAATGCTTTCATGTCAGGAGACTTGTCAACAAGTATAGAGACTTAGGCCATCAATAAAAAGAAATTCTGTTTCCGGTCGACCGGCCGGGTGAGATTATTTTTCGAGGCCACCCGGCCGGCAATCAATTTTTTTAATTTTTTTTAGACTGGGTCCAGTAGGTAGCCATTTTTTCACCCAAAAAAGTGTTAAAGCAGACTTCTATCATGCAGCATTATCCTTAACATGTCATGGTTTGTGCAGTAATACGCTTCTATTTTAAGGAAATGGGTAATCCGGCCACTTTTAGTGTTGCTACCATACGGTCCCTACCTTGCCATGTTGAAGCTGTATGACCTCAGCAGTAGGACACCTCTCCTATTATCTGACTGCCGGGGGCGGGCCTTATCTCGGCCCAGATAAGGTGCATCTCAGGCCCTATACTAGCCACAGTGATCACTGAGGGTCGTTTGTAGCCACTTACAATTCGGCATCTGCATTGTGTATGCTTTAGGGCTGTTTTCTTTGTAATGCTGGACTAATAAGTTTAAAGGAATTTAGGACGTACATCCCCACTAGTACTGGTTCTCTGTACCCCCTCCCCTCTCCAGACGGCCTCAAATATGCTAACCACTTTAGAGGGGGGAAATCAATTTTTTTTTCCAAAAGGCAGGGGGTTAGAAACATATCATATCTCAAGTGGGGGGGGGGGGAGGCATTGAAAATGTTTCATGTGCTCCCATGAAAATTCATCCCCCCGAATCATGTTAAATAATGACCACTCCCCATTCTTTTTACGCCCACCGCCATGACAGGAAGGATAAAAAGTGCTTGTTTTGTGATGTTTGGAGAGCACATAATGAATGGATAAAAAAACCTCTCTTATAAGCCGATCCCCACTTTAAGAGGAAAATATATACCGAATCAAGCCTAAAATTGCGGAAAAAAAAGATTGGCTTGTCAGAGAGGTTTTACGGTGTGCATGGGGGTAGGAGAGGTTGTACAGAGGTACTCCTAATGCATACATATCCATGGTGCAACAGGGGGTGGGGGTGGCGAAGTTGTCAGTGTTTAGAAAAAGACATCCATTCAGTTTCACCAGGGTTTCAAACACTTATCAGTACAGGTTACCTCAGGAAGGAAAAAAAAAATAGAAAAAAAAAAGATTTCCCGGCCGCCCGGGTGAGTTTTTTTTAGCCCATCCGCTGGACCGGAAACAGAATTTTTTTTATGGGTGGCCTTACTTTATATGGTAGATTCACAATGAGTCGGACACATACCCTGAGACGTACAGTGAAATTGGAAGTTAATCATGTACAATACGGCTTCTAATGTTTATTTTTTGGGAAAAATACTACTCAAACTTTACCATTGTTCACAAATAAAGAGATTAAAATGATGGAATAGCCACAAAATCAAGTGTCCGTCCCAAGGTATGTGTCCGACTCCAGGTGAATCTACCCTAAACTTTGGTGTCAGATGATATATACAGGCATATACCTTTCTCTTTTGTAGTCTCAAGACCACTTATCTTTTTGACAATAAACAAGTAGTATGACATCAGTAGGTTCTCAGTAGGATATTTGCTATTAGTCATTCTTTAACCCTTGGCAAAACCTTATCAGGTCCAGACGCCAGATGACGACATGACGTATACTTGAAAAGTGAACCTCAATGCCAGGCGGTGCTGATAAGAGGTGGACCAGTGGGTGATATCAGCTGGATACTAACTGGTCAGATATCGTTATGTAAACAAGGCACAACACCAACCATGCTGTGTCTAATCTTTACGTCGCATACATGGCATGTATCCTACTGAAAGTTGCTTCTAGTAAGAACATCATCATCATTATAGATACCCCTCAAAGATCAAATATAAATTAACTTAATTTCTTTAGTCAATGTGTATTTCCACCAGCAACTAGTAGTTTACTCTTATGGTTATGGAATCTTGCCCCCACGATACTAGAGATAGTGTAGACTGATGGTAGCAGGTGCTGTTGGTGTGTGATCCCGACTCGTTGCACTTTCTACATCAGTCCTTGTTTTGCACTCAGAGGATTACAGAAGTTATCATAGGAATATATGCATACACACTTCTTACCAGAGTAAGCTCAGAATTAGACGGGTTTTTCCGTATTGCTACCAGCGCCTATACTAAGGTAAGAGTCTTTATGTTCATATATGGACATTTATCTCAGAATCATAATCAGCTGGAGTGAAGTATGTAGACATTAACAAAGGGAATATAAACCACAATGTGCTCTAACCGCCACGTACTGCACTTCCACATACGGCACGGTGCAAATCAGTTCTTCACATGCTAGTTCGTATATTAAGGTTCCTCGAGACTTCTTACAGGACACTCATTACAACATATAATCAATGCTCAACCCAAATATGGAAGTCATTCAATGGAAGAAGTTCAATACCACCCCTTATTTTCATTTTAAGAAGGGCTGACTGCCCCCTACTTCTCATCCTCTCTGTCAGCCCACCGCTACCGTCCCTGAGAAAGGTGCGGTAGTCGTTATCCAAAATATACCTCAGTGCCCCCCCCCCCCCCACACCGGGTGTAGTGGTTTCGGTGTAAATACAAACTTGAGTACCGGGATGTACCATCAATACCAGTAGCGGTTCCCAGATCCATTTAAATGATTGATCTTGAAAAGGCTTCTCTTGTCAATTTTTAATAGTATCGGAGGTATACCAAATAATAATAGATCTATGATAGGAGTACACAAGAGGGTCGATCCTGGTGCCATCTGTGGTTATGTATTGTGAGGGGAGTCACTGTCTCAATCTCAATTATCTTATCGAAAACGTGAAAATAGGTACCTAATATATTTAAGAAATGTACGTTACAAATCCATATGTTCTTGTTCACCATGAGGCCTGGATATTCCAGAATATGAGATACACTGACTAAACGCCATATGACATGACCAAAGTCTGTAAGTAGAATAACTTAATATGAAAACTGAATTCGAGAACAACATCATTATTTAGGAGAACTTATCGTTCTGTTTTCTTTCATTCTTGTAGACAAAGACAAATGTCGCAGTCCGTTCAAGATCCCACCAATCCAGACGTCTGCTAGTAGTAACCAGGTGTTGGACCTGAGTGGTATTGCAGGCACCCCACCCTACCAGCTGACAAGTAAGTACCTCACTATTCTGATATAGACATCACCTTCACCTCTCCTGAACCTTTATCAGCCTTCCCACAGTTGACTACTAAACACATTATGATCAACACTTAACCAGTCAAATTAGGTATAGAAATTGTAGCATATGCATGTGTGGTCAGTTCAGTGAGATTAGATTAATCTAACATGATGACCCTGGGCATATATACATGTAGTTAGTGCTCTGAACTCGCATGTGACCCTGAGACATATTTGTCTTACTCTGTGGGACTAAATTGCTACATATATATATATATATATATATATATATATATATATATATATAGAGAGAGAGAGAGAGAGAGAGAGATATAGAGATATATAGATATATACTACTATATATATATATACATATACATATACATATACATATACATATACATATACATATACATATACATATACATATACATATACATATACATATACATATACATATACATATACATATACATATACATATACATATACATATACATATACATATACATATACATATACATATACATATACATATACATATACATATACATATACATATACATATACATATACATATACATATACATATACATATACATATACATATACATATACATATACATATACATATACATATACATATACATATACATATACATATACATATACATATACATATACATATACATATACATATACATATACATATACATATACATATACATATACATATACATATACATATACATATACATATACATATACATATACATATACATATACATATACATATACATATACATATACATATACATATACATATATATAATATAAAAAACACACATGGCACATGCCCAGGTCCAGACATAGCACACACCTCACTCTGGGTCAGACGGAGTAAAAGTCCGTTAGGCGTAACAGCTTTATAAGACAGGACATTTCTCTCTGCCTCGTTTGGTGTGGATTAGCAGTAAACCTACACGTGTTTACGACAACAATGGAGACAAAGATAAACTTACTAATGTGATGCGACAATTATCAGAACCAGCCATTGTAACATGTTGTGGGTAGGTCATAGGTTAATGGAGAAGGTTACCCCTTTAAGGGCCGCATAATGCTTTAATGTGATATGTCCCTTGTCATGATGCATGAAGGTATAATATTATTCCTGCATCTTGCCGATCCTGCATCATGTCGATCAATTGGGAATATATCAACCCCATAAGGTCGGCATGATACGTGAATGTAGCACTGACAAGTATATAGACCCATGACGATAAAGGGCATAGCACATAAAAGCACTATGCAGCCCTAAAGGGTTAAGGTTGTGTCTATAAACATTGTTTCGTCGCCCCTTGCTGTACCAATTGTCACAGCATATGTCCATGAAGTGTGAATGTGCTGTATCCTATTACAAACATGTCTATATTGCTGTGCCCCTTAAGCCCCTGGTATATTTACAACTCCCCCATGCCTGTTTGTCTTTGCCATTTTTGTTTGACTTGACAGGGAAACCAGAGATGTAGGTCTGCTGCCCACTGATTTTACTGTCTGGGGAACCAAATGTCTAATTCCAATTTTCATTTTGACGAAGGCAATTCATTTTCAGCATATTGTTGTCAGACACCATGCTATGTATTACCTCCTCTTTCCAACCAGAACCTCTGGAATTGAACTTCTTGCACTGAAGTTGAATATCTTACAACTTGAACACAAAGGAACATAAATAGGAAGCACTAGGGAGACGGTTATGATATATATGTACAGGAAGAAGAAGGGCAAGATTTCACACAAGAGGATTCTGTCCTCATTGACGGTGGTGCCCCCTGACGTGAAACGCGGACACCATGGTGATTCACAATGACAGGTAGGTCCCCACATTTCACATACATTATTAGAGTCTACATAAAGAGCTCTACCCATAACTGGTATCAGCATTTCACTGTAATGGCCTATAATTATCAGTTTTTGGTGAACTGTTCTGCAACCCTTTGATCAGACGCATATGCTAACTTCCTATAGTAAATATTGGCGGGGATGCTCAACCCAGCTAACAAAAAAACGTTTACATTACCAGGATTTAACGTCTGTAGAAGGTTTGCAAACGTTTGCAAAAACCTATACAGAACGTTTTTTTAACGTAAAAACGTTGACACTAAATAACGTTTTAATAACGTTACAGCCAAACGTTTGTGTAAAACGTTATAGGCACGTTTGTTTAACGTTTTTACCATACCAGAATGGCCTTAAGTGATGTGCAAACGTTTCTGAACATAGTTCATAGGTACATAGAGAAAAGAAACGATCAGATGAGAGTCTAGGTTTGCCTCCAGAATGACTCTTTCTGACTCTTTTTCTAATTCTCTTAACGAATTGTTTGGACTAACCTGTTCAAAAGGAAAGAAGACTATAATTCTATTATAATTCATTAACAATTTATAAAACTGCTCACACCAGGATTCGAACCTAGACTAGTGGTAACATAGGATTTGAAGGCAGGCATGCTGACCATGAGGCCACCGAGTCTACATATCTACAAATGGAATTTGCGATGCTATATATAATATGCATAAATCAAACAAACAATATTAACCATTGTGCCATTGATGCACCACGTTATCTCTCATCTAGTTGAGATTGCATCTTTTAAGCTCAACAGACATAATATCTTTCTCTCTGTCTCTCTTTGTCTCTCTCAAACGTTTGTTTGCAAACTTAAGAAAAACGTTTGCAAACGTCTGCTTCAAACGTTTTCCTCCAAACCATGTAGAAACGTTTGCAAACGTTTGGAAAACGTTTGTTGTTAGCTGGGAAGTTATTAGGGCAACACAATTATTAGTATTACCGATAGCGTTATTTCTTACTGCCTTGGACACCGACACTAGGAATTGGAACTCGATATTACCAAGCTAGCAAAAAGTGTTAATAACTGGTTACATGTGCGGATATCTTGTTAGAAGGATGTGTTGATGACCAGATAATTATTTCTACGGTATAACCTGAATGGGGTTAGGCATCTCACTTTAGGAGGGTTCTCAACGTGTTTTGGATGGCTTAGACTAAGAAAGAAACTATCTCTGTTAGAGAACCGATGTCTTTATCTAATAACAGAGCACAGCACACACCTAACCTTAATTATGGCCTGTGGATGCCAGTCCTCGGATGGGCTCGGATTCCCTGCTGATGCACTTACCATTGAGATGCTTGTTGGTGCCCACGTGGTGGCCGAATCTAATTCACCTAGATCGGTCCTATCTCATTAGGTGGCAGAAACTGATCAGAATCCAAATGTCATACATTTGTCTTTGGATGATTTTGCTTCAGCTGAAGACCATATAGCACCTGTACCATAAAGGCACTGTATACACCTTACTGTTATAGTGCTTCTTATATTCGTCCTAATACATACGTTATAACCTTTTAATTTTCACTTATCAATTTTGTAATTTAGTGTGTGAATTCAACGTAATTATGTACATATCGCATTTCACTGTTCATCCTGAATATGAGCCTCGTCATTTCTAGTCTGAGCAGTTTATATTTAGATATTTATATCCTCATTGCTAAAGTGCCTGTGGCCAGCCAGCATCCACAGCCCACCTGATCCCCACCCTAGGGGCCCGTGTTTACCCCACCACTAGTCGGCTTTAATCAGCCCCTCATCGTCAAGTCTCCAACATTGCTGTCCAGGGAAATTGGTCCGATGAAATTCAAGTGCTGATATGATAGTCGATGCATTCACCCAATGATTAGATTATATGAATTATGGTGAGGTAGCGGTGTTATTTTCCCATCCTATCTTGCTCCATCCCTCCTTCCCTGCACCCTTATCTCCCGCTTCGCACACACACGCGCTCGGTCGCCCCCTTCTCTCTCCCTCCCTCCGTCCATTTCCTCACGTTCACTTTCCGCCGTCTCTTTAAGATAGAGATGGCCAATTTTATAAGATGATAAATAAAACATATGGAACCGAGGAGAATTGTCGATGATCATCATCCTAACCAGGGTCTATAACTCAGGGGGATAAACAGTACATCTCTACATCCCAGTGGGCACAAAATCGAGTTTAGCATTGAATCAACGTTGAATCAACATTGTATCAACATTGACAACCACTTATCAATGTTGATTCAATGTTCTGTGCCCACTGGGATAGAGGTGCGTATACCTCGTACCATAGCTACAAACGTGCCATAGTGATTATGTGCATTATAAACTGTTATAGCCAAAGGGTGTATGTAGATCTTACCACTATGTATTCTTATCAGCTATATCGCGAATCCTGAAGGTGGAACAGAAATACAGAATTCCCTTCAATCAATGAGGCAATATACTTTATATAATATTCTATGGTTACGTCCAGGTATCAATGCTATATGTTATGGTAAATAACAATAGTAGGAGGTGGGGGGGGGGGGGTAGATTGTGATGGGAAAAAGAGGACAACTAATTGGCTCTGTCACAAAGAATATCACAGAGACAGATTTGTAGCTCAAGTAAGTCCCCTCCCTTCTTCCAGGCGATGTGAGAGAAGGCTATAGACAGCTACTGGTGGCACATGTTTCTGACAGCACTTTAAAATGACATGTCATAAAATACTGGCATGTTGTCTCAAAACATTGATTGTTTTTAGAAGACAGCCGGCAGACTGCCAAGTGTTTTTTGATGGAAGGTTGGGCTTCGACAAACACATGGGGTGTCTATTATACATGAGAATTAATTAATGTGTCCCTTTCTGCAAATTCTGTCACATGTAATACTAATAACAGTGTCTAGTGCTTGCTCATGGTGTCACACTTTGTACTCGTCTTCCTCGCTAAATCAAACCCTTCATTTTTAATACATTACACCCCACCCACCCTATATAAGGCCCATAGTAACCGTCCTCACTCCACTCCAACCCGGGACTTGGACGGGACTCGTGTTGAAGGAGCAGTAGGAATTGGGCCTTTAAGTTGCCTACCAAAAACTAGTAACTCCATCAACGTTTCCCTCTGTAGGCATAAGATGCATTTCCCACATTGGGGGAGGGGGGCAGGGAACGCCCCCATTTTGAAGCTATGACCAGGTTGCCTGAAACGTCAAAGAAATTGCCCAAGGCAGTGTGGCTGACTTCGGATGAACCTACCCTATGCGTGATCATCCGATGTTATTTGACCCCATTGACATATTCTTTTGAGTTATGCTCATGACCTATACTTTTTCCCACTATCTCGAATGCTCATGTAGGTCAGTTGGGTAGCGCCTATATGACTAACCCCCATAGATCAACCCATAACTAATAAAACATGTACTCAGATCCACCCTTACACATCAGACGGAGTTGCTCATAGAGCCACTCACATACCCTACTCAGTATCTCCCACCGTACGCAGCCACACTCAAGCCAGAAACCTGGTACGGCCTCCCCAGCAGCCCTCCACCAGTCCCCTCCCCAGCAGCCCTCCACCAGTCCCCTCCCCAGCAGCCCTCCACCATTCTCCTCCGCAGCAGCCCTCCACCAGTCTCCTCCCCAGCAGCCTTCCACCAGTCCCCTCCCCAGCAGCCCTCAACCATTCTCCTCCGCAGCAGCCCTCCACCATTCTCCTCCGCAGCAGCCCTCCACCAGTCTCCTCCCCAGCAGCCTTCCACCAGTCCCCTCCCCAGCAGCCCTCCACCATTCTCCTCCGCAGCAGCCCTCCACCAGTCTCCTCCCCAGCAGCCTTCCACCAGTCCCCTCCCCAGCAGCCCCCTGCCAGTCCCCTCCCCAGCAGCCCTCCACCAGTCTCCTCCCCAGCAGCCTTCCACCAGTCCCCTCCCCAGCAGCCCTCCACCAGTCTCCTCCCCAGCAGCCCTCCACCAGTCCCCTCCCCAGCAGCCCTCCACCAGTCTCCTCCCCAGCAGCCCTACACCAGTCTTCTTCCCAGCAGCCCTCCACCGGTCTCCTCTCCAGCAGCCCTCCACCGGTCCCCTCCCCAGCAGCCCTCCACCGGTCCCCTCCCCAGCAGCCCTCCACCGGTCCCCTCCCCAGCAGCCCTCCGCCGGTCCCCTCCCCAGCAGCCCTCCGCCGGTCCCCTCCCCAGCAGCCGCCCGCCAGTCCCCTCCCCAGCAGCCCTCCACCGGTCCCAGCCCTCCACCAGTCCCCTCCCCAGCAGCCCTCCACCAGTCTCCTCCCCAGCAGCCCTCCACCAGTCCCCTCCCCAGCAGCCCTCCACCAGTCTCCTCCCCAGCAGCCCTCCACCGGTCCCCTCCCCAGCAGCCCTCCACCGGTCCCCTCCCCAGCAGCCCTCCACCAGTCTCCTCCCCAGCAGCCCTCCACCAGTCTCCTCCCCAGCAGCCCTCCACCGGTCCCCTCCCCAGCAGCCCTCCACCGGTCCCCTCCCCAGCAGCCCTCCACCGGTCCCCTCCCCAGCAGCCCTCCACCGGTCCCCTCCCCAGCAGCCCTCCACCAGTCTCCTCCCCAGCAGCCCTCCACCAGTCTCCTCCCCAGCAGCCCTCCACCATTCTCCTCCCCAGCAGCCCTCCACCAGTCCCCTCCCCAGCAGCCTTCCACCAGTCTCCTCCCCAGCAGCCGCCCGCCAGTCTTCTCCCCAGCAGCCCTCCATCAGTTTCCTTCCTCCTTGGTGTACCGTTTTCACACAGACCCTTCGTTATTTATACATGACGTACCGGTATGTCATATGTCAGTAAGTGCAAACCTGGGGTATTGTCATCTTTATGCCGCGGCACTCCTGTGGACATAAAGTTGACATGTATAATGGAATATAAGCTATCCATATCTAGTCTGTGTGGTCGAGAGTTGGTGCCATGTGAAGGAGCAACTCGTTATTGACCAGAGCACTTCGATCTCCATTGATCGCCTCCCCGCAGTGCATTCACGGATCGGTGACCCCATCGCTCTACTGCCAAACGTTTACATCGGCTAGAATACATATCTCTCATATCTACTTCTTTATGTCTCGCCAGTTGCTCACCGTGTGCCTCATTCAGATCTCCCACGGGGTTATCTGTTCGCCTCTGAACGTGTAGGCCTACAGGGATATGGCAATCAGTTATAGATGGAAGATACACACCAGAGGGGGGTCTAGATAAATCATGTGTGAACTAATTGTGAGTCCATACCCCTACTATAGGCTAGCGCTACCCATGGTGGCATCGTGCCAGCCTGGAGGTAGGCCCCGATGGCCAGCCTACTGCCAGTCTACCCCCCCCCCCCCTCCCCGCGCCGCCTCCGTTGCAGCTTCCGTGACTTATTTCCTGGCAGCCACACCATTTCCTGGTTGGGTCTGGAATGCGGTCACGCAGAGCAGCAGAACAGAATATGCTCTTAGTAACTCAGAGCGGCTCAGAGCTACTCATATCTCAGCTATCAGGTCTATAAGGAGAATGCAATGGCAAGGTATCAGACCCAGGCATTCTAAGGGGTCAAGCTTGTCGTCATGTGTGCGCGTCCATTACTTAAGCGTGTACTGGCGAGATATGCACTGATAACAGTGGTCACATGGGTACAAGCTGTTACATAATGCCCCCTAAAAAGTCTTCAGTGAATGCAGGCTGTTATCTGATCGGTTGATAATGCATCCAGCTACACGCCTATACACCAAAGTACCAAAAGGCGAAGCGCCATGGCTGTGGCTGATTGGAGGTTGGGGATGGGGGCTCCCCTGGATCCGCTCCTAGGGTAAAGGCTGCCACAATTTAGATTGGTGTCGGAGGGCTTACCTTTCTGTCACCAAGGAAAGTTTGGGGAGTATGGAAAGGGCACTTCTTTATACGCACTGCAAAGTATGTGAATTATGATGAGGGGAATATGTAGCATGTAAAGATACTGTGAGTAAAGCGCGATTTGTTTAAAAAAAAAAAAAAAAAAAAAAGCAATATGATGCATTTGTGTCTCCCTTATTTGAATGATTCGCATAATAATTATGGGCTGCTTTAGTATATTGCGTTTGCGCTTGTGTTGGAAACACTTCTGATAACTGTGGTATAACAAGCTAGACAGTTAGGCCTAGAGTAATATTGAATTCAGACCTGATTCCAAAGAGAAGAAAATGATGGTCCTCCTATTATCATTGTCATAACCAAAGTGAGAAGAAGGCTCCACACGTTTGTACTTTTTCTACCATGTGTGCTACTGGTTATCACATTGGATATACAATATAATGGGTTCTTCCACACTAAGGGTAAGTAGTGTGGGTAGGCAGACTATCAGCATGTCTACAACCACACCCCTTCTTATCAGGAAATGAGATCGTCCTGCACTGGGAATCCCCTAGCGGCAACCCCCCGAGCTGCATAATGGTATGCACTGTCGACCCAGTTGTGGCTATCGGCCGGCAGTTGTCGGGGCAGCCTGCCTGCTTGCCTGCCGTGGAGAATGCTGGAGGAGGGGAGGGAGGAGTCCCAGCCGGAGATGGGCGGCCACCCTGGAGGAGATGCCTGCTGCTGGAGACGGTAGTAGTAGTACAGCCGGCGGGGCAAGCCATGCAGTCGGCAACCTGTACTATTGTAGGCAGCATACACACATACACCCTCCAGGGCCTAGAGTCTAGGCAGACACAGACTGCCGCGCAGGAGACATATTGATACCAGCACATGAGCTGCTCTATACTGGGCCTGTCAGTGTTTCCTCCTGTGTCCTGCAGGGGTCAGTGTAATCTGAGGCAATCAAAGCCTGGAGGAGGAACAGTAGCCAGGGCGTGGGAGGACCGTGGGACCGTGGAGTACGTTTTACACTGGGAAAGGTCCTAGGTTAGGCGGTGAGCAGCTCGAGTATGTAGGAGGAGGTGTGAGGTGCAGGAGGAGGCAGTATCGGGGCTGTCTGCTGCTGTACAGCCTGATGCAGCATCCTGTGCTGGGAGGTGAGTGTTGTTGTAATACACCTCACGGTAAACACTCTATGGGGACAGTCGTCTACCGGTTACAGCTAAATACCACGTGCAGACCACATGCAGCCATGTGGGCTATTTGTGTGTGTATACATATACGTCAGCATGTCTGTGTAGCTACAGCTACGTGTGTTAATGTGGTCATAATCAGTCTACATCATGATACTAGTAGTGCAACAGGTTTATAGACGTGAAGCATAACTCCTGATAACTTACAAGTCACTTCACTTTGATACATGCAGCAATCTACAGTACTTAAATACACGTATGTCCCCTTTTACCTTTTATATTTAAAATTGTCAGCCATGCAATCCAATATCAGGAGTCCCTTGTACAAATTATATCTGACCGTGTATACATGTAAATGACTGATCACGGTACATGGCAACATAACATGCGTATATACATGGTATACAAGTACCCCTATTCCGGTCCTCCGACGGTATAATTACCAGCACTGAAGCGTATTAACCCCTATTGGGTAATCATTGAATCTGCTGTCCCTGCTATGTCGTTCCTGTCCTTGTGTTAACATACAGTAGCACGGCCTTAAGCTGTAACACGTATCGTAATAGTGTACATATATGATGTAAAACATGCAATAGTTGTGATGAAGGCGTCGGTCAAGGCTGTTTATTGTCAGAGACACTGCATTAATGATATGTTTGTTACCGAACAGTGTGCATACAAGCATAGACTTCGAAGTCACTGATACAAGTATAACAGGTTGCTGTGAAGTCTATAAAGGGAAACACTACAGAAAATGGCAATTAAAACTACAGCTCTAATTGTACTATATTTGCACTTCCCATGGAGCCGTGCCTTTCTTCAATTTACCCGGGAGGCCCCTTCGATTCCATCATTAAAATTCCACATGACCCGCCTATAGAGAATAGACCTGGTACTGGGATCTCTAATTACAACATTGATCCACGCCTGATGAAATATTACATCTAAGCGAATCCCTCATCATGGTATTGAGCTTGCGCCTCTCTGTATATATAGTCCCATACAGTGAGACGTATCCGCTACAAAGAGGCAGTTTTTGTGTAAAAGGGTTTAATTAAGTCTGTACCCTGTTAATATGAATGCAGGCATTATAGAGAGCTCTCGACAGAAATTAGGTCGACTGAAGTGCAGCAGTTTTTGATCAAATCGATGACTGACGATGATGAGCAATTAGAAATAACAAGATATGGAATTAAGTTCTTTTGCAGTTTTAAGACCCAAATAGAACAGTATGGAAAGTCATGTAAGGATTTTGCAATGGTCTTCCACGCCCGTGGTCTATACTATTATGGCAGATGTAAAACGTCTTATACATACGTGTAGCGACGTACTACAGTGCTTAGATGCAAAGTATGAGGTACAATAAACTAGACTCGATATGGCCGCTCTACTGCCGTGGGAGGTTGTTCTCCCTGACCAAACATTTGCTGAAATCTGGAAAAATATGAATATTCAAAATGAACTCTATAGCTTCTGAGTATATGTCCTACTTAAGCGGCTTGACGGCCGGCTCCATCAGGCGAACGATACTGAAGAGAACCCTGCATGATCGCTGTTAACTGGTAACGTTATCCGCTGATCAGTAATCAATATGCAGATATTAATTGCTATTGTCACAGACAGGTGCTACAATCACTGAACACCTAGGGCTATACAGAATACTGCAGTCTCAAGGTATCGCATGGCATCGCATCCAATCTTCCTAACTAACCTCGGTGAGGCCCTGAAAAGGATGCGTAACCAATATTGTGTTATATAAAGCAATAAATACCAGGAGACATTAGGGGGATGTCTTTAAATGTTACACGCCTGTTAAACATAGAATGCAACCATCGATTGTTTATGACTGCTTTAAATTAGTATATGTATCTAGACGAGTTCAGTTTGGGGTCATCCATGTCATCCATTCCTAATAGCAGTCTAATGCTTTAATGAGAGGAAACTGGTGACGGGACCCTGTGGACATTTTCAGAACCCTTACAAGCTCAACAAAGTGGACTCTCCGGTACTACCGTCTAGTATCGGCGCGATATCTGCAAGTAGCGTGGGCGTCCAAGTTAACTGTCCTGGTGTGTGTGTACGTGTCAAGGTCTATTTTAGAAAATGATTTTGAAAGTTTTCCCAAGAGAACTTTGAACACTCAACTTCAGATTTAGAAGTTGGCTCGTAGCTACCCAAGCATGTGTCTGTAATGCATATATATATATCAGACAGATTGTTTCATTTGGAAGATATATTAATTTCCTAATTCATAGAAACACTGCAGGAAATCACTCTGATTTTGATATTTTATAGGACATTCAATCCCCCCAAATTCTGACAGCATTTTTATTAATGCCATGCCATAGGGAAGGACACTGCCATTTTCAATTCACATCATCTGTAGTTTCAATATTGCCTTATCAATCACTTCCATATTTAAGTTTGGTGTTGATATAAGTTGTGTATTACCTGTAAAAAGGCTTATTTCATTTATATACGATTTGAGATACACTTGATTATTCTCGATATAAACCTCCAAGGGGTTGTCTCGATGCTAGCAATAAGTAGTAGCTACCGTACGCAGGGAATTGATGTGTATGCCTCAAACGGCCTGTGGACGGGGGACATAACAGTAAAGTTAAGCACTGGCAATATTTTTGGGGAGAAATACATAGTTGTCCCAACGACAAAGTTGAACTGGAACCAGAAAAAATTAGAAGGGCAAAAAATGAGAGCAGAAATCGAAACCAAAGGAGAACAATGATGTAGAACAAAGACCGAAAAAGACCGGTTCGACCTGCTCTGCTGACGTTAAAAAAAAGGTGGGCAGTGTGATGTATGTGAGAGTTCATCGGGAGCAGCTCGGACTGGGGTAGAAGGGAACCCGTGAGTCACAGTGAGCAGCTCCTGGAGCAGCTCTCCACAGAGCACGGGCTGCACAAGGCGCCAACCCACACACATGACGGTGTCAGATTGTCACTTAGGGGGGGTAGGGAGTGGTAGGTCCTTTTCTGTTAGTGCTGTGTACTGCCGCTAGACGGTGGCGCCAGTCTGCTGATCAATACACATACCCTGGAGGAGACAGGGGGGGGGGGGTTAGGGTCACGTGGTGGGCAGGAGGGGCAGGCCATGCTCCAGACACAGGGACTCCAAGCGTGTTGCTTTTTAAAGCGTGGTCTGCTTTTATTGTTACCGGTACCGACTTAACCCTGCTTCTACGTAATTGAAACTGGTTTGAAATAACATAACTGCATATGGAAAATCCAGATACCTCGGCCATGATCATTTCGTCATGGTGCCCAGATGCCACACTAGTGATCCTTCCTACATGTAGATAATGGAACTATCTGTGAATCATTGAATGCTATTTTGGCCCGTCATCAGAGAGGAAAGGCAAGTGTGGGTAGGGCTTTCATGTTGAATGCGGTGATTAGGGTGGGTGATCTCCCCCATCGGGTGGTGAATAAGACAGGCTGTGACTCAGACGCTGTGTGAGCAGCTCACTGGCTGGATAACAGGCTCTGGGCTGCTCTGTCGTCCCGTCATCGCCTACAAGTGTGTCATGGCCTCCCATGCAGAGCTTTCCTATAGCGAGGTATAGTTTCATTTACTGACCAGTAGATAAACTCTTATTATAATCCCCGGGATACAAAGGCTAATATTAAAGCTATTCTCCCACACCCTCACTGGCCGGGCTCACTGGCTTCCTCTGCCTGCACGTTCGCCTCTCTAATTCCCCTGTCTTGTCTCGTAACCCCCACCCATCCTATATAAACAGCCTGGCTCCACTCAGGGGCGTGGTAAGCAGTTTCATAGTGTATGTGGGAGGGGGAGACAAGAAGAGCTTCTTGCCAATTTTAACCTCCGACTCTTGGGCGGCAAGGAACTCGGCCACTTTAAACCTCACTCTCTTCATTTCGATTGCAGGGTCAATTATAAGGGAGTGTCTTTTTTAATAGGGTGGGAGGAGAGTGAAATTTCGCGCGGATTCGCAATTTCTCCAATTTCTCTTGCACCCCACCGTGACACCCCTAGAGGGAGTGACATTTTTTGCCCCCACTCCCTGCTGTTAAAAAACAAGCACTCCGTACGGATCAAGTGGCCCGTCTCATCCCATAGGGTATAGTATCTATATATATATGGTGGTTCCAGAGGGGTCAAAAGTGACCTGGTGACCTGGGCTGTTTTGCATGTGACCTAGCGGCCTGATGCAATAATTCAAGCGACCCGGCGACCTTTGGTCAAAGTTATCAATATGTAGGATAAAGGCTCCAAAACGCGACCTTGTGACATAGGGCCCTTCATTTCGGCGACTTTCTGACCTCAGGGGGACGCCTCTGCACCCCCTATTCCGTATTAGCAAGATGTCCTGTGTACAGCGCCATATTTATTGGTACCAGTGTAACCAGTCTAACCTCCAGCAACCAGCTCAGCCAAATCTCAGGTCCGAGATTAGGTTACAAACAGGGTGTGAGTATTGTGAGTGGTTTGTACCTTGGCATTACTTATGTCACCTGTCCCTCATAGAGTAGTGGTTAGCATGGTGGATTCATGATGCAGAGACCCTAAGCTCAAATCCCACCCAGGCCACATCTTGTCACCATACCATTAACAACCAATACCTTTTCTTATTTATATACATATAGTTCCTTTGAAGAAAAAGGAATAAACCATTTGTTCAAAAACTATTGATATTTTTTTGATATCATTTCAAGGTTGTTTCTCACTTCTACCTATCAAAGCAAAATATATTTGATATAATAAGAATGGAAATTCATGGTATGGTCACCAAGATATGACTTGACAGGGATTTGAGCTTAGGTCCCCTGTATCATGAATCCACCGTGCTAACCATTACTCTATGAGGGACAGGTGACATAACCAATGCCCAGGTACAACCCACTCACAATACTCACACCCTGTTTGTACCCTAATCTCGGACATGGGATTTGGCTGAGCTGGTTGCTGGTGACAAGGGGGATACAATTGGTACCAGAGCAACACCTGGTGGCAGCACCAGTATCTCGCTAGTGCCTAATATAACACATATATATGTACATACCTGTGATATCAAGCGTTGCCTTGGCCTCCCTCACTGCAGCAGCAGCTAACCGAGCTACTGCAGTTCCCACGAGGAGAGGCTCGCTCTAAATGCACGTGGGAGCAGGGATAGGCGTGAGTGTATAGCTCACCGCTTGTAGTAACAGTCTGGGGTTTGAGCGTATTGCTTACCGCCGGTGGTAGCAGCCTCAGGTTTGCCTGGAATGTCCTGGCCACAGCTCAATGAACTCGGGCAGCTCCTCCGTCCACAGGGGCTTCTGCCAGGGAATTCGCGGAACGTTCTCGTGGGAGAGGCTCGCTATACTGGTGTAGAACTAGGAGGGTCTTGGTAATATCTGTGTATCTACGTAGATGGGTTGAGGGGTGGGTCGATGGTGGATCGTCCAGCTAATGGAAGGGTATGAAGAAAGGATGGACAGGGTTATAGTGGGGATGATGATGTGTGAAGTAGGGCGGGAAGGGAGAAAGTGGTATTGATGGACAGAGGGCGTCTTGGGGAGGTTGAGAATATAGGGCCTCTACCTCTACTCGTGCATACTCTAGGGTTGCCGTAGCTCTTTTTTAACTCATTTTCAGCAAAGGCGACTAGATTTGCAATGGAGTTGGTTTGTTTTTGATAGCTTGCTGTAAAACAGCAATTGTGCCCAATTGTGTCCATATGAGGTAGTTACATGACTGTTAGCAGCCTAAATACTAATTCATATACACCACTATAGTATGTGTGAGAATTAACACCAGATATACTTGCTACATCGCTCACACACCTGGGAGACACAAACAGGTAAATATCAACTAATGTACATGCATTGTCTCTGACATGACCGTTAACGTATATACAACCACCCGTACTCGTTATTTGATACATAACATAGGAGAGGCGTAGTGGCTCCATCGAATTACAATAATTATTATTGGGAGACTTCAAAAGCACACTGTTATATTTACTTATCGATGCTGGGCATAATGTGCCTGTGTTATATAAACGTGCCAGCTGAGGTATATAACCAGTGTATGCCTGTCTCCACTAAGTCTGCACCGTGTCACCCTAGACCTTTCTATTAAAAGGACCCACCCTTTATTAACGGGAACCTCCTGCTGTTCTACACATATCCGCCTTATTTTATGTGCGCTGTAGTTTCCAGCGGTTGCTGTAGTACTAAATATGTGTACTCCCGTGTCTGATACTGCCAAGTGTGATCACTGCCCGTAGTGAGCAGCTCAGCCCGTCAGCCGCAGCCCGAGCTGCTCGGCTATCTGCTGAGTACCTCTAAGCCAAGACTCACCAGCCCCACTTTGTAATGAGACGCTGTTTCTGCTGTTTGTTGCCTTTCCATTTGGGGCAGTGGTTGTTGATAGCTGGATGTCTTCAGGATGGCCGCACACAGACATATCAGGGAGTGGTCATTCTTTTAACAAGGGAGGCGGGCAGAACGATTTGGACCCCATAATTTGAGAGGAGGGACTCAAAGGGGTCGGCCGCCACCAAGCTTGGGATGGGGGTAAATTGGACCCTTCTCATGTGGAGGACGGAAACAAATGCGACCCGCTCACGCACCCCCCCCCCCCCCCCCTTCATTGTTAAAAGATGACCACTTCCTTCGCATTGAGTTGCTCTTCACACTGACGATCCTTTAAATGGGTGAACATGAGGACACCAGCTCTATATGAACTTTATTGGTAGGCCTTTTGAAACCATAGCTCATCAATAAGTTTTGTATTCCTGTAGTAACCAGGTTTACTTATACCTCAACAGCTGCACAAGAGATTGTAGTAAGCGAATCGCACAAAGAAGAACAAATATAATTGCTACGAAATTAAGCCATTCAATTCAGTGGTGCCCAATTCGATCTGTCAATATATCTGTGTTAACAAGACACCAACACGGCCAGTATCAGGTCAGCCGTGCACGCCATAGCGCCCTAAACAGGAAGGGGGGAGCAGGAAAAGCACGTGTTTTATTGATGGCATGCGGGGCCGGGAGTAAGAGGTGCCTAACAATACCTAATGGGTAGAACTTCCGTCGTGTGGACCCCTTTTATCTTAACTTCCGGGTGGTACAGACGCGGAGGAGAGGCTGACCGGACTAGATGCACCTGTCGTGTGGGTGCACTTTGGTATGTTGTGGCGGGAGGGGATCGGGGCAAAGGGGTAGGAGCAAAAGGAAAGAAAGTGGCATTCTCACCAAGAGTGCACAGGTATTTTTCTAGTACTGCTCTAGTGTACTAATGGATGAAGTGGGAGTGGTAAGAGCGAGGCTTTAAGGATGGAGTAGTTAGGGTAGAACTTCTCCGGAACTAGTGATATATTAAAACCTCACATTAGTTATTAGGATCTCACAATGACTGTGATCATCTAAATCAGCGCGATTTTCCAATAGTGTTCATGCTTACGTACATTATAATGTATATAAACTATACAATGCATCCTTCCCTTTCCAGCAGGGTAATTTCGCTCTGACAGAGTGTTTCATGTCTCCCCCAATATTGAGCAGTGGTACAATATTATGTTGGCTATACGGAATTCTAGATTAGACGGGCATGACCCAATTACTGCACACTTGATAGTCAATCACGAGCTGTGATATATGTCATGTTAAGTGTGCACAACAACAGAAGAGATTGCCCCTGATGTTCACTCTCATCCCATGGAATAGCATTGCACCATCATAAAACGCCCTATTTTACCACTTGCAATGTCGGATTAGTGACTGCAAAAAGGATGTGCCAGATTATGTATCTCATATCCTCGTAAATAATCAGTGTATTTATCATTCGATAGCCCACTGGTCGGATTCTAGGTCATACGAGTCATACACTACTATTGTAGTTTCCTATTCTAGTATCCCCCCACTCCCCAATAATGAGAGGATCCCTCATGTACGTCGAGACGAAATCATATACCCCCATACCGAGAACCTTGTGCTTCACAATAATTTGCTGACTACTCTCCTGCACAGTACGTCCCTTATAATTGCAATTATTATAGAAATTAGAGGTGCTAGGGCAAGTAATGAGTGATTACCCTACACATACATAGTTTGTCATTCAAACCATCCGTATCTAATCCTCTGATTAATTGGCTTTGGGACCTTGTCCCCAATACTGTGAAAGTACTTATTTTCACGGCTGTAAATGTCCGCGCATGAGTGAAAATCGGCAAATTCGCGGGTATTTATTACATATTTAAGCATATTAAAATGTTGCGGATTTTTCATTTCCGCGAAAATCGCGAAAATATATACCCAGCGAAATAAAGTTCTTTCATAATACCATTTTACACCACAGAAGGACAGTTGGTAAAAATGACAAAAAAATTGACGAGCATAGGTCCCCTTGTTCATTGTTAGATAAAGCCCTAGTTGGCCCTTCAACCTTGCCTAGGTCTGGTCTGCCCATGTGTCTGTACAGGTGTGTGCAATACTAAACTCATTGAATTTGTCCCCTTGTTTCCTATGGTGGAAGTGATAAAAGCACTGTCTACTTATGTTATTATGGACAGTCACATCTAGAAGACTTAGTCAAGCATGACATGTTTTGTACAGTGTAATAATGCAGTGTAGTTTCTAGTAATGGCTCGAGTGACAAGTTGTGCTATTGTAAATTGGTGTATATTGGTATATCATCAGCAATAGTGCATCTCTAATCGGAAAAGAACGCAATCTTATTGAATATAATGAAAGAATTCCTATGATTCACCTCAGGGATGGTCCGTTTCATCACTTCTTCTGTGTTTCCCTCCATCACATGCCCTTAGCGGTCTTAGCATTTGAGAGCCTAATTGTGTACAATGGTGGGCCACCACCACTCTGTGCACAGTCGACTTCCTCCTCTATGTTTGGTGGCCTTCAGCAGAAGCTCAACAATTAAAGGAGCAATTACTTAGCGCCTCTTGATTACCTGTAGGTTTTTACTCTGATGGGTCAAATACCTAAATAGTGTTAGCTCTATATGAATGTAATTTGACGACTTAGGTATATGGAGACGCATTTTATGACATCTATAGACTTTAGAAAGGACTAGATATAGAATGTAAATAAGTATACAATAATATGAAATCCAGATTCATGAAGAAAAGGGACATTGTACCGCTTTATATGTATGTCCGTCCCTTCAATACATTGCACCGCCACAATTTGTATGATGTATAAGTAAATGGTGGATAGAAGTCGTGAGTGTCACTTATTAATGATGCATGTAGACTACTGACTTTGGGCTTGTATATATACCTACCAGACATGACATACAAATGTATAGTACATACGTATTGCTATACACTGCTGGCAGCATCTCAGCCCGGGCTAGCCACCACCCTGATCCCCTGCCTCCTCCTGCCTCCTCCAGGGCCCTTTACTATTGATCAGCTTTGGTTCCCAGCACCCGGTAGAACCCTGGAGAGGTACAGGCAACAGCTACTGCCAGACCCCAGATTCTTATCACACGACCAGCAACATCTATTATATATGCTACAATGTATCCAACACACACAACAGGTGTACTGGAATTGTTGGACTAGAGATAAATGAATGGTTTATAACGAGACATTAAAGGAGTAGCTATGGACATGGTGCATGGCTATGGCAATGGAGTCAGTGTTGCTAGTAAATGAGGGATCTCTGACTAGAACTGCAATAGTACATGTACGTGTATTCACACCATAGCATATTTAATAGCCACGGTTTTTAGTAACATTGTGTGAGAGTTGGGACTGGTGGATTTAAGTAGATTATAATGAATGACCATTGGTTTCCCTGTGTGCTCCCAATGGTTGGGTGAGAGTGCAGAATGCAGACAGGGAGCCACAGCGTTTGAATCAATAAAAGGGACACGGGGTGGTGCTGGTCTAATCTCACCCAGGCGTCCTTCCAGTATAAAGGTGCTGGAGGAGGTGGTGCTGACTAGCGTAAGAAGCATCACCCTGGTAGAGACTGGCACGCAGTATCATGTAACATTACATCATACCTGGTACCATACCAGCAATTAATGCACGGGCCATGCAGGTCGTGTCTCATAGTAGAACGTGCTTCTATGTCACCATGCATGCTTCCAAGTCACGGATCAAATCAGCCAATGTCCCATTTCATAAGGATATATCAATATGATGCAATGAAGCATGCACGGCCATTGAACCAGACGCGAATAGTTTCAAAGTGGGTTGGGGGGGGGGGGGGGGGCCTTACCACGCACATATTAAATGAGTATACAGTTTATTATACATGTTGTATAGGGCATGTGTAGTTTCGTTGTTTTTTTTTCTGTTTTCTTCTGGCTTTTTTTTTTGTGTTTCTTTTTTTTTGGGGGGGGGGGGGTGTAAAGAAGTAGAGCGGGTACAAAAACTACTACTAGTATATAACTTCTATATTTGTATACAATTACATATGCCGATACCTAAAGTTACCCCCCCCCCCCCCATACAGATTTGCTTGCTACGCCAGTGGGCGACTCCCACAGACCGGCATGGTGTGTGAGCTCACTCCTGGTCCACCGCCCAATTTGCCCAACCTTAGTGCCAGCACAGGCTTATAAAAAGACACAAAACCTCCTCCCATTCTCCACGTCCCATTTTTAAACAACAACAGGGAAATCGAGAGCTTACCCAAGAATGCATTTCGTTTGCTCACTCTCCATCCTACTCTCTGCGTTCAAGTATAGGAAACTACAGTCCTAACATCTGCTGGGAGAATAATTTTTCACGACACTACCGAATCTATTTTCGATAGGCTAAGGCATTCCCACAGTGCAGTGTACTAGGTCAGACGAACGCTGTCTGCACGAATTTCCCGCGCCACTATCGCCAGCAGCGGAGCTGCTGGTAACAGTTTAAAATCACACGGTTTAATTCCGTGCTTATGGTGGTGCAGACCAAACACAAATGGGTATTTGCTGAGACCTGCTGCGGCGAGAAGGGCCAACTGGGCATCCGGCAGTCGGCCTTGTTTGATCCCCTCAATTATTGAACGCCACCCAGGCGCTCCAATCTCCACAAATACCGCTTTCTTTATGTCCCTTTCTACCTCACTGGCCAGAGTTTCCGTGTTGAAAGGACTGCCTGTAAGGCCTGTGTGGTTCACCAATGCACCTGTCGGTGAAGCGCTTCCAGTTATAGGCAGCCCGTGGATTGATATCTTCTTCCGATCTATATGACATTGGGGGTTGTCGTATGGTCTACTACAGGTGCTTTTCTGGAAATCTAGCTATGCATTGGGCACGACTAGATATATATGCAGATTAAATCAATGATTTAAAAGAAGTTCTTTCCACAATATTTCTGGCTACCTACAACCATCTCTTAGGGCGTGTTATTTTTAAACCCCAGCCCCCTGTTTTTTTTGTTGAAAAATGAACACTCCTTGATGTTGCAAAACATCCGCTTATGGTACTGCTGTATGAGGCATTGATTGGTGGCCGGAAGGCGGGATTTTATAGATGACCGGAAGAAAGGATTCCTTTGGCCAGGGTAGTGCCACACTGCCCACAGCTCCGGCTATATATCCCGAGCTGGGAGAAGTGCCATAACGACTTAGACGGCCAGCTGTTGGCATCGGCCAGACCGACATGTGACCTTTATATGGCATGAGCAATACCCCCAGAGCTGCTCCAAGCACAGCGCCGAGTTATCTAAGACACAGCCCACATACATGGGCTCTGGTCTGATTGCTTTGCCATGGCTGTAGAGTGGAGAGGAGGTGTAAGGGGAGCTGCTCTTGGTTCCACCTACCAGGAACTGCTCGTGTGGAGTTACATGGAGCACCTATTCACGAGTGGCTGATGGAGATGCTATGCCCTGTCATGAATTGCTCACCGAGCTGGTTGTGAGCTGCTCCTTCACTACGGCGAGGTCTGTGCGCGCCCCCTGTGACCTCCCTGTGCCCCCTCCTCACTACCACCAATGCTACCACCAATAACCCACCTCCCCAACCCCATATCACCTGTGTCATCGTTGCCATGGGAACGCCATGAGGATCTCCTCAGTATCCAGAGCAGTGAGACTGGTCATTCACATGGAGGACGCGGTTGTCAAGGGGTGATCGGTTTGCTGCCTTCCCATTGTGATTTAAGGGACTGGTCCATTACAGACAAACTCAGTCCTGTCAGAAACACAAACCACCCATGGCCGCATCTGTGTGTTTACACTGCGCCATTGTGCAAGTTGTTCGTGGGGGCAGTCATCCAGTGCGGCCATGCAGGCGAGGTCGCGGCTTTTTGTAGTTGTTTGAATCATTGTCATGGGCTAGAACCGTGTAGATGTGACCAGCTTCTTGTAGGAACCATATAATAGTATTGCACTAGAGCCATACCGGGTGAGACACTCAAAGTCTCATGTGGTCAAAAGCATCCAAGCAAGCACTGTGCCTTCAAGCGGCATGAGAACCGAGTGTGTCTCATTCACATTTGCATCATCCTGCAAGTTCCCTTCCCTGACGGCCAGCAACCCTGGTTCATCTCTTCAAAGTGAATTGCAGTGGTTAGTAGTAGATAGAACCCGGGGATCAGTCTCTAAGTAAAACCTTGTGTTGGCAGGGTTATCTGCATCCATCCGAGTTAGTGTATAGGTGATACTAAACGTGAATATAGAACTGGTTGTCTGTATTCATGGTATGTATAGCAGGTTTCTATAGTCAATCCGCTGCTCCGCTCCCAGATCTATACACCATCTCCCGAAGGGCAGATTGTATATTAAGTAGGTGCCGTGGCCACTGTTTGGACGTGTTCTTGTACAACCTATGCTATGACCTGTACTAATTCTATATGTGGCTGGCTCCTGAGTCACAGGAAGCATAACTATTTTACCTGTATAACTAAGATAGTGCGACAAGAAAATGACATCTTACTCACAGAACTGTTGCAGAAATTTGAACAAAAAGTTGTCGAGGAAAGATTTTCCAAATAGCGCCGACCAGCCCCCCCCCCCCCCCACACACACACACCCTCAACCCTTGATTCGCCACCGGTATTTATTTATAATGTTTTATTTGGGTAAATGAAATACAGTATCTTCATCAGCTTCGGATGGCCGTTCTGCCACCGGGATCCACATTTACAGTCACATGTTTAGAAAGCTATGTGTATAATTTGACAGATCAGATAATGCATGAAGCTCGGTTGACGTAAACTATGAATAATATCAGGATAATGTCTAAGGAAAATGCTAGATGTTACAGCCAGTGGGTGCGAGGGATACTCAAGTCGTCACTTACTTTAACTCTATATGCATCACCAAGATATTATCTATATCACGTGTAACACGCTGTAAGAGCATTTTTAGAGGTTTTACTTGATCTAAAGATATTTCCCCTATAGCTCCAACTGCACAGTTAAAAATGCAGTACCGCTGGCATCTTTTCATGTTTAAACCCCCACCCGCTGTATGTATACTATAGGACTGAGTACTTGTCCCGGCAGGGCTCCACATCGACTGGAGCTGTATGGTTCCAAGATTTCGGCCTTTAAGCCTCCGAGACGTCATCCATCGTTAAGGAAGCAATTCGTTTGAAATCTTATTTCCTGGTTAGAGGAGGTGAAAGAGGCCCAGGTCAGATAATGACGCTGGTTGGGTGCCGGCGTATCTCCTCGGGCGGCTTTACCTGCCGTGTCTACCCGTTTAAGTAATAGATACCCTACGAGTAACTGAGTGTATGTCAAAATAACCACGACAGACTTAACCTTCGGGTATGTCAGCTATAGTGTACAGAATGTACACAAAGTGTGATTCCTTTGAATTAGCCCTCCGCCGTGGTTTACTTAAAATTAAGGTGGAGATAACTACCCATTCTGCTACCATTTCACACAGTAGGCCTATGACTGCTGATGTGACTGATGATGCAGGCTCATCTGGCAGGCAAAGCAAGCTTGTGACCAAGAATGTGCTATTCTGTTAGGGAGAAGGCATTGTAATCCTCAGGATGGTATGAATACATCAGAAAATGTACCCCCCCCCCCCGACCCTCTTGATGCGTACATAATTTATGGAAGCCCTTAACAATGCAATACTTCATTGCACTTGCACTGTGCTTCCCTGAAATAGCATGAATCATGAATGTAGCCCTGAAGCCAGTGTTGCATTCATACATCATGTCGACACTGTGGGATTGATACACATTCAGAGTCGACATAATGCACCGATGCAGCGCTGGTTCATGCTGCGTTAGTGCATCACGATGACAGATGAACATGCAATTGGTGCATCACGCCGTTATTAAACTCCCAGAACAGACATTACATAATCCCCAAGCACTGAAAGCTGCCACCGTCGATTTGTTGACGACCTGGTGAAGGTTCCGGTTATGAAGCTAATTGATAACTAATTTCTAACTACAATCAATCCGACTGTAATTGGTGCAGTGCCCTCGCCGACGGGCAGGCGAGCTGACATGGTGTAAATAACCAATGAGATGTGCCTAGTCTCTGAGCTTCTGGTTGGCTTTCTTTGTAGATGTACTTGTGGTTATGAGATGCTGACACGTTTGTGGGAGGTGTTGTGGATGTAGGATGGCTTGTAGATATCGGTATCATGGTACACTACTATGTCTCCTTACTCTGTCCCTACTTCATGTATAAGAGCCACAAGTAGACTGGTCCCAGTCCCTTGGGTCTATTACTTATTGCTTACATAGCAAAACATGGGAGAGAAAACTGCCAGACTGACTCACCTTCCAGGGAGAGTTATGCTCTCTTTACAAAGGGAGTCAGACTCTATTACCAGAGGGAGTCAAACATAGCTGAATACATATTGTCCAATAACCTAAGCACTCACTTAACCTATTCGAGTTAGATGGCATATCCTGGGGATTGGGAGGTTTGTCATCACTGTGCAGTCCACCACTCATGTGGTGCGGATTGTTCACTACTTTGAATGACAAAGATCACCCATGTCCGCGGTTTATAACACGTATGCAGCTACTAACGCGGATCCATATCTGCCTCATACTCCCTGGTTGGTTTGTGATTGTTTTGTACGCAATATACAGACAGGCTGTTTCTTTTGTCCTCCCAGCCAAATGTTTAAATATAATCATATAGCTCATGAAGTGGGTACTTTGAAACCATATATATTGGAAAAGCTAACTTTAGCTAAACGTCATGTTCACAATTAACATACTATGAATGTTAATGATTGATTTACCTGAATCTATTGTAGACATTCCTTTTATGTCATGGAATAAAACCAGACAGTGTATTAACGTGGACTATGCTATAATGAAAGAAGTGGTAGGGGAACCCCCTCTCCTATCAATAGTCAAAACGTGAGGTGAAATTTGTGAGCCATTTCCTGGTAAACCCCATATAGATCATTATGTTGATTTTTCAAGACAAACTGTAAAACACACTTTTGTTTGCTTATCATCACCCTTCAATGACCACCAGAGCATTGCATTCATGGGCCCCTTAAACTTTTGTGGAGGATGTCTAGCATTAAATCCATGGATAAAAGTGCAGCTATGTTAGGAATCTGGGCGCAGGAAAGTGTGTGGGATTCCTTGTGTATATTGAGGGGAGCAAACAACGATGGTTGTAGAAATAATATAGGCCAACGTAACCACAACTAGTCACGTCAGACAACATAGTGTAAGAACATGGGGGATAAGTTAAATCCACACTGCATGGAAGGCGGGAACATGAAATTCGTGAAGAAAAGAACACCCGACAGGCTTGTGGTCTGATATGGTACATCCTTGTAATGTTTTAAGACAAAGGCGAATATGTAATGTTGTCTGGGAGTTTGTAAAGGGCATTAATTAATCACCATCTTGTATGGGCAGCCGATGTTCATATTTCGGCCCATATTTCTCATTGGTGATATATTCTACGATTGTTGGAAATCAAGGTTTGCACTAGTTCACCTTACATTTGTACAAACAGTGATATTATAGCAGACTAAGAATTCAATTAGTTATGCCCACCGTTCACTGGGCTCTAATCGGCCGAGGGTATATAAGAAATGTATGGGCTTAATCGGCCGAAGTTCCCTAGTGGACGGTGGCCATCAGGTGAAAGAGGGCTCTGTCTTGTTATCATTAATTTAAAAAAGATTATCAGTATGTAGGGCCTATACGTATATGTGTAAAACAACCACATAGGAAGTGGGACATGGTGCTTAAATACGATATGTTGGCAGTGGTGCGCGAGTTTGCTTTCACGGCCATGGGATGTTTTTCCTAGAACGTGTCAGCTTCTTATTTTCTAAAAATAGTACTATTGGATATGACTCAGCAAATGTATCGGCACGAAAACATACCTCACATCGCTATTACAAGACGACGATGTTCATTATAAATCGCGGTTAGTTATACATATTATCCACATTTTATATATGTCGAATCTTGTCCATGTTAGGGAGTGGTCATTTTTTAACAACGGGGGGGGGGGGGGGTTGGTGGATTTTTGCGCAAGTGGGTCAAATTTTTTTAGTCCCCCCCCCCCCCACAGTAGGGGTCATAATTTGGTCCCCCCTCAGGCAAGTAGAAATTTAGCGCGGCCGACCCCTTTGAGCTATAGTAAAGCGCGGGCTTTTTCGCTGAAAAGGGGTACAATTTTTTTGGTCCCCCCCCCCCTCAAGAGGGGTCCACATTTTTCTGGTCCCCCCCTCAAGAGGGGTCCACATTTTTTTGTCCCCCCCCCCCCCAAATCCACCAACCCCCCCATGTTGTTAAAAAATGACCACTCCCTTATGGCCAACGTCCACTGGGGAACTTCGGCCGATTAATCCCATACATTGCCTACATAAATTTGGCCGATTAGAGCCCAGTGGACGGTGGCCATTAATAACATAGCATGGTGAGGTGGCTAAACGTAGTTACAGTGGTTAGCCATAGTGCACATGCATTGTGATTACAAAGTAATGGGCAATTAACCTTAACCTTTTAAAATGCTATGATAGACCGAGCTGAGAAGGGAGATCACATTAATGGGGATAAACATAGGATATGTGTATGCTATCGTATAGACAGAAGTATCTTATTTAAGTTTGGTTGATGTTGATGACGCTGTATATTAGAATAGCTGGGGAGCTGCAGGCACATATACTACCGGTAGTATATATAGAGCCTATGTATTGAGACCCTGCATGGGGAAGGGGAAGGGTTGTGGAAGAAGGAAGTGGAGCGGCACCTGTGCTTCCCTACATACATGTGCAGCAGCACTATCTGACAGAGGACAGGCGGTAAGGGGTTGAGGGGGGGGGGGACAAAAACAGGCGGGTGGGCTTCACGCTGCCTGTCTGTGTATGCACCTGTCAGCTGGTTGGAGTTATCAGGTATGTGGCTGAAGCTGTAGGCTTTAATACCTTGGACCTGCAGGGGAGGTATATATAGACAAGCACATTTGACACTGCACCTCTCCGTCTAGAGACGAGGACAGTCCAGCACATCAGTGTGACAATATTTTGCCCGATTATCATCTGTTAAAGCCGACACCCACCCCCGCATTATACACATGATCCCCAGCACAGACTACATACACATTACATTGACATAGAACAGACGCTCCCCTAGAATCCTCCCACCCATGACGTCACAGCACACAGTGACTGGGCCTGACCCCTATGTATAACATAGGCCTGCATGTACATACACTGGTACGGAGATACTACTACTACAGACACAGTCCTAACTGTCACCCACATTCACCGAGTTACTATTATAGATGCAGGTCTCAAATAGGGAATTCCCCGAGGTCAGTCGGTGCATCCTTACTGAAAGACTGACTCCGCACAGAATACCAGATGAGTTCTGGGTGGTCAAAATAGTTAGGGGATTTTCTAAAATTCTGTTAAAAATCACAGGTGCCCCTATATAAATTCTAAATCATATGACATGCAATAAAACATGGTTCTTGGAGGTAAAGGCCTTTGTTTTGGGGTGTATCTGAGTTGGGTCTGAAATGAATTTATTCACTGCAGAACTGGCCGGTCATGGAGGTTTGTAGACATTTGGGAGTGGCATTTCAGATTTTCGTGAACAAAGTCTCCTTATACTTTAATAGATTATGTATGAAGGTTCATTGTAGTGACGTATGATAGACTTTTCCTTCAATACCTCCTTATAATACAATTTATTGCATGTCATGCTATATTAAAGTATAGTGGGGGAGTAATTCCCTGTCTGAGACCTGCACCAGATACAGTTATATAAACTACAATGTCTGGGGGATTATTGAAAAGTTAATCATTCAATTGGTTTAGCTTAGTTTTAAATGTTTTGGGACAATTAGGCCTACTGGGGTGTGCAATGTTGGTTGAAAATCATTAAAATCCACCTTTTTGGGGTAATTGACAGCGACAAATTTGAGGATTTATTATGTTTAACCTATAGAATCTATGAAAATGGGCCTAGGTTCATAGGAGGTGCAGTTTCTACTATTGAATAGACCCTATTAGGAGCACAGATTCCATTTCCCCATAATAATCCAGGTTTGGGGCCTGCAGAACAGTTGTCGGTGTGATTTTCTGCGTAAAGCATAGCTCCGACAGGCTGTCTCCGAGCATCAAGAGCTGTCCATTGGCAGTTCATAGCAAGCTACACATTGTTCTGACATGCATATTTTTTTCAATGAACATTGCCCAAATATGTATGCTTAAGAATGAGGTCAGGGATTGATAATATGGTATGCCATTGTGGTCAAAATGACCACTTTTTCATGAATTTGTAGGATTTTGCACCCGATTATTGCCATCCTTAATACATTGTCATGAGAATATTCACACAATTCAATAGAGGGCAATATATTTATTGATTGTAACATCATCAGCAGCCCCTTAGTAACCTGCCTGTGCAATTTTATGGCTCTGTCAGCACTATTTCCTATAGAAATTCATGTTTTAGCCTATAGAAGCTCAGTCCAGAGGTCAAGGGCTGGAAACGCTACTATTTAGGTTGGTAGTTTGACATAAACAAGTCTCTGTATTATAGGAAAGAGTTGCATAGGGCCAATAAAATTTCATATTCATACTTCAAACACACAAGGGCACATGAAAAAATGATTTTCAGAAAATATGAAAAGCACGCCTCTCCATGCAGGTCTCAAATAGGGAATTCCCCGAGGTCAGTCGGTGCATCCTTACTGAAAGACTGACTCCGCACAGAATACCAGATGAGTTCTGGGTGGTCAAAATAGTTAGGGGATTTTCTAAAATTCTGTTAAAAATCACAGGTGCCCCTATATAAATTCTAAATCATATGACATGCAATAAAACATGGTTCTTGGAGGTAAAGGCCTTTGTTTTGGGGTGTATCTGAGTTGGGTCTGAAATGAATTTATTCACTGCAGAACTGGCCGGTCATGGAGGTTTGTAGACATTTGGGAGTGGCATTTCAGATTTTCGTGAACAAAGTCTCCTTATACTTTAATAGATTATGTATGAAGGTTCATTGTAGTGACGTATGATAGACTTTTCCTTCAATACCTCCTTATAATACAATTTATTGCATGTCATGCTATATTAAAGTATAGTGGGGGAGTAATTCCCTGTCTGAGACCTATACGGAGGCAGTTTAGTGGGATGCCATTCTTACTGTCAGCAATGGCCGACCGGACGTAGGGGGCGCCACTCGCGCGAGCGCCAGTGGCCCGGATCTTGCTGCAAATACAACAGCTAGCTGCTTTTTTTTCCCATACTGAAGCATAGTAACTGGCACCCTGTGCCTGTGTATTCAACCTTTGCGGCCCCGATTTAGGGCCTTATACCCCCTACAAATCTTAAATATTTTAACCGAGTGGCAAGCACGATATGGACATGGATATATGTCAGCCATAGATCCCTAGCTTTAAAAGAATTTTGAGAAATTTGAGTTTTAGCGGAATTTCTAGTACTTAAGCTATATAGGTTGGCGGCTGACTCCGCCGGGGTAAACAATGATGGATATCTTCTCACAGCTAAGTAAATACCATCAATCCAATGGCATATTTGGCTTATAAAGAACCGGGTGGGATAATTCAAGCAACTTTATCCTTTTCCCGAGGAAATTCGACCCAAAAATGACAATTTGCAGTGTTTTACTGAAGCACAGTGTAAGTGAGTGTGGATTCCGATGCGCGTAGTCACGTGACCAGTACAAGTCTGCCCGACAGGGAGAATGATAGTGAGAGGGGACCCGTCACTCACTACACATGTAGCAGGCCTACATGTGACATGGATATAGAGTATACCTAGACTGAGGGTTGCCTGGGATCCAAATACAACATATAGACGGTAAGTGCTGGTTACCATGGTTATAGAGGACTGGCCTGGTGTGACATTGTATTACAGAGGGGTACCAGGGGATGTATATGTACAGGCTTATGTTCCAGGATATGGCTCTGCTGATACTTACATACTACTCTGTGAACAGCAAGGTGGTGATCTAAGGCAGAACGGGAAATCAGCTGTAGCACATGCACCGCATGGTGCACATGTTGTACATTGTACCCGGTAAGGAGGAGATGGAATATAGATATGCCGAAAGGGGGATGTGTTTGCTATATATGGTTCACAACATTGAAGGCATTAGCGGTGACAGGCGATGAATGCTGATCCCTGGGAGCTTAATATTGCGATCATGGTTAAACCAAATCGTGTGACTATTTAAAGACTACTAAGGTGATTGTGTGTAGCAGAATGGGAAATATGCTGAGTGGGGGGAGGATTAGTCTGATAACCTTATCTCTCACCCACTGGATAAGGCCAGCCTTCTCATAGGCATTAGATAGATGGAGCTGTACATGATAACCAGGTACATGTAGATGGTTAGTGCCTGTCCACTCCTATTGCTAGTCACTTTGATTTGAAGCATGGAAGACATTTCAAATACATTGTGTGGTTTGATTCTATACGGTAGTATCTATAGCCATCTGATACAGTAATTCAAGCCGAGGAATTGGGACGAGCCCATATCCTGTTAGGTATCCATGGATCTTTTTTTTTCGCCCGGTGTATCAACAATACTCTGTCAATGATAGTGCAACATCAGACTAGTCCCTGTAGTGTTTGTGCACAGTTAGCCGTCCAGTCGTGCTGTGGGTGTAGTGTGAAAAGTAGACATTATGACAATGTAAATTGACAATGTACTGCGTGTGACTGTCACAATGCCAAAAGACAGCTGTTGCGTATACTCCCCTATAATAGGCTTATGTGAAATTCTATGAGGTCTCTGCAGTGTATATAATACAAATGTATGTGTTCATCAGTTGTATCTATGGGTATGCGCTATAGGTTCACTGCAGTGCCATATTACAGAGTTCCCACAGGTCAGTTATGGTTATGCTATTATGGTATTTCGGCTTATATACGTATTAGATAATTTCTAGCTGCGATGGGAATTAAGCCTGTGTACACGGAACATGGATGTTCCCTAACTCAGAACATGCACATACAATGTGTAATCCTTGATTATACATTGAATCTATATATTAGCTGGTCTTATGGTCAGAGCACACCACAGGATCCCCGCCTGTTATGTAATATAGTGGGTGACTGTAAATGTCATCAATATCAATAATAAAGTCCTGCAGATAGGGGGCATGATGATTGAAGTTGAGGGCTAGACAGAAAAACGTATTTGCACTATACATATGATAATTAACTTCATCCTGCTGCCATCAAGGATATATGTGGGTCACGTTGGTGCCACAATTGTCAGCCTCTAGTACAGCCTCGTGTTTGATCAGTATACATGTACATCCAGACTAGCATGTATAAACATAGAGCTGGGACTCTTCATGTAGTACTGCAGATATTGGCTGTGCCAGCATCATAGGATGAGAAATAATATTATATTGCATTTACTAGACCTCACTGTAGATTGTAACTGTAAATAAACCCACCAGCTCATTAACTGCAATTTTATATTCACCAGTTCGTAATAATACGCTTTAAAGCAACCCTGAGCTGTAATTCTAGGCCCTGTTGAAACACCTGGAGACGTAAGCGTCTGTCGCCATAGTGAATAACTAGAACGTAATCAGAGCTGGTTATCACCACTGTTTAAACTCTTGTGTAATTCATTTTCACAGTGGGATAGACAAAGGGGGAGTTGTCTGTATGCCCACAGGTAATAATGCTGAATGGCCTGGTGTACAAGTTTACAGGTAAACTGTAAGTACATGTGTATCCAGGTGTTATATGAGACTTGTGTGTGATGGGGAAACTGTGTCTGTGTATCGGGGAGACAGGTTCATCATGTGGGATATTCATTCAGATGGGCCATGAGGCTGATACTGTGAAAGAGACGTAGGATGAATGCTATTCTAAATTAGGAGAACCTTCAATACCTGATTTAGTTAATGATGAATTTACTCCATGTCTGGCCTAGGTCCTATGTGGTAATGTATAGCATGTTCTGCGTGGTATAGGATCAACAATAATATATCTACCACATACACTTTGATCCATCCAAGCCTCAGACCTGACACACCCACAGATCCACCCCATGGATGGTTAATCCCCAGCACACAAGTGACGGGTCTCACCCATATCACTCCACCCTAAAGCTCTCATCCATAGTTAATCTGCTGGGACCGCTGCCCCATATCTCACCCTACCAGACACACTCAGACCTGTTCACTTGTTACCAAAGGGTCATAATAGGACATGCCTTACTTCTAGTGACTCATGCTTGTTTTTTTCATGTGTGTTTATAATTTGAAGTAGGAAGTTTCTCTGGCTATTGGCCCAGTTGTAGTGCGTCAGTGACAGCTACTGAAATTATACTTATTATTGCAATGTCATTATGTGGCTAAAAGTGTGGGGAGGTGAGGTGGGATATCCCCCGGCAGCAGGCGCTGACACCTTTTCGTTTAGTTCCTTCGATCTATTATGTTCTGTTGTGCCGTGAATGCGTTCCTCCACTATACATGCAGTGTCGTACACTATAAAAGTAAAGTCGGTTGCTTTTGTGTAGGTATATAGTACAACCAACTGAAGGTAGCCTGCCTATACAGTGTAGCTAAACGGTAGAACTTCTTTACAGTATAGTGGGGAAACTCCACCCCATTCCAATCACAGAGAAGTGGAGGGGACAGAGATGTGCCACCCTCTAAAAAGGATAGATATGATGAATACAAATGGCTTCCAAAATGTATCTCTCCTACATAGGGTAAAATAGCAACAGACTCCCGAATCTGAAGGGTGTTAGACATACCATGTACGTAACACGTTATACGTGAGTCAGAGGCCTGCAAGAGGGTGCACACATAAATAACTTGTGCACCTTCACTGACCTCTTTACGACTCTTTTCTTGTCTCCTCCTCTATTTCTATCACCATAGGCAGCTTTTGTCCTGTCTGGGTGAGGGACGGGAACATGTTTAGGCCAGCTCTGGTTGGGTACATCGTGTAACAAGGTATAATTCTGACCTTCCTACTAGGAAATTGTAGGGGTGTGGTTTGTCCTGTATCTCTATGTCAATATTGTTCTCATGATTTGACGGCCGTAGAGAAATGAATCCCGGAACCGCCAGTGTAAGACAGCAGATCCCTCGTATTTAGGGCCTATGTGTGTAGGCTATACAGAGGGAATACCGGTAGATGCTCGGTTCCAACTCAATGCCAATGGATCTGTCCGATCCTGCCGTCACCAATGTCTACTTAGGGCCACCGTCCACTGAACGTTGATCGGCCGTCAGCGAGTATATCGGTGTGACTGTATAGTGAGCTAATGATATAGTGCATGGATGGATTGTATGTTGAACCAAGTTGAGTGAGCTGTCAGTAGCAGACATCCAGTTTTATTTTGAGCCTTCCAATATAGCATTGGAAGATATAACTATAAGCTCTCTATAACTTCTACAAAGTATATTAGATTGGGATATGAAGCGAAATGGAAATATGAAAACGATATTATTGGGAGTTTGCTCGGTCTCTCTGAAGGTAAATAGTTTTGCAGGTTAACCCGTGAGATTAACATAAACACTAATCACTCTCGCCTTTCGATAAGCAGGACATGATAAACAGATTAATAAGAGGCGATTAGTGTCCCCTGTGTGGTCTGTAGAGGGGTAGAGGTTCGGGCAGGATATCAATACAATCTACCCTCCAAACACCGAAGCCAAAATTGTCGTCTGCCAAGCTGGGCGGCAAACAGTTTGGGTCGTCATTACGAGTCAGAATAGGGCCCCGGCCTGTAATATCCCTACATCCCCAGGCACACCGGCAACTAGCACCCAGCCTTAACTCGTTGTCGTCTGCTCGATTTCCCAGCTCCAATAACTCTCTCATGAGACTGCTAAAAATATTTCAAAATTAATTTTCGCTTCATCACCATTTTCTTTCTATGGACACGTTTGGAGAGGAGTGATAGATCATGGGTTAATAGTGCCGTGGGAGGATTTATACTGGGAAAGGCATGGATTTTGGGAATGGAAATGAGAGAAATTGGAAGAAATAGGGTGGCGCATCAGACGCCTGATGAAACAGATCCAATACAGCCAGGGACGCGGTCAGCAAAATTCTAGTAGTGCTGCAGACAAGCGCTAGGGGGCGCCTCTGTTGTTGGCTGTGTGATAAAAGAGGGGTATACAGATAAAGCAGATTCGGAGGGCTACACAGAGGAAAATGTGAGAGTCACCTGGACTCACATGCCATAGCCAGACCCATGTCGCCAAAACCACCCTCATGTGAGAGTCTAGCTGACTTTGACTGTAGAGAGAGTCCAGCACTGCCTGACTTTCATGAGAACGAGAGTCCAGCATTGGCCGACTTTCGCCTTTCCACGGTCCAGCACTGCCTGACTCTCATTATGATGAAAGTCAGACAGTGCTGGACTCTTGTTGTGATGAAAGTCAGGCAGTGGTGGACTTTTGCTGCAGTCAAAGTCAGGCAATGCTGGACTCTCATGTACGAAAGTTCAGCACTGCCTGACTTTCATACTCAAGGGTAGTCTGGCAATGCTGGACTGTACCTAGAGCAAGAGTCCAGCGATGCTAGACTCTGGCTATCGAGAGTCAAGCCAAGCTGGACTCACATATGGATGTGAGTCTAGCAATGCTGGACTTTGGCCTCAATGAAAGTCAGGCATAGCTGGAATCTCTTCTGTACAGTAAGGCTAGTTGCTTATTTGCATTTGGGAATGATCTTTTTAAATATATATATATTACCTCCCTGACATCTGTAAAAATAAATCCCATACAAAATAGTTATGTTTTCCTGAATAGGAAAGGGTGTGCAATCACATACCAACAGTTATTTAGGTATGTAACAACACCGAAATACATGTACCAACATATGTCAGAGGTAATACCCAGAATCTCAATATATATTATTTCCAAATCCACAAAAATGGTGTCTAATACCCTACCATTAAATCTCAATATTGTATTGTGTCCCCACCTGGTAGCAAACAATGAAGGCTCAGGCTAACTGACCCTTATCCCAAAGTCAGACATTGCCTGACTGTGGATAGACAGTCAGCCTGACTCTGATATGAACATCTGTTTACCCTGACTGTCATACAAGGATCAGGCTGACTCTCAAATAGGAGTTATTTTATGGGACTATCAAAGGAGGCTCAGCCTGACTGTTGTGAAAGTCCAGCAGACTCTCTTACCTGAGTCAGGCAGTGCCTGACCCTGGGGAGAGTCCAGCTGACGCTCACTTTTTTCTCTGTGTATGATATCAGGTTAGAGGCCGGTCAATAATGGATGAGCTCTGTGTGAGGCCTCGGGTATGTGCCACATCCAAACAAGTATACAGTGGTACACGAAACTGCCAAAACGTTAAGGGGGTCCACTTTTATTCTTGTTGGGTCAACGATCCACCAAAATGTCGGTCCCTACGAGCTTTGGGCGTGACAATTATTTCGCAGCTTTAGTTTCATGTAGGTGAAGTAAGTGGAGCCCATGTCATGTTCATAAGTAACTGGATGAAATGGGGTGTTCAGATTACTGTAGTTGGAAACGTTTGTAATGATATCATTAACCACCAGCAATTGCCTGTCATATTGAAACAATAACTGCCGCATGAATAGGGGGGGTTAGCTAATGCCGAGTACCGGTGACGGGCACGTATTTATAAGATAGGCAGGAACACTGCAAATGACATGCAGTACATAGTGATATAATTAGATGTGTAGCAAAATGGTCGGTTAATGTAGGAAAATATTTCAGGCATAACGTGTAAAATGGTCACTTGACAAACTGAACGTGAAATCCTTTAGCTGAGATGCATGTGCTCCTAAATGGAGATTCATGGCAGTAAACCTCATACAGGCACGTGATACTTAGTGCAGGCACCGGGTAGTAAATGTAATGGCGCAAATGTAATGGCACAAAATGTCGTCTGCTAAGTGTTAACATTAAGGCTGGTGTCAATGCGTTGGCGGCGTAATGGTTGAAGTGTCGGTTGCAGTGTCACTGTCAATAAGGCTAGGTGACGTATGTCGTCGTTCAGTGATCCCGTTGCCGTATTTCCAATGAAGGTCTGGCACATCTAGACGCTTACCAAGCTGACCATTTCATAAACTTCACAGGAACAGTGGCGGATACCGGATTTAAAGGGGGGTGCGCGCTATAGGAAAAATTCTCCATTCCTAACTTTGGTGCAAAACTTTACATTTAAAAAAAGTAAATTTCGCCCAAAAAAGCACCGCCCTCTAAATCCGACACTGGGGAGGTGGGGGATGGGGGAGCGGACCCCCTCGCTTTATAGTTAGTTTAAAAAAAGGCGGAACATATAGAATTGGAAATGGAAAGCAGGCTCTTATTCAGTTATCCTCTAAAACTACGTACCGGTACTCACAGTTACAATGCTGCCATTATACAGGCGGCACAATAGGGGTAACCAGTCGGTTCTATTTATGGGTGATTGGGGATCAAACAAACCCACTGCACTGTGCTGGGAGCAGGCAACAGGGTCAGTCCAGGTAAAACCAGCCAGTGGGGATCAGACAGTGCTATATAATATTATGGGTGATTGGTGCCAACTGAGGGTGAGTATGGGGATGAAAACACAGCTGTACTCAGTGTGTGTATAACCATCAAATCTCACTAGGTAGTTATATATATCCAAAATGGTTACCAAAGGTAGATAACTCATGTCTCTAGTACATGAGCTTAATGGGGGTGGTAGAGGTAACTGACCCCAGTCTACAGTAACCTTATCCTTGATAACTTCCTCCCTATCTTCTGTCAGCCCATCTGGGTCTATAGTCAGTCCTTTAGCTGCAGCAGCCTAACACAACTCTATGAGTGGAGCTTTTGTAAGTTTAGACACAGTCACACCATGTGCCTTAAGATGTGCCTGTAACTCTTTCACAGAGTGAGAGCTCCACATTCTGTCCAGTTCTGCCATGGTTTAGAAGTGATCCCCATGCACTGGCTGATTTTACCTGCACTGACCCTACCGACTGCACCCAGCACAGGGCACTGCGTTTGTTTGATCCCCAATCAGCTGTAAATAGAACAACTGGACAGCCCTATTGAGAAGAAACCCCTCCTACCAGTGTCGGTATTTAAAGGCCATTTAGGCCCTAGAAGCGCTACCGTTTCAATACAGTTTTATCTGCCGCGACTGTACATAACGTTTGTGGTTGGGGCCTGGTTGGAGCATCAGTCGTCTCGCCACCCAGACACCTGCTAAACACATTTCTGTACTGTTATTACCATGGTTCTCACATTATGTATAGCTTCGGAGTGTGTAGTGAATGACTCTTACTATATTTGCCCCTTTCCCTAAGCTAAACTTCTTTTCTCCTTTTTTCAATGTTAAACAAAACAGGAGTGAATCGCATAACACCACGTTGGCTCGCTGCTTATCCAGTAACTAGGGACATCATGAAATAGTTGGATATTCCTGTTAAAATACTATTTTACAGGCCACTGAAGTCAGTGAAAGCTCGTTCTTCCTGACCAAAAATTTGCTAAAATCTAGGAAAATATAAATATTTCCAATTTGAATGAAAATGACAAAAAGGAAATGCTTGGGTCGGTCCTCTTTGAAGCTCTAGGACCGAGTTGCCTGAAACACCTTTTCTTTTTATTTGGCCCTAGCATGCAAATGTTAATAGCTGATACATTACACAATGGTCAACCTCTGTTCGTTAAGTAGCATACATGTATTACTATATGTCCAATAGACTATTGGGCATGGCAGATTAGCACAATGTATAGGCTAAACATTTCTATTGCAGAAAGGACGTAATGATTGTGATAAATATGTATTGGGAGACCACGCCCTTACTTTCCCTACGAACCTATTAATCATCCCTGACTGACTTCCCTGCCAAGCCTCACTCTCGTTAGCTGGTGGTGAGAAAAATATAATACCCCATCCGACATGTGACTATTTCAGACGCTATTTCAAAATTTCCCTAGTGTCTCCCTGCGCTCCATAAAAAGAGACTTTCCGCACTATACCCGTGTATCCGTGTTCTGCCATTGCAGATAGTAGCTGTGGTTGTGTGGTGGGTCTGAGCCTACTCTGTGGGTATTAATGGGGAGCTGTCACATAGAGTAGGCTATATTCTCTGGTGGCCTGAGTCTGAGTGAAGCTTTACACTACCCGGTGCTGTTTTTAGACACACTGGAGGGCAGATTAGGCCATACAGCCCATATACAACAGCCACTCTTGTATGAACTGCCAGGATTCCCAGGACTTCTTTTCATTTCATTTCATAGAAAGCACTGCAGAAATCGATTAAGCTGTCCCCACAGTGGGGTGAAACTGTTGGTGGACATGATATCTTTTGATGGACAGAAAGGGGAAACATTACTTTACCAGATAGCTGTAAAATATCAAATCAAAAAGAAATACTAGAATAAATTCAGTTCATTCAAAAAGGTCACAAACGGCTCACTTCCCGCATGCTAGTCGGACCCCCCCCCCCTCCATGTTGCAACCATTGAAAATAACATTAAGTAAAAGGGGAGTTGAATCGATTTACATTTGCGTGTTGGGTCCACAGCATCCCAAAGTAGCATGGTATGACCGCGTTTAGAAGATAATTACGACTATAGATCGAAGAAAGCTTTTAGTACATTGAGAGATCAGAGGAGGAGGTTTAGTGGAACTAGCCGCCGGCGTCATACCTAAATGTAGCTAATGGTGGGCCCTAGGCAGTGATTAGAGGGAAGGTGGAGGACAGGGAAGAGTTATGCAGCGCCTATATATATGTATACGTATAGGTCACTGTCCTTCAATATTGCCATGCGGGCCTACTTACAATATATCACTATACCTGCCACAGTCATTGGTTATGATCCATCTAATTTTACAGAACGTTGATGTCAAGAGAAACATCTGGGAGTTTAACTCTGAGCCCTATACGAGCTGACCTGCAATAGCTTGTCGGCCCATCAATCCGACCTACACAGGGATTTACATAATGTACAGGTTGTGCCGCCTGGAGGTAGTGCTGGGGGGGGGGGCTACACCTGCGCATGGCGGCTGTCAATAAATAGATCCGGAAGTCGGTCTGAGCAACTGAGAGAGTATTACACGAGTAATTGGGGAGCAGCTCTGGGAGCAGCTCAGGGTGAAGCTGCTAGCTGCCGTGAGCAGAAGGCCAAGTAGACGAGCACTGAGCAGGTTAACGAGGGGTGGATTTAACAGGGTGTGAGGGGCTTACCTTGTGGTCACATGAGCAGCTCATGGCCCCGAGGAAGCTGCTCCCCCTCCCCCATACTCCCCTTAGCCACGACTCTACTATCTCTGGGTGCCAGAGGCCTCCCGCCTGCCTCCCTGCCTTTGGTTCCCGGGCGTTGGTTCTTTCTGGATCGTGTATTTCTTCTGGTTTGAATTCATGAGTCACTCACACTAACCCATTGGCCTTGTGTGTCCTAACGGGCTACCCCTCGCGCCCTCTTCCCTTAGTAGCACACGTCCTTCCTTCCCTTACTCCCTCTGCCATCCCCTTCCTTCCTGAATCCGGATAAACAGTCAGCACCCCTTTCCCCCACCCGCCACACGCACACACCTTTCTATATGTGGGTCTTTTCTCAGTCCAATTCTAGACACACAACATCCCTCACTAAAATACCCACCTTCCCAATTATAGGGCTCCAGACATGTAAATTCGACAAAGCGACAAGCCCCTGTTTTAAGCCTTATGGACAAGGGACAAGGGCATGCTTAGGGTTAGAGACAAGGGATAACCCTTTAAACTGATAAAGGACAAAGCCCATTTCTTAGGATGGACAAGGGACATTGCATTGGCGTTTCTTAGGATGGACAAGTGACACAGCTACTGGGGCCCTAATTATGCCCTTTCAATACGGCAATCCTCATGCTCCTCACCAGACCACGTTTACCCCCAATGGCAATTCGGGAACAATTCCTGTCATTGACTTGCAATCGTTAGTAAAAGGCTCGCCGAGGCCGCAGTATAACCCACTTTACATACACGTACAGCAGGCTATTGACAAGACTTGATTTCCTTGTCCGTCACAGGAATAAGCTTTATTGACCTGACCTTCTCCCGGCCTTCCCCTTCTACCGAGCTGCATTTTTCTGTTGGGGGCCGTCCATAAAGTACGTCATGCCGGAGGGGGGGGGGGGGTCTTGGTCAGAGTGTGACAAACTATGATAAAGGTATGGGAAAAAACGTGACTTGGGGGTCACAGAGCTCAGTGCATCCAAGAATAAAGCCTTCCTTAATCACAATATCGTAAATGTCACCTTGTATTATTCAAACTGTCTGGTCAATTTATATTTCATAGAAATGGTATGCATACATTCTGTGTAGGTCTATTCCTTATAGGCGTGTGTGCACCAGGGACACTGGGGAAGAAATACTATACTGTCATGTGAGTCCGTTCTATATAATAGCCATATGCAATGGCACTGGCGGAGCAGTGGGTTGGATGAGTGACATTCCATGGTCCCCAGGCACAATACCGATGCCAGCTAGTGAGATGAGGAGTACTAGTCTTTTATTTTCTCTGACTCAGAAGTTGTCTCCAGTTGTAAACCTGATCCTTGCGTGCTTCAACCTCACTCGCTGGCTGTTGTGGTGACGTGTCTGCTGCCATTGCGTGTCTGTTATCAGTAGCACTCTGCTATCTCCCTCTATACCCTGGGCACTATGTCCATGTGCATCACAGGGTGTGTGTGCATGGAGGGGGTGGAGATGTGGAGGGGGTCTAGGCTGCTGCAGGTGCCCTCTTCCCAGTCCCTGTCTGTCCCAGACGTAATGTGAGCTGCCTTGTATATTACCTGTTGCTATGGGAATGTTCACAAATATGAAGTCATTTATTGACCAAAAGGTTACCAGCCCAACCCCCATTGCCATTCTTTTTGGATATTTCTATTTGCACGTGCAGTCCTGGTAAAGGCTCGTCACTAAGCCAGTGACGTTATTTGTGAGAAAAAACAAACATACAACTTACATCGGTTGTTCTCAAAATGTAACAACTTGATTAGTATCTGTCACCTTTGGCATGATACCTAAAATAGAAGAAAACTTGCTGAAGTCGTTTAGCTATATAATAATAAGCAATCGCAGATTTTGCATTGGAAAACTTAATGCGTCGTAATTTACTTACACAAGTCCAGAAGGTTCGAGCTACTTTGTTGGAAACAGTCGACTTTCCGTTTGCTGACCATATAAGTCGTACCCTGAAACGCACATCTTCCATTGCCCATTTGGAGAACGGAATAAGCGTAAGGAAAGGGATTACATGAATTTAAATTAATTACAGTTGCAACTTCGGTACCAAGCACTCAGGCTCTTCTTTATCGTTTTCAGAATTAAATTGTATTCAACCAGAAACCTCGAACAGAAGGGGCCACTGTGTTTTACGTTGTCCGTGGGTCGAGGATTGTATTCAAATTGGCGACGAACACTGTAATGTGAAAACAAATCACCAGTCTGGCCGTATTTATACGACTCTCAGCAGACCACAGCACCGACAATTATTTTTGACATTATAAGGCAAGTGGCGGGTCATCTGGATAACACTTGAGTATTACTAAAAATTGCCATCAATTTGTCTTAATGTGATTTCAGCCGGGACAGCTCAGAATTGCAATTGCTCAAAAAGTTTCACAATGAGCGCAGTGAGGTTGAAAATCTAAAAGAACTGGTATTGTAAGCACAAGAAGGGAACACTGCTTCATTTATTTATTTCATGGAGTCAAGTGATTGATTGTGATTGTGGATTGAAACATCTGGAAACAGTATTGAAAAGACATTGGCTAAATACTTTAATATATGATGCCTATATCTTCTCAGAATGGCTGCATCCCAATGATGAGTAGAGGAATACACAGGGTATATGACTCGTAAAGCGTGGCTCTTCCAGTCCCTGTACCACTGGCACCTAGCCATATTGGGGTGTGTGCGTGTATGGGAGGAGAGTTGCTGCTTCTTGTGGACTCGTCCCCAGCAGAGAGATGCTGCCCCTACTGTGGCCCCAGGTAAACAGCAGGCTGTCTGACAGGGCCATGTGACCAGGCCCCAGGCCCCCACACCAGACGTAACAGGGCACACACGCGTGTTTACCCAGCAACAGGCAGGGGGCAGCTGGGGATGCCATCTCTGTCTGCTCCAAAGCTGCATGTGGATATTGCAGCTCACAGTTGTGGGCAGTGTGTGCCCACCGGTAGCAATAATGTCGCCGTATCCATGCTGAGTAGGTACCTCTTCTGTAGCCAGTCTGGAAATCTCAGTTATAGTATACTAGATCATGTTAGAATGGCCTCGGTTTTACCTTAAATGGCGTAACAGGGATGACGTGGAGTATGAACTGACTTTTCCTCAGACGCTTTATACATATTTGTGGCCAGGCCCATGAAAAGGGATACTGAGGGGGGAATTGACAATTTAAGTTTGTGTCAAGATCTTTAAAATGAGATATTATGAGCTAAGATATTCCTGGTAGTTTTGTCAGAATCATATCTTGAACATGTGTTGTTACTTGTAACTAAAAACGACAGATACGCTCTAAATGCACCGTATCCAATGATAACTACTGAAATTGATGAAAAAATCAGATTTTCTGAAAAATATCCATAAAAAGTTTGAATATTCTATGTAAATTTGGTTTCAGTAGGAATTTTCAAGGTCTGTTTTCAGTTTAGAGTTACTGATGGGATTTCCAAGAAACTAGGACCAAAATGCTCCATATGAAAAAATTGGAATGGTTTCCATGGCAACCAGAATTTGCAATATGTGCCTATTTTTTACAGAAAACGTTCCATTTACATTCCAAATATAGAACATTTACAGCAAAAAAGGAATAATTCTCAGAGGACTACTGCATTCTCCATAAAAAATTACCTTAAAACATTTTTGGGCATATCTTTCACTATTTTGCCATTCTTATGCCCCTAGACCGGCCATTTCGTGTAGGTCTACATGAAAAGCTTGCTGAAGCCATCTAAAAGTTACTCTGTACATTTATGTATTAGGGGATGTTATTCTCCATGTTTATTGACCATGTATTCACAACCTTTACCCTGTGCATAGTCTGGCCCCGGGTTATGGCCTCAGTCCATCCCCGTCCTAGGCCGGACTGGAGCTGGTTGCCGCGGCCTTCCTGATAAAAGCTGATAAGCTGGGTACCAGCATGTCCCTGGAAGTGATGGTTACCTAGGGACAATGTACCAGTCAGTGTGTGTCTTATCAGTGCTGATAACCACACCCAGCGAAATTGTAAATGGCGGACCAACTGGGTATGAGTCTACAGCCCTATACATGGAAAACGCAGTAGTACCCACTGCACGGTAAAGGTGGTCAGCCATATCCATTACAGCGGAAACACATCCCCCTGACAGACAGTGTAATCTGCCTAATCTAATCTGGTGTTATGGCAGGGTTCAATCAGCGTGCTGAGGAGAAGATTGCTAATTGAAGCCCCAGGGGAGCACGCTGTCTTCGCTGCCTCTATGACATTTGTTAGTACTGACCCCTGATGGGCCCGAGGGGAACTAGTATCCTAGAAATGTCAATGAACGTGTTGGCTAAGGTTGGTTTCGCCCCCTGGCGGAAGAAGAGGTAGGATAACGTGGGTGACTTTTGCGCAGTGCCCAGGGGCAGGTAGAGCATGGCTGGTGATGTGTGTAGTTATCAAATGTAGAAGAGCAAGATTGTGCTATATGATGGAAGGCACCCACGCGAGTAATTCACGCTTTATTTGCACATACTTTTATTTATGGAAAGTTAGCTAGGTTCAGCAGCAGAGTTTAGTGCCGTAATACTGGAGGTTAGGCGCTGCGTAGGCATGGTCACACTTGCTTGTTTTAGACATACATGTATTCTGCTTTATAATTGATTAGAAGTGGAGTCAAGTTCACTATATTGACTACTGGGTATGCATGTTGATGCCAAGGGGATCGCACTGCTACGTGTCTCTGATGACGAGGAGTCAAGTGAATTTGACTCTCTGATCCTGGAGTCAACCGCAGTTGATCCATCAAACGAAGGGGAGTCTAAATTGACACTTGCATACATGAATACATGTAGCATGCATGTATGGTATGTAACAAATGTCTGAGGTTTTACCAACGGCTCATGTACTAAACTAGTGTTAGTTGCCTCATCTGGTGGTATCCTATGCAACTAGTATCAGAGTCAACAACTTTCCTATTTCATGAAGAGATTTCAAACTACCAATGAGTCTACTGTGGACGGAGTCTACTACATTTGACTCTACATTGAAGGCAGATTCAAGTTTAACATGGACCAAGGGGCATGACTGCAGTAGCTGTAACCCTTCTAACAGGGTCATCATGACTGCAACAAAACTAGAGTTGGCTCTGGTAAAAGGGTCCTACCGACGCCTTTACTTTTTTCTGCTTTTCTCTGTATATTTCCCAGCTATATGTACGCGATGTGCTGACAATGTGCTGTCAACTAGAGTTGCATAAGTAAAACCTATGTACACTGCGCCCGCATATCTAGGAAGCACCTGTTCATTATACTGCATTTGCATATCTAGATATGCAGAAGGTGGATCCAACTCATCCAGCTATACTGTACAGTAACCACCTCTGTGGAGACCAGGCCAGGACTAAACCAGTACGTTATAGACCCAATCTATATCATAACCGTACTAAACTGTAAACGGTACTGTCATCTCCTGATGCTTAACAGGTAAGCTACAGCAGGGACTAATGCATAAGTGCTGACATGGACACTCCTCTATATGGTAGGTAGTGTGTCAGTGCAATTAAGACTTACCGGTAGGCTTATGTCTGTAAGGTCATGGGTTGTAGCCTAATTGGATGTATCACCTTGATGTGGAGGTTGAGTGATTAATGCGGTATTGTATAAGGCTACTTATAGTAGTGATAGCTATGTGAGGTGGTCCTTGATGGAGCGTTTTAATGCTCCTGTTAAGCCAATCAACCGAATAGTAATCAGTGAATTTGCTCACTGATACACACATACATACACGTTAACTCCCCTTACTCCACTTGAGTCGTACAATATTGTCCACTCTGGAAGCAGTGGTCCCAAGAGAGCACTTAACCTCTGAATGGAAGCTACATGCTGATTGGTGGGATGTCAGCTTAACGATAAGGTGGGTTGTGGATGATGTCACAGGCTGTTAGCCGTGTCAGGGGGAGTATCAGTGTGGTTACATGGCTACAAGCCAGAACACAATCTTGGATCCATCACAGTGTATTAGTGCTGAGAATATACTATAACCACATTGTACATGACTTATATCAACAGCTGATCAAGGTAGGCATATTTTAATCCGTTTTACGTCAGCTGCAATTGACTAGTATTATTTATATCATAGTCGTTGTGCCGACCATGTGAGACGCTCTCTACAACGTCTACCTCATTGAGGCCATGTCCACTGATTCCTGAATGCAGTTTGTGATAGGGAGATAGAACCATTTTACAACTAGTATTATGTTCTCTAATCCAGGTCTCTAATTATAACAGATCGTTCCATTTGAAAACCCGAATCCAAAATTGAACCGACATGTACTGACGATTTATTGTTAAATGCTACACGTTGGACTGTTCTGCAGGCATTAATGGCCAAAGATACACGGCACGTGAGGTTGTTGACCGTAATGACTCGCTAACATGACAAAGGGGAGCAACACCACAAGAGATCTGCGCGCGCACCATCTAACTCACCGGAAGTACACACAACACAGTGGTGACCCCTGGACCCGTTATGCTAACCCTGAGACAGTAGAGCTACTCTCTGCCTTCTGTGGTGTTTCCTATAGGGAATACGAGACGTCCTTTGAGTCTTTGTATGCTTTGTTTGCAAGTAGCGTATAGGAAACTAACGTACGTCGTTTGAAACTATCAGGGTCGTCACACTGAGAAAGACAGGCCTATTTTGTGTACGCTATACAGCTTTGGATTGGGAGCATACATCAGTGTATAGTGTGGGCACACATATTACATTAAGAATGCATGGCTTCCAAGAAAAACAATTTAAAATTCCAGTCTGCTCTTGTAACACTGTTATGGCGTTACTGCAATCCAAAAGGCAGCTGAGAGCTTCAATGCTTTGTAGGCTCTTATACACGGAGACCCACGCACGTCCGTGACAGCTCTCCTAGGTGCGCGGACAAACGTTCTGAGCGCAATCTTAATCCTTTCTTAAACTATCTTAGACTATCTTAAAAGTCTTACTAAGCAAATGAAGAGGGCGCCACTAGTAGTGGTAAGTCTACACGCAGTCTACACAGTCCATCTAGACCCACCCACCACCCACCTTTTCTTCTCTTATCCAAACACGCATAGCAGTTTTCAGTACACCAGAGCCACATTGGCAGTAGGTCTATTCTAGAGCCACTACCCCATTAATGTCAGAATTCACCACCAACAAAAGAGCCCCTTTATATACTTACACCAGTGACCCCTATAGATTTGGCTTGGTAACCGTGTCCCTGCTGTGACACTGGCTAATGATGGAGTAGTGTGTCATTTAGCACCGTGTTCTCCATGATGATGGAGCAGCTCGCCCAATAATGGTGGAGCAGCTCGCCCTGTATAGAGTGATATGGTATTGTGTGCCCTGAGCAGGTCAGATAGAGCCATGGTGGGTGGAGGGTGGGTGGGTGTGCCACGCGGGGGTTCTCCACCATTATAGTGGCTGATAACAGGCATGTTGTGTATAGGGGTAGCAGCATTAGCACCAGGTCACCCAGGCCTCCTGGGAGGTACCCAGCCCCCATACAGCCCGCTACATCACCGTGCAGATACCACATAAATATCACATATATCTCATGAATCTATTAAACAGCGCCTCAATCACACTGTATTTGAAGTATCATATGGAGATAATCGTCTGATTTAGGAATGTACTACATATACTAGGATAGAGTGCACCTGTCATCGATGAACTTAATCACAGATCCTCCTTCCTTAGATGTTGAGCAAGGTGCTGTGTCGGCCTTTGGTGTAGGCTTGATGAGAGGGGTATGGTATAAGGTGAGGGATTAATACCACTGCCAGCTGAAAGGGTACTATAGATTACTGCTTAGAGGGTTGGACCCCGGGGACCAAGATCTACAATAATACTAGTCTACATCCATATCTAGTCTCTTCTCTACATCCCTTAACTACTCATCAGTCAATATGAGGTACTCAGACTGGCTCACCAGGTCCTTATTCAGAGGTGCAAGTGGGGTCATGCAGTGCTAAGCAATCACCACAGCTTTCAGGGTAGATGGATGGACTCTTTTTTTTGCTCTCGGATGCCTCTCATAGCCAACATTGTTAGCAATGAACAAATGTGCTCCAAATGTAGGGAGGTTGTTTCGCATTGAAGCATTCATTTATTCCTATTTAGCCGTTTTGATTAAATCTCCCCATGTTATCAGTCGCAAATGTGGATAGAATAGGATCTTTAGTATTGGTGTAATGGTGCCTGTGTGGACTAGGAGACGGCGGCCATAGAATTAAGCATGCAGACCAACAGAAAGCATGATCCGCACGGGTGTCCTTACATTTACACCAAATAAATGGACGGGTGATTAAACTACCTGGTGTTTAATCTGTCGGGTGTTTAATCTGCCGAGTGTTTAACTCAAATATCACCACGTGAAATGACATCTCACGGTACCTAGTCCTGGGTGAAAAGCATACATGCAGTGACCGATCATTCCCAGCTGTGCCTTGGATACCGCAAGTGTAATCAGTGGCAGCGGAATGCATGTGGGTGGATGAGTGAAGGGGCTGGGTTTAGCACTACATGTATCGTGCATATAGGAAGATGTCGAGGAGGTTGACATCTGGGAATGGGGGAGGGGGTGGGGTAATAACAGGTTGAGGGGGACCAGGTACAGAATAACGTGGTTATATATTGAGCATATCCTGACATGTATTGTGATGCACTTGTCAGCCTCAGCCCCGGGCTGCCGCCGATAGCTTTGTAATCCACAAGTATGGTTCCGTGGTGGTATTATATATAGACTGCCTATATGGACCATCCCACGCTCGATCAATAAAGTAATAAATGACTCATTTTATATATGTTAAGGTTACCTTGAAAAGAAGGTCAACGTCTGCTCTATACAAATCGTGGCTTGGTTATAATAATATGCCAATAAAGGTGGGAGCTCCGGTAAGCGGTGTGAGTAGTATATGGAAAGAAGTATATTTCCCTGGCAAATCCGATACACGTTTCCCAATTATACAATTTGAATTCCGGGGATCATCTTTCCGCACGTCAATGATGACAGGGTCAACTAATGAAGTAGTCTACCAGAAGTCCATATCATCTGTACGTGGGATGCTACTCAGCAATGTAAAGAGAAACTCACGGATATCTACTGATATAAAACTGGATTCGGTAGAATGTGAGCAGAATTTACATAGTATTATAAGTATACCTGGATGATAGAATGTCACTTGTCAGTGTCGTCTGGTAGGTCTCCGTGCAGGGGAGTGGCACCAGGGGGGGGGGGCGGGGGGCATTTTAGGTGAACTCTAAAAAGGGTCAAACCTAAAAGGTCAAAATTGGCCAGAAACTCCCCTTGTCCGCCCACTTTGAAACCGCTTGCCACGCCCCTGCTCAGTGCTCTCGATATATATCCGATGCACAGGCCTAAACAGGGCGTTCTGGTGGAGATGGTCCGCAGTGGGTTGGTAGTATTAGAGTAAAGGCCTGACACTGTGGTGGTTCGGTCATCCAGGTGACCACGTGACCAAACACTACATACAGGTAGTTCCCACAGTAAGCACCAGGCCTATACTGGAGCCATCTACTGTCTGATGTGTACACTAGCTGTATGTACTGTTTGGTCACGTGGTCACCTGGATGACCGGACCACCAGAGTGTCAGGCCTTTACTCTAATATTACGAACCCACTGCGGACCATCTCCACCAGAACGCCCTGTTTAGGCCTGTGATCCGATGTAACGCAGGGGATGGTATGACGCTATGGGGGTGCCGGTAATCACCTTCTCCCCAATGTCAGTTGCTCCAGGGCACTTAGCTTATATATCTATTAATGCATTTCCCCATTAATCTCTATATGTCAATTGAAAGGCGTTGTCATAGAGTCTATTGAGTTAGATATAATACACAATTCATACCATATTCCTACATCTATATGACACATCACGATGTCACCCTAATTTGTCAGACCCCCAGTCCGTCAACCGCACCCCTCCACTTTCTCCCTCTCTCGTGTTCACAACTTTTCTGGCAGATCAACAATCTGAATTACAAATGCATTTCTAAATTTTAACTAATAACAGATTGCATTCCCATTAAAACTAAAAGATTGCATGTGGGACCAGGCATGGTGTCACATCCCAGTGGTGTGGTGTGACATGGCTCGGCAAGGCCCGACAAATACACATCATAAAACTTATGCCCAGGACCAGCCTGACACCGGTGGGGTAGCCTCGGCGTAGAGCACCATACTGCCCGTTATCATCTTCCAGCCCCAACCAACCATCAACCCCACCCAGTTCTATAATCGCATACCATACCGTCGTGTTTAAGCGCCCCGGTGCTTATAACTTTAGTGGGCTGGTTACCCCCGGCGCTCCCCCTAGTTAGTGGGGACCTTCATGATTGGGGCATGGAGGAGTAGAATAACTAGCGGGAGCCTTCCATAATATCAATGGGCATACCGGATTTAACAGGCGACAGAACTCGAGGGGACAATTGGTGCCCCGGTAATGGTTTTCTCCCTCACCTCATAGATGCGGTCATTCAATTCATAGATTCAATCATCCATAGATGCGGTCACTGCTTTATGGGGCAAGCAGCATATATATATATATATATATATATATATATATATATATATATATATATATATATATATATATATATATATATATATATATATATATATATATATATATATATATATATATATATATATATATATATATATATATATATATATATATATATATATATATATATATATATATATATATATATATATATATATATATATATATATATATATATATATATATATATATATATATATATATATATATATATATATATATATATATATATATATATATATATATATATATATATATATATATATATATATATATATATATATATATATATATATATATATATATATATATATATATATATATATATATATATATATATATATATATATATATATATATATATATATATATATATATATATATATATATATATATATATATATATATATATATATATATATATATATATATATATATATATATATATATATATATATATATATATATATATATATATATATATATATATATATATATATATATATATATATATATATATATATATATATATATATATATATATATATATATATATATATATATATATATATATATATATACACATATCTGTCCTACTCCAAGGCAAGTCTACTATTTGTGGAAGGCTACCTTGCTAACTTGAGATATGTCCCGTGAGGTACTGGACTTTAAACAAATCAATCAATCAACCCCCCGGCGCTTATACAAGACAGGCACTTTTTCGAGATCCATTTTTAGTGCTTAAGATTTATTTCAAGACCCCATACCCCCAGCGCTTTTACAAGACCGGCGCTTATTCAAAACCCTGCGCTTAAACGCGACGGTACGGTACCGGCTATTGGTTATAAGTTATCAATGTCACTACTTGCTGCCACTGTTAGTGAAGCTAGCATTATTCCCGGGCAATAGTGCAGTATTGTTGTTCGTGAATAGTTGCCTGTGGCATTCGACCCCTAATACACACCATAATTGACAGAAATAATTCTATAGGCCTGTACATTTTGTACTATATATAGCCTAGGCCTATACTTGCTCCTGCCTTACAATGACCCATTTCACGTGATGTATCTCACCTTGGTTACCTGGATGCTGTCCTTGGTATGCAGGCCTATATCTGCTATTTCAAGGCTACCCACCCCATTGTGAGGCCTACTACTGGGTCGGCCCACAAGGCTAACACACTGAGCATCGTTTAATACTGAGTTGCATACATTTGGACATTGTATATATTCATCAGCGTTCCCCTAGGAGGTGAACTATAGGCATAACTGTTTTAAATTGTCATATAGACTTGGTATATGGCCATGACGAGTATTGGAGGCACTGCTAACCTATGCAGTAAATAACCAGTTCATCAAAGTTAGGCTATAAATGGTGAAGATAAAAGATCAAATAGCCTACACCCCCATGTTCCCCTGTGTATCCTCTGCTGTATTTATTGAACGGACTGATGTAGAGTCGATACGATAGGATACGATAACTTTTGAAGCCACCGAAGGTGGTGACAGGCATTCAAGACCCGGTAATAGCCACGCCAATTAGAGTCGGCTGTAATATACACCTTATATAGCCTGTGGCTCAATGTGAGGATCACTGGGAGGCTAATTAAGGTAGACCGCTGTCCTGACAGCTGCTTGATGCCAGCCCCCCCCCCCCCAGCCTCACCCCCTCCTATACGTACCAGGGCCAACAAAAATAAAGGATGTTTTCAGCTTTTGAAAATCTAGGGTAGGTAGGTCGGATATTCAGCCTTTTTTATTTTTCTCTTTTTTATTTTTTATTAATGCCTCAAAGGTACCCAGAGATTGACGATGCGATGCCGACTCACAGATTGCAGCCTCGACTAGTGGACCATCGAATAAAAAAGCCCAAAAATGGCCTAAAACTATAATTGAAAATGGATAAACATGTCTAGGTTCGGCTCTATTTTGCTAGGTAGGGTAGGGTAACCTGAGATACAACTTTTCTTTTGCCTAGCACTAGTAGTGTAGGCCCTGTCTGGATATTGCTTGTTTCCTCCCTACGATATCTGTTTATTACACACGCACACCTTGGGCAATGCCCATGAGGATGATTAGGCCTACTGGGCTGCCAGCAATAGGTCCTACACGATCTGCCCTTTCCGTCCCTACCTTCGTACTTCCTTCCTTCCCTACACTACACTTCTAATACATCCCCTCCCTACTGTTTACTCCCCCTCTTGGAGTCCTTGTCCCCGGAACGATCCAGTCAGCTTAAAGTGTCGTTACTGCGGTCATGAAACAAACTGTTGCCATGGAAACGTCAGATTATCCGCGGCGCGCTGCACCTGAGACAGGTAAGCTGGCGTCACGTGACGGCCCTGGCGGCATCTGATTGGTCAGCGTAGGTTGTCCTTTGATGGGTGCCCACAGGAGGATGTGTGGCTGGTAGGGGGAGGGGGATACCAGAGGTAGGCAGGGGACATCCCACCAGGAGGGTGGCCGTCAAGCTGCTTGTATCCCTATACACACAGCCTGTCACCCACCTGAAGACCTCCTCCTGGTCCTGCTGGTCCTGCTGCATGGGTGCCTACCTGCTGTTACCTAGCCGGCATCCCTAGAGGTGGAGCAGTGCCTCTGTCTACAACTGTCACTACTGTTCTACACCCACGAGGCTGCATGCAGCCAGCAGCAATAACACGGGCCACCAGCAGACAACAGGGGCGGCTGCTGACAGGTGTGAGGAGGGGTAGTAACATGGTAGCAGCACGGCTACTGCACGGGGGCAGGTGTGGGAGCACACTGGAGCACTGATAGGGCGCTGCACTGGGGACTACTCACTCGGCAGGACTCCAGCACCACCCCAGCACCACTCCACACCATGGGCTCTCATCGTTCCTGCAGCTACAAATGTGCCCTATAGGGCAATGAGCTGTTTGAAACAATTTGTAGACCTAGTGTGTATGAACTGAATCATCCTTCCCTTACTAGAGTAGCACCTGGTTCTCCTTGTGCATGGACGGCACCACCACCTCCCCATGGAGGAGGCAGTGTTGTCCCTGGGGGCTTCTTGGTGACGGTGATACCCTGAAGATGTCAGTACTAATGCAGCCAACTCTCCTCTAGTTCCCATGGGCTTCCCGTCAGCCTGTCTCTATCTGTCACACAAGAAGGCTCTCTATGCTAATAGGGAAACCACTCTATTCTGCACGGGCCTGTATTACGTATCATTCCAGGATCTCCTGCTAATACGAGCATCCTAATGGGGAGTGGTAGGGTGGAGTTAGATAATACCCTGCAGGAGGACGCAGATCTAACAACACCTGCACCCTCAGCGCCATTCTCTGTCCAGTGAGGACTGATATTGGTTATTGTTCCTAATGAGAGGACAGACTGAAAACATCCTGTATGATAATGCTCTCTGTATATGTTAAAGGGACAGCAATGGTCGAGGCAGACACACAATCTGTGGCCACATCGCCTTGGGCCAGCTTTACGTGCCAATACTTGGTGGGAATAGCCAGAAATGTGACCCCTCGTCCATAGAATGTGTTGGGCTGCGTGGTTTTGTAACAGAACCTTCAGTGTCCCTACTCGGGTTTCTACACTACTAATTCACCATAAGATGTGGTCATCAGATATCCTATCGCTACATTGCAATTTTGTAACCTATCAGGTATCACCCAATGAGAGACATCGGGAATCGGTCATTACATTATTGACTCTTATGTATATAACATGGTAGTCATGTATTTGACATTAATGACTTGGTACGTATGGCCAGTTCTATGGAGTGCCATGTGTTAATGGTTAATGCATATTACAACACGTTGACCAGTCAATACCAGTCTGCTTGCATATGTCCCCACCTGACGTCTGTATCTATCTTCAACAATACTCCAGGCACGCTGACCCGTCACTTACCCCTTATACCCTGGATACACAAGTGTGTGGTCATCAGCTGTCCAGCTGCACTAACAGGAGAGTATTAACTACCACCTGTCTCCTCCAGTGGGTGATACTTGCACATCGTCCTAACCACTCATTCCTGTGTCAAACACCTCTTATCCATCAAGCCAAAATTTAACTTTCAAAGCATGGGAGACCAGGGAAGTTTTATATAGAAGAATAGATGCACTTCACCATCAGGACTTATAACCACATAACTAGCGGTGGGATCCCCGTAGGAATCAATAGTCATCTAGGATCGAACTCGAGGACACGTTATGCCCATTTTACATGGGTATAAAGAAAGAGGACTACTTCGATTTATTTTCGTTTTCGTCACATTGAAGTAGATATCCTTGTTCGGGACTTGAGCAGAACTGTTTAGAACGTAGGTTTAGTATTTTACTTGTTATTATTATTTCAATGTTATTGATAGCTTTTTTAATTAATATTGAAATAATTTTGAAGTCAATGAGAAGACGTTCTGAAATGTCATTCGCATAGATTATGAATAATGTATACGTTAAATTCTACACGATTGAAATGTATCAACCAGTGGTGTGGGGCACAGACGCATTATGATCTTCAAAACCTAGTTAGCTGTGTTTTCTATTGAAAACAGTTGAACGAAGGATAAGTGTGTGTGTGTTTAGACACCTAAACCATGCACAGAATACCTGCCTTCTGTAGCATCATTGTAAGTAGTACATCGGTAGGGGTCATGGCCCAGGCGTTATTAAGCCTGCTTGCAAATTATATGCACTAATCCAAATACCAGACTGCAGCGGATCACCTCTAATTAGTGTACCTATAATGGTCTTAGTGAAAGGGTCTAGCCGCCTTAAGCTTAATACCCCATGTAAAGCTAGCCTTAGATATATACATATAGAAAGATATACATATAGAAAGATAGAAAGCCATTGTATAAATCAACAATATTCAACATTTTAGATGAATGCGCCATTTGCTTGTTTATATACACTAGCAGAATACCCTGGATATATAGGGATATCACCTGATTGTGACTTCTATACTTGTGATATACACTACTGAATCTGAATTAGGCGCCCTTAGGGTATATTATAGCAGCTGGCCCAATGATCCAACGCCTGCTGCCTGATTAACCACTAACTACTAAGGCCACGTGTGACCCCCAGCCCTCACCATGACCCCTCCCTCCTGTCCCCGACCCTGCTGCTCCCGTCCCACCTACAGCTGGTGGTCTTCTGTAGGGAGGCTACAGCTCCCACCCACCTTCATGTTCCCGGGTTAGGGTAGACTGACCTAAAGGTAACCACGTACCATGAGATGTCCACCTTAATTATGTTGTTATTCATGTATGGTATTGTACTCATTTGTCCTTTTCTGGAAAGAGTATCACTTAAAGTGTACTGTGATACACAAAAACAGAGCTTATCATGAATTAATGACTACAAAATTGAGGGGGTTATCTCATGGTACATGGTTATCTTTAGGTCAGTCTACCCTAGGAGGTGGGGATCGGAGGGACCTTGGACTGCAGGGTTTTGTTGGCAATTATACGCGTTGAATATGATACAAGTAGTGGAAGGGGTGACTGATCATATAGGTATAAATGGCACTCCAAGGACAGCACAGGGCATCATTTTGTGGTGTTATCTGCCGGGGTTATCTCTATCAATCTCACATAAGAGTTTTCCTACGTTTGCAGGACTTCCTACTTTTATGCTGGAGTTTCTGTATTGAAATAAGCTAATTTTCTACAGAAAATTGACCCTTTTTTTGAGGATTTCCTACTTTTTGCTGACAAGTGAGTGACATCTCTGGTTAAGTAGATCTGTGTACCTTGCTGCTTCCTTCCCACCAAGTATTCCGTTCTAAATGACAATGGTCTGGAGATGATCAATTGATACCAATATAACCCGTATATGCATAAGAAGGTATCATATAGATCTATGTGCTTAGAATAGCCATGATAATAATGGAACCTCTTAAGCTGCGAAGCAAATCCCTTTCTTCTTCCTTGTCCACACAAACGTATACACACTTTTGCTTTTTGTCACCTATCGATTTACCGAGCTGGCAGCAAGGTTGAGTGCAAATATTACCCCATAAAAAGTACATCCACCATCTGTGGACCTGTCAGGCGTATCGCCATATCGATCTGTAACGCACCATTACTCCCAGCGACCCTGTAGTGCCAGCTGATTGTTTATAATAAATAAGTATACTTGTATACCAGGGAGGTTAGATGTTACAACTGCGTTTTTAGATTATACTAATCCCCTGCGCCGTGTGTTGTTGAGAGACGGGTTTGGACTAGAAGTATGTCTTCTATAGTCACGTGTCGGTGTAATCCATTAGCGTTACGTCTAGTGAGTAATCTTATGACCATTATATATGTTTCATAAAAAGAATCAACTGGAGCTGTATTAACTAAGACACAACGTTATGTATGATGAATTATGGTTGAATATTCCATTAGTTATTCTCACATGTAAGATTTCAATCAAAGAGGGTGCATTTTACTTCCAAATGCTATTATATTATGTATGCCTATTTATAAGAGGAAGATGGTGACCACACCCACATGTTGCACATGCGGCTATAGCAGGGGTACAGTACCCATCTAGTACTTCAGGGCATTTGCTTTGTTGCAAATACACTGAAAAGGGAAACTTTCATCCAGACTCTTCTAAATAACTGTCATAAAATAAACAAGTTAGAGGTTGTCTAACCTATCAGTTTACCATCCCACAAACCTGTCTCCAGACTCATCTAAGTGACAAGGAAACAGGTCTTCTAGCTGGAGTAGTCCGAAAGAAGACCCATTTGGCATGTGCCAGCTCAAAACCCGACATTTGCCAGCTCCGGGTTCTATTTGTGCACTGAAAACTTAGGAATATCTAAAACTAATCACTATTGATTAGTTAGAGTAATCATAGCCATTTGATTAGTTGAGGGCATCACCGTGATTACCCAAAGTCATCATCTTGATTAAAATATTTGCCACTAGGGGGCCATACTAGACAGTAATAAAACATGCAGTTCCTACTCCAGGCCATATATGGATTCATATCTACATCAACTCTAATCATAGAAACTTATAAAATGATATGTATGAAGAATATTGGCACATAAGGAACTCAAGTTATTTACAAGTAAGATTTTAGCGAAATTTTCAAGAGCATACACATGTGCAACTATGCACACCTTTTTTGTGCCTGAAACTATATCTACTAATGTAAGAATAGGCTGCTGGTTACTGTATTCACAAATATGCCTTATTAGGCTTGCTCTGATGGCTAGAAGTGCTCTCAATCAGGGTATGATGACAAGATAAAGGGGTGATTATAAACTTATAAGGGATTGATATCTTGTTGTAAAGAGAAATAAATTATATGAAATTAGTCATAGATGAATTTAAAAAAAGTAATCATAGTGATGACCCAGGGTCATCACATATGATTACTCTAGTGATTACCAAGTACTCACTTGTGTCACAATCACCGTGATTACAAAAAGTAATCACCCTTGATTACTTTTTTGCCCATAGAGTTTTCAGTGCATGGGATGGTAACCTGATAGGTAAGACAACCTTTAACTCGTTTATTTAATGACAGTCACTTAGACGAGTCTAGAGACAGGTTTACTTTTCCAATGTACCTGTCGTATTTTTCTTCAGGAAATCTCAATTAACACTGTGACACAGAGTGCATCTGCCTCACATTTAGAGCAGCATGTAACCATCTCTTGCAAGTTACTATCTGACACTGCATTTTGCATCGTGGTAATTGGGCTGGCATTCTGCACGGATATTACTGCCCTGGCGAGGCTCCATTCGTGCATCATGACGACAAAGGGCGTAGTACATGAACACGCAGTATTAGGTTAAAGTTCTCATAAGTGGCCGAGAATCAGGGTAGGGTGTATCAAAGGCTTGTTCTATATCGAGTTATATGTCATAGGATACCATTGCCGCTGTTAAGGGAGTGGCTAGGTTATATGGTCGGTGGCTTCTTATCTAGAGGGCGAGAGTGCACAATGAACTGGGTTAGTCTAATCAATAGAATTCAATTTGGGTTTGCTAATTCAATACTCGACCATGACGTCCTCTCGTTTATAGATGTTACAGATATATTCATCTTATATTTTGTTACTCAACTTATAGATCCAATATGGGGAGGGGGGTACTCAACCCAGTCTTGGGTACGCAATGCAAAACCAAATAACTATTAGAAAATGGTGGGCTGTCACGGGCCGAATGGCTCTGTTGGAGGAGACATGGGTGTGACATTATGAACAGGTCAATTGAACAAAGGCTCCCTACAAGTTGTAACAGTTAGTTTTTGCTCACATTCTCTAAAGCCATAAACACTAGTGCAAATGCAGGCCTCCTGTATAATGCCTCCATAGCTATTTATATAACATTTTAGGGTTGTGGTTGAACTAATCTACACATGACTTACTCCCATGTCATAACGTACAGCCATGTCTCTAGCATCATTGAATGGAAATACAGTTAGGGTAGATTCACCCAAAGACGGACACACACATTGAGTCGGACACCTTTAGGCCTATATTTTTATAACTGTACATATTATTTATGTATGTGTGTGGATAGGGAGGTAAAATCCAAGTGTTCTGCTTAACAAGAAAAGTGAAAAGTCGATAACAGAAAAACCATAAGGATAACTAGCAGAAATAACTTAATGAGACCTTTTAAAAGAGGTGTTCCAATTTCACCTGAAGTCGCACACCAATTTACAATTGGTTTCCATCAGTCTACAGATAATGGAATAACCAGAATTATGAATTTAATACAATATACATCAAATATTACTAAGCTTATCTGGCGTTCTACCATCAAAATATGATGATCCATTAACCTTTTTAATGAGAATATACACTGTTCTGGTACATGTTAAGTTCATGGTAGCTGAGCAGATATTTCCCATGGGAATATCTTATATATATTTAATGAGCATTGTACCCTGGAACTATTGGATCACTCCTGGCTGTAAAATTAAGTGCTCTATCTTTTATTTCCTTAAAAAAAACTAAAGAAAACTAAAGTGTCCGACTTCTGGTGAAATTAGCCTTTCTAATTTTCAGTTTTTGAGCGACAATATTTCAGTGAAAATTGTTTTATAACCTTTAAACTAAACATAGGTCATGAAGTGTCAATCCTCCCCTATTCGTAGCTGTGATATTATCACTTGTAGGTGAAATATAGCCTTGCCTATACTCAATGGGAAAAGGCTCGCATTGGCAGTGCCAACGAGCGTCCGAAAGTGGTGAATCTACCCTATTGCCTGTGGCTTTCTTCTCACTATAGTGCATGTATCCTGTTAATAGAAAGGTCCTAGGTATTGATTCTGGGAACATGATACTGCGCTTTTTGAGGTGCTAGTACACCCACTGCCATATAGCACTGCCTCTGAGACCTCATCCGAGTGTTGTGCATTTACGGCAGTGTCTGGGGTGGCTATGCGGCTTACAGTAGTGTCTGCCATTCACCCCACCCCTGGGAGATCCCTCTAGTAGCCCATGCATACATAGGACCGATAGTAGCGGTGGCTGTGGCATCTTGGCGGGGTAGTCAGTGGTGTAGAATGGAGGATGGATGGCGTGCAGGGAGTAGGGGGAGTCGTGTGTCAGTAGGTACACACCTATTGACGCCGGCTCTGTTCCTCCTACGGCTATACTTTGGCAGGGGTAGACATAGCGATTGCTGACTCAGTTGTATCAACGTCTGTAGCGACTTTCCGCCATCTGCCTTATTGATATTGAATTCATGCCACCGTCCCCGCCGTCCAACCATTTAGTAACCTGGCCATCAATTGCCTATTGTGAATAAGTTGTAGTTATGGATGAAGACTTTAAAGTTTATGCATACATGACAGACGCATTGTACCGGGTAGTTTAGCATCTAAAGGGGTTGCATCAGTTCACCAAGCGGCAAACTCTACCTACTTTATACTATAGCAAAATATGTTTCCCTAAAGATAAAGTCCATTTAAGGTAGTTTACAACTGTAGTGGGAAGTTTAATTATGGTGATTCAGCTTCGATTATAAATGAAGCTGACGTGTTTAATGACAATACCATTCAGCGTTGCTTTTCTCTTTTATGTCTTTCAGACTTGGCTGTCAGTATCTAAATCTGGCCCCTTCGCCTTCCTCCAACCACGTCTACTTAGATGTCTTGACCTCTGGTCACTGAAGACTTGAACCTGCCAACAGAATAGTCTCCTACCAAGAATAGTGACATGAGCGCAGCCTATGACCACCATGACGTCCATGCAAGGATTTATCCAAGAGGGGGTCGACCTACCCAGTGTCAACCCCAAGTTCAAATACAGCAAAATGGCGCTGTTCCGCTCCCGTTCAGACGTTGGGGCTGCCATGTTGCGACGCTCCAAATCACTGACGGAGCAGCAGATGCGCACGCGTGTGCGTTCCTGCGGTGACCGTGATGACGTCATGACAACAAGTAACAGTTTCCAAGGCGTCCCCTGCGGTGATCTGGGTAAGAGTTGGGTGGCCAGGTCTCCCCAGAAGATAAACATGACCTGCATGTCTAAGAAATGTACATTGTTCCTGATTCAAACTGGCATGTTGTACAATGTATCTGTACAATACAACTGTGGTACTCTGTTCTTCCTTTCTACGACCCAACCCTACATTTGGTATATTATTGCACCGGAGACTGATTGTAGGCCCTATAGGCCTACACAGAGTGCCCTTGCCCCCACAACCGTTAACCACAGTGTATGTAGCCTATTGATACCATGACCAATATAGTAAGGTCCTAATTCCCTCAAACCTACATCTGACACTACAGTCAGCTCCCCCTAATGTGGCCACCCTTGGTGGTACCATGAAAAGGTAGATTCAGTGTGGCTGTATTAGATGGTGGCCATGAACTAAGAAGGCACTCTCATCCCCAAACCATGAATGGGGCCATCCATTTTTAGTACCACACCTAAGCACTAGATGGTCATTAACCCTGTCTAATAGATTGCGCTGCACCCTGTGCTATGAGTCTCTAGTACTATTAACTAAGAAAGCATTCTCTGTCCCAGATCCGCATTGTCATTTGTATACTACTACCTTGAACTATGAAAGCACTCCCATAGCCAGCCATACATGTTGTGTACTATTAACTTGAACTATGAAAACATTTCCTGCCCTAGACATGCGTTTTGTGTACTAGTAACATGAACTATGAAAGCACTCTCTGTCCCAGACCCACATTTTGTGTACTAGTGCCTTGAACTATGAAAACTCTTTACTCCAGACCCACATTTTGTGTACTACTACCTTGAACTATAAAACCCCCAAAGTCTAAATGCGGGTAATACGAGGGGTTTTGGCAGTATAGTATAGTACAGTTCTAAAACACGGGAATTTACGGTACTCACATAAACTAGGAAGGCAGTTTCTGCCCAAGACCCACATTTCGTGTATTAGGTCCTACTATTGCCGAAAATGGAACTTTGTCATAATCCACCTATCTTATTTTGTTCAACTCCCATTAACTAGGAAGATACTCACTAACCCATGCCCACAATTTGTATACTACTATTATGGCCAATGATGGTACACCCTGACCCAAACACTCATTTTGTATACTACTATCATAACCAAAGATGGTACTCCCTGACCCAAACCCACATTTTGTATACTACTGTCATAACCAAAGATGGTACACCCTGACCCAAACCCACATTTTGTATACTACTATCATAACCAAAGATGGTGCTCCCTGACCCAAACCCACATTTTGTATACTACTATCATGGCGAAAGGTGGTACCTACTTTACCAAAACGACATTGTGTATACTACTATCATGACCAATCATGTTACTCAATTACCCAGAAGCACCTTCTGCACTACCATGGACTAAGATGGCTCCCTGACCAAAGCACACATTGTGTATACTCCTAATGCTAAAATAACACCACAAATCATTCTCGTCAAACCTTGGTAACCATTTTGTATACGACTGCATGTATAATGTTAGCTGACAGACTGTGCATTGAGAGGTTTGTCATGTGGCGTAAAAGATTAAAAAGGAGTATCCTTTTTTTTGTTCATAGTGTCATGTGTAGTCATGTTAGTATCTTTAAATAAAATGGAGCTCTGTTTTCAATATTACAGGATGTTGAAAAGCTGGACAACGGAAGGAAATATCAGCCATAAGCAGGAGAAAAAGGTCGTCGTTCTATCTCCAATCGTTTCAACTTTCATGAGCTTCTTGAGTAGCCCCATCAGTCCAGCACTTCCAAAAACAGAGACAATATCCTGAACTGTTGGGCAGGTGGCTCAAAAAGTCAGAACTGTCAGTTTTTGGTCTCTCTCATTGACTGTAGCTTAACAGTGCTAGAAGAGGACGTAGAAGCCTTGGCATTTAGTACCGTCAACTATCGAGTGTGGACTATTTCAGAAATTGATTTGGTTTGCTGGTTTCTTCTGATGAGCGTTTGATGTTAATTGATTCTGCATTAATATGGATGGTTTTATTTGAAGGTTGTGTTGAACTGCAACGAGGTTGAGGTCTGGCCACCGAATATAATGGCTCTACATTGGGAACATAGTCACTTCTAGGTCTGGACACAACATGTTACCATAGCTATGTACCTTTATGATGCCTTAGGGACCCTCGAGAAGACCCACCTTCTGTAGTCATGTTCAGTGATGTTTGACTCAATGACTTTTTCCCCCATTCCTAGCTCTTTCAGTTCTAAACAGCGAAAGGTTGCACTGCCAAAATCATTACTGAATAACCCCCCACCTCCCACCTCCAAAAAAGAGAAGAAAATTAAGTGTCTCATCATATGGGTTTAAAAGAGTACCACTTTATTAAATAGCAAATTCTGCCTCTTTTCAGCCACTCACCCAGAGGAAGAAGGTGCTTTCAGCATGCCGTCCACCACCAGCCACAACCTGTCGGCGCTCGACGCCCAGCGCAACTCCACGGGCTTCCAAGGTCAACGTAGCAAGGTACGTCACATATTGTCATTCTGAAGGTCACGTCACAAGACGGATGTTATATCAAAGACTGAATACATGGTTTATATGAGCTGTGATGCGGGTTCTATCTCCAAACGTGAAATACCCTGTGGATTAGGATGTTTTCTATAATTATGTAGTAGCTTCAATAACCCTTCACTTCAAACTATAGCGATAGGTATATATATATATATATATAATATATATTGTAGTAGAAGGTCTAGACCTGGGCAAACATCGTACATGCAAATCTGCGGTTCTCCCAAAGGTACAATTATCACCTTCATGTAGGACTAGTATCAAACCTTTATATCGATAGAGGCTTTTTGTTTTATCCTGCTTCAAATCACCCCCTACAGATGGCATCACAGTGCAGACACTGGCGGTAAATGTGTGAACTAACAGAACGTGTGTTTTGCCATATCTAACTCCCAGTCTACTATGAGCCCACCATTATGATCATAGTACGGTGGTGGTTATCTGAATTCTGCGAGCCTCTTTTTGTAACTAATGCTTTCCAACAATTCCCCAATAATAGCTGTGTGCTTTTCGGTAAAGTTACATTTCAATCTATCTAATCTAAGTAACCTCTATTCACAAGATAGCAGGCCCCAGTTGAGCAGACCTCAAGGGCTATTCATATTTGATCTACAGGGGCCATATGTCTAGTGCTTGGTCATTGTCGGGCGTATTGTTATTACGCCAACGTATTAGTGTCTGAACCTTATCGCACTTCATTTTAACTGTTATTCATATTATGTTAAAATCGATACCAGTAGCACTTTCCTACCCAAACCTTTAGGTTAAAACAGTAGAATTAGATAAACGTTTATTGGGGTATATGCTACAAGTATAGAGTCACGTAGTCTTGTGGGTTAAGATTCGCTAGTACCTGGTATGTAGTCTATCTGTTCTGCAAAAAGACGCGTTACCTGCCCGGCTATACACACAGTTAAATAACACACACAACGTTGGTCAATAATACACTTGGTATAATTTATGTAGGAACTTCATTTCTGCCAAATCAGCTTCCCCTCAAGATGGCGGTATAATATTTAAAGCTTGTTGAGGCCTTATATTTAAAGGAAAATTGTCATCACAAGGCGATATTACCAAATAATCTGTATGAAGCTGCATATTCTGAGTGGTTTGTCGATGTTTTATGACCATCAGACATCGTCCGCGGACCACTTAGCTCACCACTCAGTAGAGCAGCACTCTGACACGGTAACGTATACTACACAATACAATAGTGGCTTAATACCCATTCTTTATATATCATAAGGCACCCTATATCCATAGGACACTCTTAAATAACACTGTTATATGCAGCTGGATGTTCGTTTCGTGTAGTATACATGTGAGCTTTTTCGGTCATAGTTTTTAGGAGGTGAAGTGATGGAAATTAATCTGTATCGTCTGAAATGATATCGGTAGTATAACGTAGACCAATTCTCAGCTATTTAGCACTATGATTTACAATAGCCACCATTACTACAATATTACAAATTAAAGAGAAATACATTTTGTAATCATCTAAAAACACAACCATAAATATTACTCGTTTCACTTCACCTCCAGTAATTTCATATTCAAGTACACCTTATTTAATAAATGAATTTAGTTAAAGTAAGATTTTGATTTCCTAACATAGTAGATCTATTTAAGGAACTTTCATTATACCATTACTATCCATCCACAGATAATATCGAAGATTACAAATATCTCCACCGTCTGCTTCTTGACAGTTTATCTACCCAAAGTTGTGTTAAGGCTGCTGTACCACTTCGGATATATAGATAGTTCAAATTCTGCATAGTTATCAAGAGTCTGCTTGTTGGAGTGTACTGGTAGCATCCCAACACATTTTGTATCTTTTAACCATGCTAAATCTAAGGAAATGGATGAGGGAAAATAAAATGCTTCCATCATTCTAGTCAGCACTCAATTACATCAACAGGGATACATGCCATCTACAGGGATACATTAGGTACAGTAGACTGTGTTTGTGAGTTGAGTAATGGAAACCCTCCTGGCTCCTCTCCACTTAGTACTAAACACTTAGTACTCGACACTAAATAACCAAAACCCCTCCAGAATGTAAATAGTAGTTGAGATTGGACTCCTGTCTAACATACTATTAAAACCTTCTTGTCAGAATCAATGGCAGATTATATGAGAGAAAAAATTATACAATCATCTGAGAATCAAATGAGGAAAATGTAGGTTTGAGTGTCTGAGGTGGTATAGCAGCTATAACATACAGATATACTTTATATAAACAACGCCCCCCCCCCCAAAAAAAAGATGGCTAATATCTACACTATATCATCTCCTAGCTACATCATTATGCATACATATATAGAGATGGCCCAGGTGTGTATTAATTTATAATTAAAACCCCTTGAAAGCCTAAGTATATCTTGGGGAGTCCCAGGGATATAAAATGTCACTGAAATTACTATACTTGTTGCAATACTACACAACAAACGTAATACTTAGCAACTAAGCATTAAGCAACACTTGAAATACGTATGGTGCCTTGTGAGAAGTGCTATGTTGTAAAAAGAAACACGCTGTGTGAAGCTTCGGTTCATAGCTTGTTATAAGATATGTGTGATAATGTTTCCTTCTATCATGAGGTGGAAGGAGTGGCAACATTTATATCTGTTGTTATTCATCACTGTTGTCAAAATTCTTTAGGGTTCTTAACAATGCCATGTTGTACTTATCACGTGTAAAAGGAGGCTTAACAGCTTGAGCACATGTGTAGTAGATAAACCGTTGTATTAAGTAGTAACTCAAAAATATCCAACATGTCATAGTAAATTATTTACCTGTACATATGCTATATGGTCTATAAATGAAGATAGGCCTATATATAGGCCTATAGAATTCGGCCCGATACCTTCATTAATACATAATTTTAAGTTTTCAGAATATGGGTTAAGTTGACTTTACCAGAAATCTGTCAGTATCACGAAATTCTGCATGCAACATGGGGCTTTAATAGTGACATTGGACAAATATTAGTGACCGGCCACGCGTGCAAAAAATGTAGACTCGCAAATGAAATCATCCTATCGGAAATCACTAGGTGGCGACAGGGAGCATGCTCGTCTCCTCGTCTCTCCCGGGTAGGCTCTGTACGTTTTAGGTAATCTTGACTCACTGACGGCAGATGTATCTAAGCCAGCTCTTTGGCCTAATTAACCACTAAGGCTGTGCTGGGGAGAGATTTTGAAGGTTTGAACTCAGCAGAGGCGGTACCCAAGTCTACAGCATAGTGCAAACATACATCACAAAAATAGCAGCAGTGCATCGGTTTCCCGCCAGGTGCCAGCACTTACAAACAGCAGCCTATATAGGCCTAGACCTAACTTGATTATCACTATTCTGGCTAATAATGAGTACCTTATTTTTATACCTACTAATCATCTTGTACATTTTATTCTTAATTTCAGTCGGAGGGAAAGCTCTTCAACCCACATGCACTTGAGAAATTGGACAAGTCAGCACAGAAAATGGCCAATCTCTCCAAACGCGAGTCTCTCAAGGTTAGTAGACGATTTTATCATCTAGATTATATGTGTAAACATTGTATAGATGTAGATGGGCTTATACATAGAACTACGTCCATCCACAGTTACATATTTCCCCGCATATTTCGTCCTTACATCAACTCGTATTGAGGTATAACTGACACACGCTTCATTCACTAGTTACCAGGTGGCAGCATGGGCTTACATATTCCCACAAGAGCTGCTCACCTTCTGCTGTCATGAACAGGCCCCAGTCCCCGTCCCAGATGTAGGGCCTACAACAGGTTGTTAACTATAAAGGCGGTAATTAATCAGCTTGTACAACCAATGGTATCAAGGTTGTCCGTCTAATACGGTCTATTCATTCGGTGTTGATACCACAGTGTCAGTATTGGCCTTTGTGCTCTGAGTGCGAGGAGTACCAGCCTTCATCAAGATATATGTGCCTTATCATATGAAAATGGAGATTCATATTTCATGATTTGACTAGTCTAGTACAGTGTATATCACTCTTTTTTTGTCAAATGAAAACATGCTATATTTAATACGCCGCATTTCAATAGTTCTGCATTACATCAAGCTACATTAGATGTGAGATATAAGACAACGTAGGTTGAATTATATATAGCAAGAATCTAATGCGTATTTATGAGAAAACTACCTTTCGTTTCTAACCTCAGACAGACATTTATCCGGTTTGGTCAGTAAAGTAAAATGCTGATTGAGCTATTGCAAGCATGGCTTGCACTTACATATACATGTAATATATATAAGCCCACTTCTGTGCTGGTTTGAAACCGCATTACGAGTTTGGCAGAACAAGGACCCTTTTCAGAAAGGGTCATGACGTGGGATTACAAGGTGGGGCCGGCTGCCAATAGTGGCTGTAGACCAAGATATGGAAACGTAGGCCTAGGCCTACTTGTTGCTTGTGGGAGTGAAACGTGATGCTTTCCATTGGTTGGTTTGTTCCATAAGGCCCGATGATACGCCTCGTGTTATGATTTAAAAAAACAGTTTTAAGTCTGTATACAGCACTTACTTGAATGACGACATGCGTCAGGGCACTCAATTTGTGTCAAACATTTTATTCAAACAAAAAAAAGCGTAGATTGAGTACACATGAATATATGTGGTGCACTGTATTACTGACAATTATAGGCTCCATTTTGAATAAAGGCATATCTGTGAACAAGTCTAGTAGCATATAATAGATGGTTAACATCCTTAATATTGTCCAATTGACAAGTCTTAAACCATGGTATGTAGCGAAGCGCACATCTATATTCTCTGCAAGTAGGATGGAACTGCACTTTTTAAGGGTGTGATATGGTTCGATCGTAACGACCCCCACCCGCCCTAGTTACGGGCCTGGTTACCATGGGTTCCATGGGTTTATAATGAAGTTATAACTTGAAGCCAGCAAAGCATGACTATTGTGCGCATGTGTGTCACGTGACGTAGCTGCTCACTGCACCGTGAAATGGGTGAATATTTCATAGTGTTCCTCTGCCGGCGCTCGATTCTCATCAATCTTTCAGCAGCCCACTTGCAGGTGGTGATATTTTTACCTCCCTGGGAGCAACCCCCCCCCCCCCCCTCATCCCTCACACACTTCTCTCGCAGTATCCATTGTATTTGTAGACATACAGAGCAACAGGCTAGTCTCTGCATCCCTAATCGATTTTGGGTTGAAAGAGGAAGTTGATTCTGGCATTACTTGATGCTTTCTTTCTCAAAACAAATACGCACCAAAAACATGAATCTGCAACATACCCGAATTCCTTTGTCAATGTGACCAACTGTGGCTATATAACCTATTAATGTAACCTTAGCTTGGGATCCTTCTCACCTGGCACTTGTTTTCTGGTACAGACTTTATACGGAATACATTCTGTCGGTTCCATTTCTATAATGTTTGTACATAATCCAACTTAGGGAGTGCTCATTTTTTAACAACAGGGGGGGTGGTGGATTTGGGGGAGGGTAAAAAATGTGGACCCCTTGACCGGGGGGGGTAAAATATTTAGACCCCTCTTGGGGGGGGGTGAAAAAAATTCAACCTGTTTTGAGGGAAAAAGCCCGCGCGTTACTATGCTACAAAGGGGCGCAAACGCGCGCGATTTTCGGCCTGCCGGCGGGGGGGGGGGGGTAAAAAATTTCGACCCCTCTAGCGGGGGGGGGTTAAAAAATTCCGCACGCTCCGTGCGAAATCTCACCACCCCCTCCCTGTTGTTAAAAAATGAGCACTCCCTTAGTTACAGTAAAGTGTGGTTTCGCTGGTCCCAAATAACCAAGTTAGTTCTAAACATAAACAATAACCCTTTTTTATGCATCCTTGCGACCAATCACAGGTCACTATAAGATCATATATGGAAAGCTTCCACTTGTTCATGGCCTCTAGCATTATGGATTTGTGATATCTTAACTGATCTAATTATGGCTACTAAATTGCTACAATAAACTTATGTGGAATTATGTGGATATGAGTATAAATACCCGCGCTCTGGCGCGGCATTTCCTTGATCTGTTTTAAAATTGGTTTTAGTATTCAGCGAATTAATCACATTGTTCCCACTTGACCAATATATCCCTACTAAGTATTTCATGAGTGGTTCCACAGTCCTAATGCTTCTTATATATGCACCGACCACCTCAGCTCTCATAGCCATGTGCATTGTGTTGAGCCATGTAATGTAATTGTAAGTTGAAAGGAATATTTATATCGCCTTTTGGCCACCGTTCACTCTCTATACGGTTGACCAGTGACTAATCCATTCATTTCCTATATAGATCCCGTGTACATGTATAAGGGCTGTGTAGAGCCCAGTGTGCGTTGGTCATGATGGCATGATACCACTGAATACAATGTCATGTGTAGCAACGTGTCTTAGGAAAGATATCTACGGTAATTATAAAAGCAATGGTCTTGAAAATTGGCGTAGAGCATTGGTGCGATCTTATATAATTTGCATTGGAATAGGTGGTAAAAACTTTCCATTGCCGTAAGTCCCCTTGTTTAGTGTGAGACTAATCACCTAAGCCGATTCCCCCTGATTGACCCGACCAAGTGCTTGCAGAAGCATGTAAAGCTTGAAGTTAAGGGAGTGGTCATTTTTTAACAACAGGGGGGAGTCGGTGGATTTTCGCGCAGGCGGGCCAAAAAATTTTTGGGGCCCCCACGAGAGGGGTCGAAATATTTTTGGTCCCCCCCTCAGGCAAGTTTAAATTGAGCGCAGCCGACCCCTTTGAGCTATAGTAACACGCGGGCTTTTTCGCTAAAAAGGAGGTTAATTTTTTTGGTCCCCCCCGCCTTCAAGGGGTCCAAATTTCTTTGCCCCCCCCCAAATCCACCAACCCCCCCCCCCCCGTTGTTAAAAGATGACCACTCCCTAACATAAAACTGCCAATGTCATGCATTAGTGATTTTAGGGGAAGAGCCAAAAGTGAAGGTATATATTTCACGAGGCTATACCCCACTTTTGGCCAACCCCTAAGAAGGTCAAACTAAAAGGTCATTTTTTAACAACAGGGGGGAGTCGGTGGATTTTCGCGCAGGCGGGCCAAAAAATTTTTGGGGCCCCCACGAGAGGGGTCGAAATATTTTTGGTCCCCCCCTCAGGCAAGTTTAAATTGAGCGCAGCCGACCCCTTTGAGCTATAGTAACACGCGGGCTTTTTCGCTAAAAAGGAGGTTAATTTTTTTGGTCCCCCCCGCCTTCAAGGGGTCCAAATTTCTTTGCCCCCCCCCCAAATCCACCAACCCCCCCCCCCCCCCCCCCCGTTGTTAAAAGATGACCACTCCCTAACATAAAACTGCCAATGTCATGCATTAGTGATTTTAGGGGAAGAGCCAAAAGTGAAGGTATATATTTCACGAGGCTATACCCCACTTTTGGCCAACCCCTAAGAAGGTCAAACTAAAAGGTCAAGAGAAAAGAGGTGAAAAGGGGTTAGAAACTCCCTTTGCCCCCCCTCCCTCACTTTTGAAACGGATTGCCATGCCCCAGCAATATACTTTTGATACATAGCATCATGACTGCAATACTACCTCGGTGTGTTAGCAGTTCTCTAAGTAGTAAATACATTGGATCACTGAGGTCAGAAAGAGTTATAGGGCATGCCCTCATGATACCGAGCATGTTAACAGAAAGATGGGTGGACAAAGTCATGATAAAACTTTATATATATATATATACCGACCTGCCCTATCTGCGTCTTCCCGGCATACAGATTTAATGTAGTATAGAATTCTATTAGTAGGGGCTTCATCAAATGTTTTATATTTCTGACCATGGTGAATGTTAGCATCTTAGCCTATATACCCGTCCACTTCATGTGTAGTGATTTACTATAGAGCATCTTTAAGAAAGTAATTTGTCCTAAGCAAGCAAAAAGTGTTCTACATATACCACTGGAACATGCTGATGGGACGCCTCTAGCTATAGCTACAGTGTTAAACGAAAAGGAGGAACACACTTTATTACGATGTCTGTAGGGGTGATGTAGTGAACCCTGAAGAGGGCCCGATATCAATAACCCGATAGTTGGGAGTGAGCTGCAGCAACTGGTGAGCTGCTCCACCCTCCTGCTGCCTCCACCCTCCTGGAGGTAACCACGCGACCACACACACATCTCATTACTCCTACCTGCTCCACACCACTGTCACTCTCTCCTACCTGCATCCTACCCTACTATAGGCGCTATACCACCACCTCTACCTGCACTGGAGGACATGTCAACCCCACGAGGAACAGCAGGCACTGAGGTATTTATAGGCGTTGGTGGTCGCACAATAACTAGCACTCATATAAGTCAGCAGGGCAGGGAGTGAGTGTATTGTATATGCACCTATTCACGTTATGAGCCGCCTTATTAGACGTGTAATGGGTCTAGGTCTCACATTGACCATAAGGCGAATATATAGCGTTAAGAAAGGGTTGCTGCTGTATCTCTATTGTGTGGGTCAGTACCCAGCCATCACAAGAAAGGTTAACGGAAATATTGTCTGCATTTCATCATGGGGAAATTGCTGTGCAGAGGGCGCACGCAATCACTTTTCATCGTTGACCACGCCTAGCTAATCATGAGGTTTACATTACAGTATGTATTTATAGTGTACCAATGACAAAAGCATAACGGCTTGAGCTTAAAAATACCTAGAAGTTATTATGCACGGTTTCAAAAATGCCATCAAGGGAGGAAGTCATCTACAGTCCATTATGATGCTGACACTGATTGTGGACGGAGTACCAATACAATATTGATAAGCTATTCTCCCATGCTTTAGTGTCGTAGTCACATATTCATGTTTGATATAATCTAGATGTAACAACGACGCCCCCCCCCCCCGTCTTTGGGTAAGATGGGAGGAAAATGTAGGGTAGGTAGGTCGGAATTTTTTTTTAATCTTTTTTTTTAAACATGAATTTACTAGCCAGCCTCTCTGCATGCCCTAAATTGACCAAGACACGAATATTTCTTCAAAATTGCATTAAAAACATAGGGTCGGCCCTGTTTAGATAGGCTCGATCAGGTGACCTAAAACTAACTTTTTTGGTGTCACAAACGCGTATGTGTTATGAACTATTGGTATCAGTGTTCGGAAACACACACACACACGTATATTGGCCTATGTGGCAACCATGAAAAGGGAAATAGAGGAATATTTCTGTGAAATATGTAACAAAATAAGTACCGGTACATTAACATTATTGATTTGAATAGAGCCCCCATTAGCAGGACTCCAACATCCACGTAGTCCTATAGACATTTACCATAGCCTCACCAACCCAGTCCCATCCATCACCCAGTTAGCCTATGTGCTCTCGGGTTGGCAGGTCTATTGTTTCATTAGGCCTGCATACAGGTACGTGTATTTACCTGTCTAAGCGGACCCACCTGTTATATAAACCACTATATGTACTAAGTTCTACTTAATATAGCGCATTGGGTTTACTTTATGCAAGAACTCAGGGCGACTTTACTGGCCTTGTCGCATAAGCTTACATAATCGTCTGTGAAATATGATTCTATAATGTATATGCAGTTATGAAAGCCAAAGAATAATCACCTGTTTGCAGGTTTGGTCTAAGCTATTTCTTAGGAACAGAAGGCTATTTAAGCATTCACAAAGAGCAATGATTAAAAAGTGGAAAACGTGCTTACTTCAAAACATCAATAATATTTCATGGAAACTTGGCTTCTTGGTGCAATCATTGTAGATTTGAGTGTCTTTTTTCCATGATTCAAATTCACTTCAAATACATGACACATTTAGACACCAATAGTATACTTCACGGTGAGGGGGCGTATTATTAGAAAAATATTCCCCAACTATTTTTTGGCCAAACGTTACATTTAAAAAAACCCGTTAATTTCCCATTGATATTTTAGGTAGCCTACAATCTCTGTGTCAGATATGACAGACAGATACATGCATGTATGACTTAAGAAAGCTGTACGATTAAATGAGGCCGTCACTGTAGAGGGTTTACTGTAACAATAAGTAGAGACTTGCAGTGCAAGGCACCACACGCTGGTGGCCTGGAGACGGGTAAACGTTTGTAGCCGCCGCGTCTCCACCGCCCAACCACCTCCGCCCACCTGTGGGACTTAAGTCTCCTACCTATCGACTTGGCAGCTACCAGGCCACGGTCCTCCAGTATGCACAAGGCTCCTCCAACAGGGAGCAACGCCAGCATGATTCCAGCAGACCAGCTCAGCAATACCCACCCCCCTGCCCCCAGCACCCACCCAGCTGCCGACACGCCCCACCCTGGAGGAGGGGCGGGAGGGGAAGGTGCAGCCCATCGGGGAGGTGAGGGATGCAGAGAGAGTCAGTGGCCTGCCAACCCAGGAGGAACAGGTGTAATGACTGTGGGAGGAGCAGGAGGAGCGGGATCAGGGGCAGGCTCTGCCAGGGGAGAGACTTTGAAGGATTTGGCACCACAGGTGGTTGGTGGTCGAGTTGATCAGCCGTGCAATACTGGTGGTGTACAGGTGGAGGTCAGTGGTCAGTCTGCGGCTGATCAGGCTGCTGATAGCCCCAGTCCTCCAGGGTCAGCGCCAGGGTCAGCAGACTCGGTGCTGGTGGTCGGTGCTACTGGAGGATCTCCAGCCACCAACACTGCAGGTACGTCCGGTCCCACCGCCTCTAGCCACAGCCGTAAGGACAGTAGCGGACAGTGGATGGCCAAGCCGCAGGAGGACCTACCACCCAGCATGGCCCCTCAGCACCAGCCGCCACAGCCCCATCAGCAGGCCACCCCACAACAGCAGCAGCCTGCCGCCCCGCCCCCAACCACCCGCCACAAGACACATGCCAGACAGAGTTCATACCCAACCATTCTGGTCAAAGACGGGGCTGCCATCCAGAGACAGACCTCCTTTGTCATCAATCGAGTCACAGATGAAGGGACTTTCTCCAGACATAGTTCAATCAGCACCAATGCTGCCACGACCGGGGGTAGCCCCATCCCTATTCCTAGAAATAGTTCTTTCGTCAGTCAGAATCCAACGGACACAAGCGGTGGTTCCATCTCACGTCAAACTTCCTTCGTCGGCAGCCCGGGGACGGGGGCACCTGTTGGTGGCTCGTGGTCGTCGACAGGTGGCGTCCCTGCTTGGAGTGAGCAGGAGGAAGGCCGTGGAGGAGGACGGCGGATGTTTAAGGCCCGGGAGGAAGAGCTGCTCCTGGTGGAGCGACTCAGGATGATAGAGGATGCTCGGCAGAGGCCCCCGCCACTGGCGCCAGCCGAACCATCGAGGGGCCACTCTATGGAGTACTACAAGCACGACCAGCGCTACAGGAAAAGGGTGCTTATATCTGTTCTATACATCTACTTACATTGTCATCACCAGTGGGTGGGTCTACACTGATATTATGAGGCAAATTTCTTAAACTGCAATGTGCAATGGTTAGTTGTTATGATAATGTTTGGGGCTATCGCCGAATTATAACATAACAATAATAATGTGGACGGAAACTGTCATTCCTTGCTCGTCCCTATGATTCTGATATTGCTGGTGTGAATAGGTTAAGCCCTGTCTCAGGCGACATTCAATTTAAATTTGGCCCGACCTGGTGTTCGACTATATACCAAAACAAGCAAGCAAAAGTGTAATCTCATGACTGTTTCATGGCTAACGCTGTCCCAACATTGCCACCCCATTCGTGTGCTTTATCTTCATAGATAGAGGGAGATTTGGCAGACATTTTTTAAACTTAATCTTCGGACCAATAGGAGCATGTTAGCATCAACTATAAAGGTATATTTGCATGGGCCTTATTACCTCCAGGGTGCCATGCTACTCCTTAGTGATTAATCAGGGTAACGGACACAACATGCACCAAGTGCTACAAGACTCATATTCGTCATAAGCATGTTCCCTAACCTCATTCCTGTGCAAAAGTAGTACAAATGTAGCTTCCTTCTCGAGGTTGGGTTTTCTTGAGGGGGGTCTAAATCAATGTAAGCGAAGAAGGCAATATATAGTAGTTAGTGTCGACGGTGTATTTATCTACACATCTAGAGTCCTTTGTCGATGCATCAGTTTTACATGAACACTGCATTGCCAGAACGTGAACATGATAGATGCCAGATAGCAATGCACTCGGAAGACATTCTTAGCGTACTAGGATACCTGGTGTGCAAAGTAAATATCCCAAGACTGCACTCATTATGTCCTCGTACTCTGAAATGTTGACTACATAACGGCCATGGTCTGGCATTATTACACGGATAGGGGCCTACCTCTCTAGGTATGTTAGATATGGATTCCACCACCGACAATTTTTCAACGGATGTTCAACCGCTGTTCATCCGGTCTGCCATTTCATAATGAGCATCTATGGGCCGTTTCAATGTGACAAACGTCTGCCCGTTGTGCCAGTTCTGGTGTCTGCTCCATATTGGCAGACACCAGAACTGATACTTTAGTTAAGAACGGGGGGGGGGGCATTTTCCAACTTAAAACACTTAAATTGCCTACCTAATGCTCTGGTTATTTCAGCACATTGTTCCGGCCAGGGAAGAGAATTATCTTTCTAGGGTCAAATAAAAATAGAAATAAAAAAGGCAACCCGACCCTAGCTTCAAATCAGTGTCGACCCCAGCATTTCCCCTTTTTTTAGGGAATCAAATTCATATCTTCATATGTATTCATGTCTGTCTCGATTTAATTGTAATTGTCTGACTTCTGGAAATGGCTCGTTGACAGGAGTATAATGACAATGTCATCCCAATGCTTCCAGCGAGACACATCAGTTTGGGGAGATAATGGAAAGTGGGGAGGGGGTTGCAGCTGGTCCAACGCTTTAGCCAAATCATATCAGAAACGGCAATGGTAGATAAACGGGGCTTGACTGACTCGTTTCGTAAAATGTATTAATTAATATCTCCTGTCCTACTGTTCATTACTGGATATTATGTCAGTAATATTCAATATTTCACTTCAAAAAGCTATAGCTATCAATGGGGGGGGGGGGGGGTCATTTCTCATGAAGCATAGTTATGTACCTCACCGGGATACCCTATCACTGTTCGTCTGGGTTAAGATATCCAGGAAGTCAATTACAAAATGTAATACCCCATTCACTTAAAACAGTAACCGGACAATTTAGTAATTTATATGTTTATTGTGTTATAATATGGTACACAGAGCTCGCAGTCTCTGCCGTATACATTGTGTCTCTGGTAATATACGAAAGTTGTAATACAACAGGCTGTGGTGAAGCCAGTGTGCCGTGAAGCCACACGTTGGGACGGCAGTGTGGTAAGTTAACAAAGGCAAACGGACGTATTGATTAACATATCGTTGTTTTGTTTCCCTGTGGGTACTCTGAGACTGTGGGGATCAATATTAGCTTGGTACGGCCTCCACTGGTGAGGTCTGGCCAACCTCTGCTGCTATATGCTCTGTAGGCACATGCCGCCAGTGGTGGGACACCAACCTCTGGGCACCATGCCCAAATTAACGACTGGAGTGGGTTAAGCTGGGGTCAATGTTTAGTTTGGCCATGTCGGGAGAGAATATAGTAGGGTATAGTAAACTGCAGAGGGGACAGGAGAACAGGATCATGCTCTGTATTATATATAATTATAGGGAAGGTATAGGGAAGGAATGGTATAGGGGAAACGGAGGTTGGCCGGGGGGGGGGGGGGGCATAGGGTGGGAGCAGGTGGTAGGTTAAGAAGAGGGATGCCTCAAAAATGATCAATACCGCAAGGCACTGCTCCGAGTTTGTAGTGTTACATTTGTCATGCTTGGAATATCACTGCCCAGTGAAAGTACAAGTATTGTCACTGTTCAATACTGCTCCATACTTCGGTCTCGACCTGCAATAACAGGCAATGCCAATGATGTGCATACAATCAATCAGCTGTTTGCCATCTATACAATGCACTGGGTTCACTTCAATGAAAAGTATACAACTTCTTACAATTAAAAGTATACAACTTCTTAGATAAGTGTACTGTACATATTATACGATATAGAGGCTAGTATACTAGTGGTATTTGCACATGGTCTACATACTATACATACAGACGTGCGGTTATGGGAGCTGTGGTCTGCTTGCTACACGTCCATTACCCAGGACGAGGCAGTTTTAGCGGGAAAACCCACCCATACATTTCACATCCACGGGAGACTGTTTATGCATTCCACAGTTTGATTGAAAGATTTAACGTGAATGAACTAGTTTGCCTCATGGCAGCCCCATAACTTCCAGCTGGTAGGGAACATTGTAGGTGCAATAAATACTCCTCTAACAGATGGTGTTCCTTTAACTCATATCGACAAGTCAACAATTGTGTATTAACTTGCCATCAACTGCTTGTTCTTTCATAACAGATTGGCATATGTTTTCGATAAGCTGGTTGATAAGTATGGTTATGGAACTGCACCAGATCTAGGACAGACCTGGGGGGGGGGGGCTTAGAAGGCCCCCTGCTGTGTATGGCTCTTGAATTGGCATAGAACATATACAAATAATTGTTATACCCCAATGTCTATCCTACCTGAGTCCTTTCAAGTCCATTCATCTGGTTAATAATCCACCTTTGAATGCCCAACGTGTACGTGTATTTAACGAAAGTAGTACATAATGTAAATGCATTTTAGAAAAACCCGATTAATGATTTGCAGGAAACTATGGTATTCTTGGATACGGGGTGGTTGTTTTTTGAGCCACCTGGCCAATGTATCATTATTTCACCACACTTTATTATAAAAGCTACGTGTGTCACGAAACCTCAGTTGCAACAATGAAATATAACGTTTTAAAGGCTGCCATTGCTTCAGAAGGAAAAATCTAAGACTAAAGATACCCTTGGCCCCTTTTGTCCTGTGTACGCTGTCGCGATTTAAACCATAACTATAGTCAATACAAATTGATTAAAACAAATGTGTGTATTTGGGAAGGGGTTATCAAGATATTGTGAGGTTATGGTATATGATGTTGATAGATAGATAGATCGCACTTATAATTGCGTCCATAAATGTTTATTATGTGTAATCAGACCACTTGTTGGATGGAACCTTGATTCACTCACCAACTAAACTGCCGATTAACTTACCTCCCCATTACCAGTCCAATTAGGCATTAGTCACCTATTATTGATATAAGGGGGAGCTGGGCCCACAGATGCTGCTCTTCAGCCATTTTTTGATTATTCTGGACTGATCGTTTATCGTCAACCTTATCGGTCTGGTGAGAAAACTGTCAATCCTGAAGGGGACACGTGTTGTAGGCGCTGTACAACACTGCAGTATGTACTATACATAATGTGCATACGACTAACCCCATCTCCTCCTTGTTATGTTTCCAGGTGCAGAAGAAGCACTACCGGAAGGAGAAGAAGCGAGCTGCTAAGGAGCTGCTCTCCACCCTCAAGGACCCGTCTGTCATCGTGATGGCCGACTGGCTCAAGGTGCGCGGTTCACTCAAGTCGTGGACCAAGCTGTGGTGTGTCCTCAAACCAGGCCTCTTCATCCTCTACAAGAGTCACAAGCAGAAGGTGGGTGTTCTGAGTACTGTGTACAGGGCAGGGGTGGGGCCAGCTGGGTGGGCCCTTATCGTGCTCCGGCTCTTCTGGGGGATCCTGTTTTGGGGGGTTATGGTACTCTTTGGTGGTCGTGGTACATGTACTCATGCACATTTTGGGAGCCCAAATACGGTGTAAAGGAGTTCTTATCATAGCTAAACTAGCTTTATAGGACCAGGGATATGGTGAATATAGGGGCCTTTTAGACCTACGGCGGAGATATGTAGAGCCATATAGAAATAGAATCAATATACATGTAACATTCATTGTAATATAGTCGTTATAATGTTTTGAGTCACATGACATCATGTCGATTGTCGTCTAACTCTTTGGTTGTATTCATCTTTAGTTCAAGCCCTTGAGTAGTAGATTAGATTCATAGGCTTTCCATTAACATGATGCCTGAGAAAGGGGTAGTAATTCGTGTATTCCTTTATTTTGACTATATTCAACTATTCTTCACTATAGCTGTATACGCACAGCAGCGCACAATACTATTGAAGTTTTCAACAATAAACTGCGTTGTTACAACAGTAAATTATAGTTCAAACGTTGACTGCTGGACAAGCTATTCGATAGTCTGTTTTCTTAAAGTTAAAAGTTACATACCTGCTCGTATGCCCTCCCTTGGACAGCTATTCAAGATAAACATATTACGATGTTGTTTTGGCCATTATTGTTTGATATGCGCATATGGTGAGGGTCTGTGCTGCATCGTAAAGGTCAGGTTCTGTGCTGCATACAATGTGTATTTTTGGCCTTTCCTCGCTGAGCTTTAGTTTGGCTTTGAATTGATTAAGGCTGCTCTGTACAGAATCTGTTTTAAGGAAATGGTTCTAAACTCCTGCGGTTTCAAAATTAACGATTATAAGATCATTAGATATCCACTAATCATGGAAATGTGAGAAAAATAAACTATTCATCCAGCAAATCGAAATTATCCACATCTAATACTTTACGTGTTCTCCAATCTAACCGTGCTTGCTCATTATTTTCCGATCGAGCCGAGGAAGTCTAAGACACAAGTGCACAGAAAGAAAAGATCGTTCAATATGTTTTCCCCATAACCATCTTTGATTAACAGAAAATGCCATTTTGGTCTTTCTTCAGAAAGGGGCATCCTTTACCAACCCGACCGACTTGCAGGTTGTTACTCTATAAGCACCGTTTAAGTTCTAGCGCCAAGATAGGCAATGTTCCTTCTGCGGAATGGGTTAAGACTCTTGGAGGTGCTTCTTTGCTATGCTAATGAACTAAGAAGAACCATTTGCTTGATCTTATATCATACATTATTGTTTGATATATATATTTCTCTTAGAATTTATCAATTATGTTTAGATATTATATGAACTTCAGCTTGGGCAAGTCAGTCACCTTCTTATATTATATCTAAAACAATCTGGTAGTGCATCATCCATGCCGAAGTCTTTCATTGCCATAATTTCTTTCTGTAATATACTTTTCCATTCATAAAAGTGCTTAGTATTATCTGTGACCAAACGTGGCAGAAGGTGGCATTAGGGGAGAACCCCTTTATTTTAGTTCATGTCTTCAGCTACAATTTGGTGCTTTCCACTTTAGAATATTTTAAAGAGAGATGTTTATAGTATTATAAAGTTGGACCTAGAAGGGATAATGCTACTATATTTTCAGTTCTGTAATTGACTCAGGGTCTCCCCTGAGTCAAGTGAGACGATTCTGGACACCTCTTTTCCCTGAAAAATGAATATTGCTCCCATTTGCTCAATATTTCACTCTTTGCATCTTGCATGGTCTCAATAAATCACTTTCCACAATATCTATCTAATGGTGTGTTTGTTTTTCACAAATTCCTACTATAACCCCCTAAAAAACACAAAATAATATTAGCCTGTAATTGGTGGTAATTTGCTTCAGCATAGAGCTCTATGGGAGCGCGAAGATAACCGACAACCCCAAATTTGGATATTTCGTGATAACCAATGCTATCTCTATGGGAGGGGTAGGTGAGACGCTTTTTTTCAGACATCTGACAAACACTTAAGTACTAGAGGTTATTTACAGGGGAGGTTACTTGCTATCATTTGTGTAACAGTGATAACCCTGATTCACTTTGCACTGACAATGCACATATCGCAACAAAGACTATATGGAAAAGTGAGTACCCCCCTCCCCCTCTCTCTACTGGGGTAATTGTATAGCAATATGGACATGGGAGAAAGCTTTTCATTCAGTGTGTGTCGGACATAGAAGTGAGAGGACAAACGACATAGATAGCCAAGATCGGGGGACATGAAAATTTGAATTTGGGCTCAAGTGCCCCCCAAAAAAAAGTCAATGTACAAATCTCTTCTGAGTATACCCTTTTTTGCGTGACTTGCCTCACTCAGTGTGGCTTTCTTAGGGCACCTGCGTCATGCGATCTATAGGTTGTGTGGTGCAGGCCTATAGGTAGTTGTCAGTTCCTGATATGCTATACTTGTGACGCACAATTTGGGTATGCTATCCGAAATGGTCCAGCCAGGATATGATAGGGGGAGCCAGTCAGGAATCCTGGAGAGAACCTGGTATGGTGACCAATGGATAATATGGATAGTGGACTAGGGTAAACCAAAGGTGCTGAATCCATTTTTGTTATGTGTAGAATGATATCTAGGTCCGAAAACATCAAAATCAAGGTCAAAGGTCACATCATTAAGAATCCCCTTAATACAAGAGTGCACCCTTTCTCTTTCTTACTATGATAGATGATACATTTCCCTTCACACCTCTACCTGACCCTGAGTCTAGTGTGATCTCAATCACACGTTCAATCTCCCTCATTGAAGGGACAAATTGTGTCAATAAAGATATGTCCTTTCTCAACAAAAGAATGATTTCTATGGCAAACAAATGTCAACAAATGTGCTAAACATAAAAAATTTAGATTGAAAATAGAATATTTGGAGCACAATAGGATTCCTCAGAGTAATGATCCTATAGCAACCTCTCTTGTTCTTATAATACCTTCTGGAATACTACGTTTAGAACATTAGGTAATGGCTATTTCCCACAATGTTACCATTTTCCACGTTATGTCACATTTATTCGCCAATTGGTGCCTCATCATTGCGCTTCGTCAATGAAGAAAATACTAAGTGTGTTCACGATCATGAACCTCATAGTATTTTGGTTTGTTTATAGTCAATAATATTTCACATATGATGGATATATTGACAAGCTCTGATAAAATAGCCAGGGTAGTTATACCAATGAAAGGGTACAGCATTTCCTGAGTTAGATTGACTACATGTACTATGCGAAATCTTAGTGCTGGTCATTTTACAGTAACTTATTATTAATATAATTCGGGTCTGGTGCACCTATACTAGTTTTATATCTATATCAAATGGGAATCATCTCCATCAACTGTACCCTGAACGAGTACACCAATTGATCTGCTCTTGTACGCAAAACACAATATATACATAATTATATTGCTGTATATAAAATGCTATACTATTAGGGTCCCCAACCTAGACCCTTGTCCCTGGCCCCTAGCACAGTAAACATCTGCTTCCCACTCGCACTCGTTATATGGGTTAACTTATTACTAACAGGCTAAAGACACTAAGCCCCATCAAGTAATCGAATAGTTACTACTGCTTTGCATAACATAATTATGTAACCCACAGAAACGTATATCTAATATGAACTGTAATTTACTTCTGAACATGAACTTCACATAAATAAATAACGTGGCGGCATATCTATGAACCTAAGGGAGTGTTCATATGTTTAACAACATGGAGTGAATTTCAGCGTAGGCATGCTGATACCACCCCAGCCGGGCTCAACTTGTTTTAGTTCACCCCTTGTTGTTAAAAAGAGAACTATTATAGAAGTTGCAGACTTATGGGAAAATTACGAATAAATCATAACTGCAAAGTATATATAGATCACTAATCAATGAGGTCAATTGCCATCAACCTGTTGTCCATATTCTGAAATTGAAATAATTACATGTAAACATATACCCACTAATTCAATATGGCCTACACTGTCCCTATATGCGTCCCACCTGAATGGCCAAGCAAGACAGAATACGTGAGATTTTGTTATAGATCATTGATATCCAAATCGGTTTAATTTAGCTTTAAGGCATCGAAATTACTTCTTTAAGTTATTCTTTGTATAACCCTATTTGATTAACATAATAGAAGATCGTTAAATGTCTTTTTATATATTCGATTAACCAATCTTACTATCACCATTTGATTCTATTTGTTAATTACGTTTTATCACATCGGGAAAGGCAAATTCCTATTTGATTCGCTGAATGCATTTTCTATTCACACATGGTCATTGAGCATGTCATTTCATTGCTCTTTTCTTAGTAGCCTAATCTTAATAAGATATATCCCTAACTCCAACATAGTTATATGAATACACCAGATGTACCATTACCAGATGATGCCATATAGAAACAAGCCAAAGTAACCTAAATGGGAACTACTCAGAAAAGTGATACAGCTTAGTCTTTTATCAAGCTATAAGTCATTATGCCAACACGCCCAAGCTACCGTACATTTTCTTGTAGAAACGGCTTGTACGCGATTCAAGCTCAGCTTTAATTTGATACTAAACATGGCTATAAAGGGTTCAGCTTATACAAGGGGTTTTCCAGTATAATGCAGTACTATATTTTAGACCCCCTGTGCGGCTTATATAATTTGTCAAATTTGGGGTGCTGCTTATACGCGGGTTATGCATATATGCGAGAAATAATGATACTCTGCACCCATATAATTCAATGGAAGCATGAATAAATTAAAAGTGCAATCAATAGCAACGTCCAACCCTTACTGTTGACTTGCTTGTTTCTCTTGATTCTGTCTATTATAGCTTTGAAATGAGGCATTTGAAAATGATAGCATCTTCTATTAAGTGGCATACATGTGTATAATTTAAACGGTATGCGGTATAGATAGCATGTTGTTAACTCGTTAGCACAAAGTGGCACCACACCCAATTGTAATGTCAGCTACACAGAACCAACATCATAACCGACACCAGCGATTCTATACTGGACAATGCCTAGACAATGCATATAAATGTGTCATTCCAGGCGGCGGTCTAATGACCTAGCTATTAATGAAGGACATGCCTCACTGGCTGGCGGAATGCTTGACAAATAATTCCTTATTCCACTTGAGTATGGTGTGCAGCATGGTTGGCCTTGTGTAACCCTGACTTAGTGTACCAGTTAAGTTCAGGAACAGGGACATATCAAACATGTCACTCAATGCTGCCAGTTCTGGAGCTACCCGTTACATGTCCGGGTTTAGGCCCATATGTATATATGGAAGCTTGAGGAATGAGTGTTAGGTTGATATGGAGTCACTTGATTGATTCATGTCATATAAATGCACACCAAAACACTGAGTGTTCCAAACTAGTACTAAGGATTAGACCTAGTTAGAAACCTAGAGCATTTATCATAGATGATAGAATAGATGATAAGGTGAAATGAATATATGTAGTGCCGTATTTATAATTATATCACAGTTATATAGGTGAGGTAACGGGTAAGACAAAGAGGCATCCCTGTAGCTAATACCCCATCCATGTAGTCGTGTAGTACATTGTGATATGGCTTGTAACTGTTGTGTACATGTGACTGATTTGCTCGTGCTGCTTACAGACGGGGCACTGGGTCGGCACCATTCTGCTCAACACGTGCGAACTGATAGAGCGGCCGTCCAAGAAGGATGGCTTCTGCTACAAGTTATTCCATCCATTGGACCAGTCCATCTGGGCTACCAAGGTAAGGCGCTGGTTAACATTGTCGGTGGCAAGTGTCTGTTTACATTTTGTATACAAGGTTATGTATTACAGACTAATTATAAACTCAGGAAACTCAGGATATAGACAGAGGTCCATGATAATCTGTCTGAACGACAGGTTTCTCTACGAGTAGGACCTTGGGTCGTATCACACGAGGCGAAGCCGAGTGTGGTGCAACCCAAGGTCTCACAAGTGGAGAGAACTGTCGTTCAGACTGATTTGAGTGGATCTCTGTGTTTATTTCATGTGAATGTTGATCAATTCCATTTTGAAACGACATTTAAAGATTGGTTTCACAACTATACTGTGGAGAATGGAGCTGTGGAGAATGAGCATCAGTTTCTCCACTTAAGCATAGTAACTTTGTTTCTCCACATGGAATAGATATACTTACATTATATTCAAGCTGCAGTATCGAAATGATTCCCTTGATAACTTGTCATAGTTTAGATACTAGGAAGGAAAGATATGAATTGAAATAATATCATTGTGTCATTGTTCTGAATGTATATTTGAGGACTTCATAAATGACATTAAAATGTTTGTTCCAGGGCCCTAAGAGTGAAACCATTGGGGCAATTACCCAACCGCTGCCGTATTCTTACCTCATCTTCCGAGCGCCTTCAGAGGCTGCAGGTAAGTCTTCATGTAGCGGAACTGTCAATGTGTCGTCTTTCTTTACCATTTAATTACAGATAAATGTCATATCAGCGTCTAGATATATCAGCAGGCTTGGTTATTCGATTATAACCTATTTAAGCGTTCTACCTGCGAAATTACGTCAGTGGGTAGTTATTAAAGCAAATAGCATACTTCTTGTGAGCATACCTTAGGTAGAATGTCAGACAACTGCCTGATGTTGACCACGGCTTAGCTTTATATAACGTAAATCATAATAATTAGGTGTCTGTGCGGGGGGTGGGGGGTGATGGCTTAGGAAACACTTTGTTAATCATGTCCTTATATGCCTACTTTGAAGAGTAGTCTACCATTTTCCCTTGTTTCCATTAATTAAACTCATCGGTGATTTTAACAGATAAAATAGACACTTTCATTTAACCATGAAGAAAGACATGTACGTCATACATTGTAAACAACCACGGACACGTTACTTTTAATATGGACAATAAAATCAAACCTTATTCTTAAAATCTGCTGTTGCGCTGCCATGAAAGGTTTAACGGTTTGCTGTGGTGGACATATTGATCAGGTACACATACAGCTATTCCCATGACCAGTTACAACGTCTAGACACTTATATAACATGTTTTCTATCAGGTAAATGTTGGATGGACGCTCTTGAGTTGGCGCTAAGATGTTCTAGTCTTCTCATGCGTACAATGACCAAAGATTCCAAAGACCCTGCCGCCTCCACGGAACCAGAATACCTCGCCCCACTCAACTTTGGGGGTGCCCGGGACCAGATGAATGAGAGTGACTGTGAGCGACACTTCAAAGGATATGGTAAGCAGGCCATTGTTGTATGTAGGCAATGATCAACATGGGAAGGGAGCTTTTCATACAAGCTCGGGCAAAATATGTTGTAGCTCCCTGGTTTACAATGTGGCCACCCCATGTGCTGTATGTCCAGTCAACGTCACCAGTTTGTAAACCAGAACTATGTAATGACAGTCTCAGATTTCAGACTGGGATGGTGCCACACCTAAATTACAAGTTGCAGTTTCATGGTCCAAGAACAGGGCTAAGAGTTGTCAGTTTGACATAGTCATTAACAAATATTCACATTTACATCTTTAAAACATATATCCACAGTTAAAACAAGCACTGTGGCCCCAATAATGGGGGTCAAAAGCGACCTGGCGACCTGGTTCAATATGTTAGATGACTTAGCGACTTTTAGAGAGAAAAAAGGTATGCACCGTTCAACTAACAAAACCCGCCTGTACCCACACTAGGCCTTGACGATGAGGGAGACGCGGACCGGACGGACCGGGACGAGGACAAGGAGGAGAAGTCCGAGTCGGAGTCTGAGCACAGTGAGGAGGAGAAGGAGGTGTACGACGACGACCTGCAGCCCCTGGAGACCTCCTACGTGGCCAACACCGTGGAGGAACTCGGGCAGCAGGGCGAGGCCTGCCAGACGGAGGAGGTGGCCGACGAGAACAAAAGTCTCATATGGACTCTAGTTAAACAGGTACGTTCTTACACGCCGCTGCCACCAATGTTATACTATAATGTGTATATAGTTGGAGATTGGATCACACAAAACCAGACAAGTTGTGTACAGTTGGGTTGGCAAAATATATTGGTAGAAGTATTACATTTAAGTAGTTGGAGGAAATTGATGGTGTTGCGACGTTTCGATTCAATTAATGAATCTTCATCAGGCAATGAACTCAGCTGTTCTTTTGTAGGTTAAGTATATTAAATGATCAAGTATTGACCAGTTGTCATGGTGACATGGACTGAACTGGGTCAAAGGTCATACTCATACTATAATGTAAAATTCTAATATCATACTATAATTTTGAACTTTATTAAGTTATAGACACTGTGTTTGTTGACTTCTTTTCTGTTGTTGTGGTGGTGGGTTTTTGTTTTTTTTTGTTTTTTTTTGGGGGGGGGGGGGGTTGTTGGTAGACTTTGGCGGGGCGAGCCGATATCCTTACGAAAGGAATTGACCTTTTTATACCGATATTGTGGCAAGTCAACTGGATAGGTTGGACGATAACATTGTCTGAATTACATTCTATGTACAGTACAAACTGCATACATGTACATTGCCTGACTTGTTACTTGTATTAAAAATAAGACTTTCATACTTTGCAAAAACAACACTGTTGAAACCTCCCAATTACACGTGTCTAAGCAGGTGTGGCATTATGTCTGTGGTACATGTACTAACAATAGATGACTGTACTTCTCCAGGTGCGACCAGGTATGGACCTGTCCAAAGTGGTGCTTCCGACATTCATCCTTGAACCGAGATCCTTTCTAGACAAGCTCTCTGACTACTACTACCACGCCGACCAACTCTCACAGTAAGTTCTCCCATGTCCCTCTACCTTACGGACCACCCCGAGGGGGAGACTTGTCACCGAGCCATTCACCTACTTGCTCTTACCCTTTCTACCCTTAATCGTCTCACTCGTTTAGACGTGGATATACGCAATAAACAGGTCCACCGTGTTTAAGATTTAGACAACATTTGCTCATAGTTGTTCATGTATACTACAACTATGTTAACAGGTATCAATACTGTCCATCCGTGAGTGAGCTGTCTGGCTCAGGTACCCTTCTGTGAGGACAGGGGTCACTGCCCGTGAAAGCTGTTAACAGGTTGTCTTCATGCATATTTATTGTTATTGTGTCTTTGTTTTTAGCACGGTATTGGAAGAAGATGCATATACAAGAATCAAGAGCGTCGTCCGGTGGTACCTATCAGGTTTCTACAAAAAGCCAAAGGTGACTCTCGTATTATATCTATCCTCCTATAAAGCGTCCGTTTATTTAACAATTATGAATATAGTTTTTTCCCTTGAATCCATGGTTGTCAATCTCAAAAATAATGTTCGCAGTTATTATTTTAGAAGCTTGACATCAATAGAACATATGGTATAAAGCAGCATATTGATAGTGAACCTCACTATTTATCTTAAGTATAACTGACTGAACATTATCCCTATTTTTTAATATATGCCTGACATTTCCTTGAATACAGGGCCTGAAAAAGCCGTACAACCCTATCTTAGGAGAGACATTCCGCTGTTTCTGGAAGCATCCCAAAACAGGCAGTCGGACATTTTACGTAGCAGAACAGGTAAGAAACATTTTAGAGGTATCGAGGCTATATCTTTTTATAATTGCGAACTTTGAGGAGAGACTTTGCGTAGTGTCTCCTCAGTTTAATGAAAGTTATATTTTCTTTACAACGGTGGCAAATAATAGGCCAGATGTAGACATCTCACAACAATGGATAGCATCAACCCGTTGGAGATTCCTATACATGTATTACCAAAATTAACACATGCAATGAGATCAGAATAAGTTTAAGAGTCGATTTATAGGCATACAAAAAAGTTCCAAGCATTAATATTTCCGTTGTTTACAGATCTCTCACCACCCGCCCATGTCTGCCTTCTATGTGACAAACCGACAAGACGGCTTCAGCATATCAGGTTCCATCTTAACCAAATCCAAGTTCTATGGTAATTCCGTCTCGGCCATCATGGATGGCGTCGGCAGGCTAACGCTACTCAAGCGAGGAGAGGATTACCTAATCACAATGCCCTACGCCCATTGTAAAGGTAATGTTTAAATTGAGTTATTGGGGATTTCCCATGCATATACAGTTAATTGTAATTACATTAGGACCGAACAGATATTTTCCCTCTGCACCTTTTTAAATGGACCTTTGAATACTTTTAAATGTACATGTGTCTCTGAAGGCTATCCCATGACTGTGTCATGGCTTTCTAAAACCAAATATTTACCCATGTCTTGATGCCAGTGAGGAGGAAAACGTATCTTGAACCCCTTCGAATCGAATCCATGTCTGTCGCATCATCAGCGATCATGCTGATAAGTGTGAACGGGAATATGAAGAGCCCCTACTGTAGCGAAAACAAATGACAGAAATGTGAAGTTCTGATTGTATAACACCCTAAAACTCTAATATAGAGACTTGATGGAGATCTAGAATTCTGGTATAATTGATCTAACTATTATGTTATTTTCCTTTCAGGCATTCTTATTGGAACATTGACTATGGAGCTCGGAGGGAAAGTATCCATAGATTGTGAGAAAACTGGCTATCGAGCAGAATTGGAATTCAAACTTAAGGTACCAGCTATGCATTTTTTTCTTGTCACTTGTACTAAAATAAGACTTTAATACTTTGATATAATAAATAATAAATATATTGTAAAATGTCAACAAAAATATCTCCTCTCACCTTCAGCCATTTCTGGGGACGGGTGAGGCGTCAAATCGGATCACGGGCAAAATCAAGCTCGGCGCCGAGACGTTGGCGACGCTTGACGGACACTGGGACCAGGAGATTTACATCAAGGAGAAGCGGACAGGGGTGAGTGGTCTCCTCCAGGGGTTCCTACGTGCTGTGGGATGGCTGTTAGGTGGTATCTTAATGCCCGTTTTTGGGAGTAGCCTTAAGCGGTTTAGTGTGGGATGCATTTTAACTGGGGAATTTACTTTTGTAAGGAGCAAAGGAAGGTGCCATTTGAGCCATAGAAGGAGTCTACTTTTTGTGCCTGATACGGGCGGTATCTTGTGACTAATGGTACTACACACTGTAACAACACGTTATCCAACCATGGTGTCCTTAACTACATTTGTATTGTGATGTCACCACCAGGACACGGATCTGTTCTGGAACCCGACGAACGACATCAAGACGGGCCGGCTGAGGCGCTACACAGTGCCGCTCGAGTCGCAGACAGAGTGGGAATCGGAGAAGTTGTGGTCCCACGTAGGTGTGGCCATCCAGAACGGGGACCAGAACGCAGCTACACAGGAGAAGTTCCTACTGGAGGAGGCGCAGAGAAAGGCAACGCGCGAGCGGAAAGTCAAGATGGAGGAGTGGAATCCCAGGCTGTTCGAGCGGGACGCCATCACGGGAGACTGGGTCTATAAATATGCAGAGTGAGTTATTTTACGTCGCTGTTGCATGGAAAGTTGTCAGAAGGGGCCAGAGGGGGCAGTAGGTTGGGCCTGATTAACCATGCAGTCATTATATCAGTGGGTGACCCACCAATTATTATAACCCAAAAACATGTGCCGAGTGAATACCAGGATATTATCTCATTGGTCTAGACCCCATCCCACGAAGGTGAATCCTGCACACACCGAACGACTGAGATCTCTAGTGCCTGCTCATCCGTTGGTGACTCCTTTTATAAGTAAAGCCTAATTGAGGGGATGAATTCATAAAAAGATGAAGTTTAGACGAAGTTCAGCTTCGTATAACGAAGAGTGACTAACTAAACCATACTTATATCATATAGTTAAGTCCTTGCTGATACATGTATCTATAAACTCATCAATATACTTGTTCCTTTGTGTTCTGTATGTGTATGCCCCACCTTTATTAAACCTGCACCCATTCTCTCCCCCTGCAGTCTGCGGCCATGGGACCCCATGAACGACTTGCTGCAGTACGAGCACGATTACCTCGTGCAGACTAAGACCCGGCACCGCACCCCGATTGTGCGTACCACAAGCATCACCAACGTGGACGAGTCATCCGTCGGCCATAAGAGGCAGTCATCCCTGGACCGGATCCGGGCAGCGCGCATTAAGCGGGCCTCCATGAAGCACCTTCACTCCATGGAGCGGGAGAGTGGCAGCTCTACACCAGACGGTGAGGTCCGCCACTCCGACTCATCAGACTCTGGAGGTGAGCCTTGCACCTGTAGACTTATTGTGGCATACTGAGCTGTAGTGTTGGGGTTAGGGTAAGGGTTAGGGTTAGGCATAGGGTTCGGATGTTTTAAGTTTATGGGTATCTAAGATTTTTTTAAGATTATGGTTAGAATGTTTGTCCACGCACCCAGGAGAGCTAGACCCGATGAGCGGTAAACCATGGTAACTTGTTATGATGTTGGAATTAGGTTTAGGCTGACAGTAAAATGAGTGTGCTCTTGTAGTGAAGGGTCTTAGTGATTAAGACACATTAAATTCACTCCAACCATTAAGCTTTAATCTACAATTCGTTATTAGTACCAATGCCGGCGAGCAACTCGCTGGCACTGTATTGATTCATTATGGATTAAAAACATGATTATATAAAATAAGTATGTAGTACCAAGATGATCACAAGACATTTCTGTAGTAATGGATACTAAAACAATGTTAAAATACATGTAGTTTAGACAAGAACCAACCCCTGCCTAGCAATTACCGGTAATATCAGTGTAACCTAAGGTATTTGCAGACCAATATTATGTAGAGTAATCTGAAGATGATAGAAAATATGTATACAATGGCTTCCGGATGATGAATTCGTTGAACCTCTAGAGTTTACCCCTTTCTTCCAGAAGATCACGGCATCGAGGTGTGCGGCTCCAAGTCTAGCTCCAAACGCAGCGGCTCATCTAGTGCACTGACTGTTGCCGCTCTACACAAGACGCTTGAACCACTAGTTGACCTTCAGAGGCAGGGTCAGGACAAAATGAATTCACTACAGGGCCAGCTACTAGTACTCCAGCGCAAACTTCCGGATAAGGGTGAGACGGAAGGACCCTTCGGGATGAACCGAGATGTGTTCATGATTAGCGTGGTGTTGCTCATCCAGCTCATTTTGTTCTGGCTCTTCAAGTGAGACGGCATCTTGTTTGACGAGATAGTTTCAGGTGGCTAGTGTTGTCAGTTATAGGCATTTTAAAGCGTCCCGTGGTAGGCCGAGCGCCATCGCCTTGGACAGACTCCTCGCGAATCACTCCTAGTATGGAGGATGGTGACAAAGCATCTCCAGACAGACGATTGGTGTATGGACATTGGTTGATATATTCATGAGAGCACGCTTTAAGAGTCTCTTCATTTGAAAAAAAAAGATGGGTGCTAAGAAGGTTGGAGGAGTCTGGAGGACTAGGCAGTGTGATGGAAAGACTGCGGTCACGAACAGACACGTGTACAGTGAGAGAGGACAGTATTAGTTAAGCATTATACAAGCAGCAGCGCCGTGTAAATAGGTGATCCTAAGGCCGACTGGCTGTAGGCACTGTAAGTGCTTAGGATGAAACTGTATATCATGCAGATAAAGTGTATTAGACAACAACGAATTACTTCTAATATAATAACAGAGAAGACCCACTTCATGTGCTGCGGCCTAAAAGTGGTAGTTCGCACTTCTAGTAGCAGACGACATTTCTCTACTTGTTTCCCGCAGACACACTTCTGATTCATTTCCTGTACTGCTGGGACATATTGACAGTCCAGCTTTTGCCATCTTGTTTTGACAAATCATAGACTATATTATGTGCCGGGAATATATCAGCATCATCATCATTTATGGTGTGTGGTTCGCCTTTATCATTGTACATTGTTGTCCATGTTCAAAATATTCCCATGACAAACAAATATATCATATGTTAAGTCTGATTGCGTATGTTTTTCACCATGATACTTATGAAAATGGTATATTCAAACCAGAGCAGAACGATGGCAATATGGGTCATTATCGATTCTACTTGCTCGAGTATAAGAGGGAGAAAATTCTTTAATCATTTAGAGATAAAGGTTATGCGGCATCATCAAATGTTAAGGGTATGTTTCATGTTAAATGTGTATAAGCAATGAGTGTATGTGTGTGTCGTCTGCGCATGGCTTACCTTACAATCCTGTAGCTCCTATTCCAAGTCACACACATATACCATCTCTATGTCGCAGATCATCATACATGACGGCACTTTTAATAACCGTTAAATGCCAAGTACATGTAGTATCCCACAATTGTGCCAAATTCTGTCAAAGCTACAAATTCTTATACTACTGCAAAACCTTCTAATTTCAGATGTTACGTTTATGGCACGCTTCCATTTCATTGTGTAAAAAACTAATCCTTTCCTCTCGTATTCAGATAAAATGGGGTTCATTCCAGTAATACAAACACATTGGCAGTCAGGAGAACTGTGTGTAATAGTCATCGTTTGGGAACAATTTAATACATAGCGTCTTCCATCGCTCTATGATGTATAACATATACATACATACTAGTATAAGCCTATATGTGTATGTATATGCGCACGTCAGAATCAAAGAATATCTATAATGTGGAGATGGGGAGTGAAAATAATGTCAATCCACAGTGCCAACACAGTGTTGGACAATGTTACCGTACTCAAAGATTGTACTTCAGAAAGGACCAAGAAACGCGGTATCTCTCAGGATAGTAAGAGAATGTCAATTACTTTAAGTTACCATAGTAGTGTTTAACTATGCGCGGAGTGGGGCCAGCACAGAGAATGAATGGATACATGTAGATGTAATGTGTACGAATGTCTTTCCATGTTGAATGTTAATTAAATAAAGCCCATGCTGTTAATACATTGTACTATGTAGGTAATGTCAAAATATGTGATTATACATAGCGTTTCAGATTATGATTTCATCATTTTTCATCAGATGTTAGGATTTTGTCGACAGAATGGTATACTGTGTCTGTTCCGTAGTAAGCCACATTGACTCATAATGCATTCTAGATATTGTTGCTCTTAACTTTATTTCCTCTGACTCATTTAGAATGAATCGATAGCCGTGTAAGACTAAGAGCGATAGATACTATACTAATTGGTGTCTATTTATCTATACCTTCTTATCTAGCTACTGGTAAAGTTGCCTTTAGTAGGTACAGTACTACTGGTGTCCCATGTTAGTTACACTCTATCGGTGTCCAGCACGGGTATTAATGTACCCATTAGGAGAAAAACTGTAACCTCTAACTCTAATGGTAATAAGTAATTCCTGTATAAATCAGTCTACTACTACTATTACTACTACTACTACACAGTAGGTATCAGCAGCGGTGGTTCCACCCAAACTGGTATCAGTTGTACTTACTACTCTAGGCCTAATACAAGATGACCATCGTGGTGGCATATCTAGTATAGAGCAGTATACTCTAGATTTGTATACATCAACGTTCACCTCCATGATCCATCAGGCGGCCTGTACAGTGATACTAGCCCTCTACTAAGTAGACCAACCAAAGGACAAGTCCTTTGGGATTGCCAAAATCGTACTTCCTGTTTTTAAAAGTGTAAGCACATTGATGTTTTCTATCCTATGGGGTAGGACTCTTTATAGCATGGCTAAATCACGTTGGTTCGGGTGGCAGCAGCAAATGTTGATCTAGAATCTAAATATATGAATGCTGTCACCATCTCGTGCAATAGCATACCAGTGTATGCAACTATACAATGTATATGTGCCCTACCTGGACCTTTGCTCAGAGTGCACCGGAGCCCTATATGATAGCCCTTTAAGGGCCGCATAGTGCTTTAATGCCTCATGCATCACGACACAAAAATGCATTACACGTTAACGAATTTTGCGGCCTTTAAAGGGTTAACATCCCCTGATCATTCTCGATATGAACCAAAGAAAATAATTCAAAATAAGACCGGGGGACATGTAAATGTTTCAGTGACCAAAGAGTACTCCGGTGTTTTTATTGTTATCATAGATAGCTTCTTTATGATTCTGAATAAGTTTGTTCCTCTCCGTCTGGAGATAGTTCAAGGTATATATTGTATTGCATATACAAATAGTGAGATAGTATACTGGTGTCGTTCTCAGTGCTACGCCATGGCAGGTCCTAGAATTGTGCTACAGAACACATCATAGGTAAATAATTATGCAAGTTTATGTATATTATTACGCGTTCGAGGAGAACTTCAGAACACATGCCAATTGCAGTGTCATCACATGGTACGTCTGTGACGTCATGTTGATGTCATCTGATGGCCTATTCAGATCTGTCGTCTGCTCGTGCAGTACATAGCCCTGTTATGCTGGGTAGACATGTAGGCCTCTGTTATCATCGAGCCTTGTAGATAGGAACATATCGACGGATGTTTAAAGTAAATGTTCTGTGTATTGGTGCGTGTACGCAGCAGATCAGAAGTTTAATACAGTACAGGTAATTGGCACACGAATATAGCCGTTATGTATACAGACGTATCTGTATCATTTCTGTTGAGGTAGAATGACTATGGCTTATGTTTTCCTTCTGTGGTTTCCTATCTGTTCCTCGCAGAGCTTCAATTAACTTTCACTGGTGTCTCAAACCATTGTTTTATCGACTTGGAATTCTCATGTATACATTTTTAACTTCGACAGTTACTAAAGAATAACATACCATGTAAAACTTATCCATATCATTAGTTAAAAGTTATGTTCACCAGCGTTCAAAGCAGTCATTCTAATTCAAGTCAAATTCATCATCAAACCGTGCCCTTTGATTATGGACTATTTCTTACGGTTTCTTGAAATAATTAATACATGGGAATGTTATTTTCATACCCATACATATTATTCTTATCATGTCATACATTGTATGTCACAGACTTATGGTTTTGACAACTTAGTTTTCTTCTTGTTGATCTACAATTTTCCGGTCTAGTTAAAGGGTTCCTATTCATGACAATTCATTTAGCATAGCATCGTAATTGTGAATAGCTGTTTGCACCAAAAGAATATTAAATGGTGCGACTCCCTCACAATTCCGATGTGTTTTATAACTCTCTGTGCAATATCTGCCCAACAAATAACATACAGTACCACCGGACCTTCACTGTCCAGTCAGGACTAATGTTGGTGGGTATGTGACATCCTAAGCAGTACCCTGCACTAGTTGTTTTATTACTATTTTCCTTTGGGTTTTATGTCATCCATCAATACTTGTAATATAAAGACACGTGTATAGCAAATGTTCTACAATGTACATGTATCTATAGGCTTAACACTCATTATCGAGTAAATCAGAAATAATTGTTGGTTTTAAGGGGCTTCAAAGCGTCTATGCCATTGGCATATGTTGGTATCTTCTTTGTCTCTGTTATTCGAAAAGGAAAGGAAAAATAAAATATAGAATACAAAAATACCATAATTTGCATTATTATTTCCCAGGAACAGAGTAGAACTTCTATTATTATTGGGATGTAAAGATCATCACTTTAATACTCTGGAGTGTTACTCCATTTACATGCATTATGCTCATGTTATCCTCTGCCAAATGGGGGTGACTTGATATAAACTTAATAAATGTGTAAGGTGGGTATAGGCTTGAATTCCAAAATATAGATATTGCAATCAGTTGGCTGTAACCGCCTTTCTTCAAGACCTGTCAAGATATCTGGGGAAGTGAAAATTGTCGGTGTTATATCTATATGATAAGATATTCCACACCTGGGCATTTTAATAAATTCCCATGAAATAGGCCAATGCTTTGTTTAAAAGAGCCTGGATTGTGTGAAAGTGCCTCTGAGTATTAGTAGGTATTAATCATCCAGTATGTACAGCCTTATAGCAGTGTCAGTGTTAATGGCTGCAGTGGCCTCGGGCTACAGACTGCCTCATATTATAGCGGGACGTGATGCAGAGGTGGGAGAGTTCCCATGGCAGGTAAGGCATATGTTGGTAAATTTTAAAGGCCGTTTTATTCTGGATTGGCCCCTGACATGTGTGTAAAGTATAGGCTGACCAACAAACAATCAACATTAGGTCTTTAAAGTTGAGGATATTTTTCAATATAACTTCATTTTCTAGCCCAAAAGAAGAGTGGGAAATGTTGAGACCCAGCTCCCCCTGTAGAGCAACTTTTTTTCTCTTCCTCTCCAGGGAGGGGGGGGGGGGGGTAGCTGAATCCAATGAAGCTCAGACGTACCCCTGGTACTAAATTTAGTTAATATTTTGATACTGCAAATGCATTTTACCAACAGGCGTCCCTCCAGCGGTTTGGTCGCCATTCCTGTGGAGCAGCTCTTGTAACTACCAAATGGCTTATTACAGCAGCTCATTGCATCGGTTCTTGGTAAGTTGAATGATGTGCTTCAACTTTACAAAGGCATATTAAAGTTAGTACATCCGAAATTATCATTTTTTTCAATCCTACTTTAATTTGTTTCACACACTATGACAATATCATATCTAAAGGATAAGTGATGGCCAAACCGATTTTCAGAGGAAGTAAGGCCTAAGATAAAGGGTGCATTGGAACCCAGCTATAGTGCTGGTCAAGTCCATTGTCTACCCACTTTTATGCAAAACCACAGCAAATAAGTGTGATAATTATGTATGGTCTATCTGAACATCCTGACTAATTTTTAGGAAAAAATATTTTTGAGCCCAAGTCATCGGATGTACTAACTTTAATATTGTTTATTACTTGTAATTATTTATCGAAAATCATGAACTCAAAAAAAAGGTATGGGTTCTCATTACTAAACACAGAAAAATAAGACATGGGGAACTAAAATACATGTATATAAGAAAATATATGCTTTCCGCGACCAGCATCCACATTTTAAAAGTTAAGAGTTAAGTGATCTTTAAACGTTGGGAAATGTCAGTTAATTTTAGTCTTTAGTTTCATACTAAATATGGCAATATTTTTCAATTTTTATCATTTTTACAAAAGAAAGTCCTCCTCTGATTAAGCCCTTGATATCTGCCGGTGTTGACACTAGATCATAATTTATGATGTGATATCATAATCATAGTCACCCATGATTACCTCATCACGTCTCACAAATGGGTGGTGCATGTATATTACCCCCAAGCTATCCCACAGCGACACACCTTTTTGAGGCTCGGGAAAGGCTCATTGCTGGCGATCAGTATGCATTACCCCGTGGGCGGGCATGACATGTGTCAATCAAAGAACATAGGGTGTAAGATGGATGCACTCTGAGTGCGAAATTTTTTTGCCCCCCCCCCTCTTTGAACCATAGTAACGCGCTGTCTTTTTTAATAGAAAGGGGCATCAATTTTTTAAGCCCCCCCCCCCCCCTTCAGGATGGTCGCAAAGTTTTATCCCCCCCCCCCTTGTAACTCATAAATGAACACGCACCTAGACGATTGGAATGTCCTATAAGCCGCACTAGGGGATCTCATTATGGTGACTTTGTTGCTGTAGTGCACATCTACAAACTCTCATATGAGCCTCACCTTGACTTTCACCTGATCATATAAGCCGCACCGGCGATCTTATCTGCGTACCATACACAAGGTTTTACGTAATATATGAAAGACATGTAGACCTTCATAGTGTGGTGATGTACCATTATGCACCATTATACTATACCCTCTTCGAGGACTACCAGCTTGGCCTGGTTAAGGCTCAGCCCGGCTGGTACTAGCCGGGCGCAGTTCCTGCCTGGTTACTAATCCAGCCCGGTTACCTACTCAGCATGGCTGCAATTCAAACTGGACAGTTTCCCCTCATTGTCAGAGGTCGTCACCGTTGATGGCCTGCTATTATAAGGCAGGCCGCTGTCGGTCACTGGCAGTCCGCACTGGGAGCACAGACCTAAAAGTGTACTCACTGAGGGCCTTAAGGTCTTGATGCTGTACAAGACTCCCACTGACAGAAACTAGGACCAGCCTTGCCCCCCACATGGATCATCCCCCCATTGGGTAGAAGTACCTGGTTCAGGTCCTGCCAGACCATCTGTAGAAGTCTATATACACTGAGTGTGGCTGTGATCGAATGTACCTGTTACTTCAACACCTGAATAATGATGGCTCCTTAACTGTACAACCACCTGTGTCCGTTCCTTGGGAGAGTAGCTGGAAGTCATACAATCCTTACAGTTACCAGTAGTCAGATACTTAGATGGTTCCCCATAGTCCCTATATTTCTTTTTTATAGTCCTAGCCTACTACCCCAAGTATAGAGGTTACTACAATAAGTTAAAGGATTACAATATTGGTGAGGTATCTGTGTCATATGTAAAGCATCAATCTGGTTCGAACCAGGTGGGGGAGAGTGAGCAAAGAGCAACATTGTCTTTTATTACTGTATCATCTTATTTGGTATCTTGGTAAATCCAGGGAGACTACAGTGGTCCTTGGAGCACATGATATCAAGACGCGCCTGGAGGGAAAGCCTACCGAGTATGATGTAGAGAAAATAATCAAAGTAAGTACATTTTGCTCCACAATGAGACCTTTTATATGACATAAGAAGGATAGTATCGAAATTGTAATGAAGAGTGAATACCTTAACTTACCAGAAGAACATTTAAGAAGAACGTTTAGTCACAATAGTCCTTCCTTTGTTATGTCCGGCATGTGCTCATGATTTTTTCAAAGCAACCAAAATATCTAATTTTATTGACCTTTTCAATTTCTTAGATATGACTACATTGTTTTTAACAAAATTGATGACTGACCCTCATCTGACCAGTGAAAACCAGTCTTTCTAGTTTTATTTGATGGTGACTGGATTGGTGGAGGAACTAAATACACAAATTTTATAACTGAAGAAATCTTACTCATCTCATATTGATTTGTACATTCAGCACAACTGGAATGCTACTATTGATCTTGGTCCAAATGACATCGCCATAGTAAAACTTAAGGAACCTGCTGTCATAGACGGAACGTATGTCAACACCATCAGACCCGCTCCTGCAGATGTGGGGGACCTTATTGGAGCCAACTGTACCATTACAGGGTGGGGTAACACACGCATAGGTAATGAGTTATGACAATGATGTATTACATCTAGGAATGTTATTGTCTGGGTACTATTGCTGACTGGACTATATTTTGGGTCTCATAATTGATTTCATGTAGCAAAAACAAATCAGGGGGGAAGAAAAGATTTTGCAAAATATTAATCACATGAGAAATAGTTGCATGTCATTAAATTATATTTTGTCCTTTAAGGGTGCATAGTACTTACATACAGCCCTGGTGAGGAAGTCACCAGTGCTGCATTAAAGCATCATGCTAACCCGGTGGGAGTGTATCAAAACTGCAGGGTTAGCATGATGCTTGAATGCTTGAACTAGCAAGTTACTTGCTGGACTATGCAGCCATTGAATGAGAAATTGGTATGTCACATGATATCATTCTTTCCAGGGTCTACTGGTTCTCCCAATGTCCTCCAAGCTGCAGCAACCACACCCATGTCAAAATCAACATGCCAGACTGGAGCTGATCAGATCCCCAACTATGACATAACAATTACCGACACCCATATATGTGTGGCAGGCACAGGGACAGAAGGTGGTTGCCATGTGAGTCGGCACTTTTACAAAAGTTACACATAGAAAGTGTAGCAGGATATATTTCATGTTGAAAATTATCCAAAAATATCTGAAAATCAATTTACCACTTTGCCTCATTATTAACTGAATTAACTTTGTAGGGTGACTCTGGAGGGCCATTGAGCTGCATGCTGGAGGACGGCAGCCTTGTGCTGGCCGGTGAGACATCGGGGGGAGACGACAACTGTAACCCCATTTACCCATCCGTCTACACAAGGATATCTTCCTATCGTCAGTGGCTCGCTGATAACTCAGACGGAGACATCTCTATAGACTTGTAGACAACAGAAATCCATCAGCATATATACATATATAGGATTGATAAATAAATTGAGTTTGTCGCGCAGTGGTTGAATGCTTTGTTTTCTGCTCTGACCGCATTCAATGGCCATAACTTACTCATAATGCTTTTATTTGTTTTAATATTTAAGTGAGTTCTATGAATAGAGAATATCACTAGAGAGCAAGGTAAAATTATAACTCTTTATTCGCCATAAAATTGTCTTGTCACAGTAAATGCATGGATCATTATCAGGAACTTTACACTACAGACAAAACGGTAGTAGCGACTTTCCATTGCTTCTACCATAGATGTGTATAGACTTGCCTTGAGAATTTTCAACCCATAATTCCATGAAAATACATATATCATCAGGTACTTGCTGTGCGTCTACCAATATTTTACACAGTATCATTAATTCAAGTTACCATAGGTATATTCAGCCAAATTCTATCTATATACCGCCTACTGAAGTTTTCCCAGTGGAGGCTTGAGATGTATGTTAAACTTCAGTAAAAAGGTGTACATGTGTATTTCGTGAGTGTTTAAAGTGTTACACGAAGCCCTTTTAGACAAAATACACCATTTTGAACATGATACAGGAAAATACTTGTACATTTTTACCCGTACGCATTAGTTCACTATTATGAGACTAAATTGAAACGCAGGCTATTTGAAATATACAAAACAGAAAATGTATGCACTGAGACGAATATGTTTCACATGACCAGCATAGGAGTATTCCCCATTAGAAATCTCAACACTTGTTGTGACATGAAAACATCTAATTTTGGCATAAAATATACTCTAGTATAAAATACACATGGCACCAGAAATAAATCACAGCAGTTTCTGACTGTAATACATTCTAGTCTTGATCAACGATATCATATCAAGAATGCCTATGATTAAGCCATGAGTATTGGGGCAGCAAAAGTGCCCAAGAATGACCAGGTTTTATGGTTAGGTACATGTTGGTACAAGAATAAATTAAATATATATATATAATTAACAATAGGTGCAGACATAAGTCATCCCATAGAGAGGTTATGTTAAGTGATTTGAGACATTTTAAGCTATAAGTGACATATGATATGCAAGTGAGCAACCATTTGCTAGTCCATGAGAGATTAGCTGAAAATATACCATAGCTTATACATTAGGAGGCATAAATGCCATCCGCAAGACCAGATGTTAGCGTATGAGAAATAATGCAGGACTTGACTACCACAGGTGCTGCAGCTACAAAACCTGGTGCATGTTACTTGTGATACGGGTCATCCAATAACAGTTCGGCCATATTTATCTCATAATGTCTCAATTGAAACAAGCTACCAGTATTTCATCAAAAAGCTTGGCATTTTCTGGGAAAATTATACTTTGGTTAACAAAAAGTATAGTCTAGCAATGTATCGATGTCTAGATAAATGTACAATAATATCCTAAACCTACGTCCATTATTCACAAAAATCTACAAAATCTACTGACTGGTTCACACTGGTCATAGCACCGACCTTTGGAAGTACACGTCATCTCATTAGTATGTATGTATTAAAGGGATCCCTTCATCCACAGAAAGGGCTGCAAGTCTAGGGACTTTCAGAGGAGGAGGGAAGCTGGAGATGCAATGTTACATACTAAGTAATACCACATGTCTATCACCCCTCCTGGTGTGAAGGCCTGGCAGCCCTTTTTGTGGATGAAGAGATCCCTTTAATAAGACATATGGCATTTATTAATATTGAATAAAATAGCATAGATTTGAGCAGCTGAAGGTGACTGTTCAGTAATTTCGGACAGATAATTGTATTACTGCGCAGACCAGGAACAGAACCCGTAAAGGACCGTATTGTCCTTCAATGCCCTTTGGTCATCAGGATACATTCATGCAGCATCAACTATGCAGATGCTACGGGGTTGATACACTCCCGAAGTACTGGCTAGTTGCTTGTCGGTGCAGAACAATCTGGCTCTCAAATTATAAATAATATATATCACAAGACTTGTGCGGCAAAATGTGCAAATACACAGCACAGCTATCACAAGTTAAGATATCATTCCGTGTTCAAACAAGCAAGGATAAATGGCATGATTACTTTCATCATATTCTTTGCACCAATATCAAGTCAAATGAGTTATTTGAGCAATTCATTTAAGGTTTCAAATCAAGTTATTTTGTGTCAATTCATCGTTATAAGAAAACATGCTACGGTGCAATATGTTCAAATAGGCTGACGATTAGATTACGCAATTATTTAATTGTTACCTAATTAGTCATAACTATTACATCTCTGAAAAGACTGTATTTCATCATTCATAGCTTGGACAAGATATAAGACGGAACAGATATTTTAAGCGAAAATTAAAGGAACTGTCACAAGTCTCAATTAAGGCATGATTTGGTAAATATCCACACGACCACCGAATACTGATATGGTAAGTGTTCGTCACTAGAGCTGAACGCATTCACAAGATTCTGTCCTTCTCTTCAAGAAATAATAGACTAGAGGCTACTTCAAATACATCGAAAGAAATTCCTCACAATTGCAACAACCAAGCCAACTTTAAGCTTAGCTTTTCACGTCCTAACGACACATAGTAATTGTATTGCATCGGATTCACTATTGTACAGGGGTGATCTAATAAGTTTTGAACAAATGTCTCACCCTCATTCATATATATATTTGCATTCTTGCATATAACAGTGTATTAGAGAATGCAGTGCAAGGAGGTTAAAATACACGAGACTCTTTGGAAAGGCCTATGTTGCATCCCTGCAGCATGTACATTATACAATTCTCCTAAATTCCGCTAATCCATTGTGATTCGTAAATAGTCCTATGATGCTGAAACGTCAGGAGGCGTGGAGAAGGCTAGCCTCCTCAAACTCTAGGTACTCTTCATCCGCCACGTCAGGTGTTAGAATCTCCTTTGTGATTACGCTGGGATGTCGCGGATGAGCCTTGGCTACTTGTGGCTGGCAGTACAGGTCGTAGTCCTGTCCTGCTCTCTTGATTGCTTTCAATGCTATGGAACCTGAGAGAAAACAACCACATATATACTACATGCTCAGTCTAGTATAGATTGATCTGCGATAACGACCACTAAATTTCTGATATAATATCGCATGGCTCAAGTACATCAGTTCACTTTATGTGAACCACAAACAGTACAGTGTTTTTGTCGATAGACAATATGTATAGTTATTAGTATTTGTACTGACAACAAATTCCTAGCCAAAAATCCGGACTACCAAGAGGTAGGAAGGAATATTGGAATCTCTGTAAGCATTACCATTTTATCATTAATCACATTCGACAGTAAATAAATCGAAGAGCTCGTAGTGATATGGCATACTTGCCTAAAAAAATGCACAAGAGAATATAGGCATAATTTTATCAGATGGTTTGAGTGAACTTACTCGGCATCACTTGCTTATCTCCTGCAGCTGACCTCTTGTCGATGAGGCCGACCTGATGCAGCCTTTGCCGCAGTGGTGTGGGCACCGTGACGCTCCAATGAGACTGGATCTCACTGGCAAACACATCACTCACTGTCCCAGAATCACTTTGTTGTAGATCCCTAACGCCCTTTGGCTCTTCTTGTACCTCCTGTTTCCCAAGTGCTTTCCGAGCTTGCCGTAGAATGAGGCTTTCATCCAGCTTGGAGGCACTTTTGTTCATCAAGCTACTATTTTCTGACAATATAGTTTTTGGATTTTGCTTCAACAATGATAGTCTAAAATCAGTGTCTCGTGCACTTTCATCATCAGGATTCACAGGGTGTTGTAACCGTGTACTACTAAAGAGGTTGGTTCGGTCTGTTAAATGGTAATCCATGGACGACATGTTGTTATAGTCCTCCTCCAGACCAGTGTCACGTCCCGATAAGGGTAGGCTGCCAAACTGATTAGTGAGGTTGGTGTGGAGGCCTGTGTCCTGGTTCATGGACTGCAGACTGTTGGTCTGGTAGCCAGTGTCCTGTGCCACATGGGTGCTGTGTGCCGGATGCAGCTGCTGGTCATCGGCTGCCGACTGGTCCCCGACTGAATCCGAGAACCCCGTAAACCCTCGCAGTATGCGAAACCCAGCAGACGAGGCAAATGCATCAGTCTCCTTTATAAAACTGTAGTCCACCTCCATGTCCTTATCGTTGGCTGTTCCGTTGCTTGGTTCCTCATCCACAGAGGTTTGTGCTAACCGGTTCAACTGACAAACAGGTGAAGGAGTACTCGATGGCACGCTGCCATTGCTTCCTTTGCGAGCTATGAAAAAAAAGAAATGCAACAATTTTGTAAGTTACCCAAAACCGTAATAATCAAATCAACACCCTCAGAACAGACGAAATATTGCCTATCAAATGCATCAAGAAATATCAAATATTGGCTATCAATCTATCAAGAAATATCAAATATTGGCTTTAAGGTTCCCCGTTATAACTTATAAATGCTTTACATATTAATATATATAATCCCATGTCTGCTAGAAGCATTAATTACCTGAATGATCCCTGATGGCAGTACTGCGGCTGATCTCCAATCGTATAGGTGATACTCCAGGGCTGGAGAATGGGAGGCTGGGGCGGCCGGAGGAGGGTGTGTGGTGAAGGGGCTGGCACAACGGTGTGCTATCACTTGTAAATCCATCTTCTGCAATGAGAAATCGTATCTTATTTAGTCACACACCTTAGCTGTATTAGGAAGTCGTTCTCACCTATTAAATCACCTGAAATGGCGTGCAGTTATACCCTAGATTTTTCATGCGATAAGATCTTAGATGTATCTGCAGTTACGATGACAATGCGATATTATATAGCACTTGTAGTTGCTGGCTTACCTTTAGATAGGCTACGCCGCTCTTTTCCTCTCCGAGAGGCGCCAATAGGTGAAAGTGAAGGGGACGCCATGAGATCCGGGGCTGTTGAACATCGCCTGAGGCTTGGTGTATGTCCGCCACGATCACTGTCTGAGTGGATGGGACTAGACGAAAACAGATTCTAGAATAGAAATAGAAAAGCATGAACATTTAACTTGTTCCCCATTATTAGCAAAACGCTTTGTTAGATTAGTATAAGAGTGTCAATACATAAATTTACAAATCACGTAAACCAATTTTCTTCGGCAATGTTATGTGTATCCTACATTTGACTTCAATAGTACATGCTTATTATATGGTTTAATGGAGCAGGAATTGACTTACAGAGTTGGGTGAGTGGTGTGAAGACCGCTTATTGGACTCTGGGGTTAACGAGAGGTTAACACCAGAGGGCAACTCATCCTCCATAGGACGCCCCTGCTCATGTGACTCAGTGTCCCTGCAAAGACGTGAACAGTGTTATATTCCTAGCAAACCAAGCTTCTTCATATTGACATGTATTGGTACAAAGTACCCACGAGCCGTTCCTGATATCCGATAGCGATTAGTATGATTGACAAGGACGTTAGGTCTCTGCATGTGCATATACATTTGTATCATATAAAGGTGGGGATGCAGTACTGATATAAGGGAGCTAGGAAGCACACAAAGACTTACGGCACTGGACTTGGTGGGTTAGACTCTTCCCCATGGAAGAAAAGCTTCCGTCTTAGGGAGGACGTACTGAGAGCGTCGGGGCTGCTCTCCTCTTTGGCTTCATGCGTGTAGTATTTTCCTATGGGAAAAAATGAGTCAGTTGTGAGGTGGTCCTACACACTTCTTTTGCTTTTTTAAATTTTTATTTTACACAGTATTTAGGTTGCAAACTTCTAATATCGTAGATATACACCGGGGAATTGTTTTTAGAGGCAGTACTCAGTAGTATTGACTAGTTGGCAAATTAGCAAGTGTAGTAGCATTTGAACAGACTTCATGATGAAATATTTTACCTAATATGTTCTGCAGGTCAAAATCCATTGGCAAGGTAAGTGCAGTTTGGCAAGAAACTGGAAAATCAGAAGTAACATCAAATGAAACAGAACGTCTGAACATGGAACAAAACGTGTTATGATATAGCGTGTAAACCTGAGTCTAGATCTGGCTCTTGTTTGTAGCAACTGCATCTCTTACCATTTAATATCTAGCGCATGAATAGTCAAACAGGAGTTGGAATTTGGATACGACTTTATAAGTCTATAGTTTTTTTGTTTTTTTTAATGTTTTCGTTTGCTAGTTATTCTAAATGTATCGTAGTTGCGTTGTTTAGCAATTCTAATCAAACATGAGATGGTTCCTTACCTTCTTTCGCTTTGCGGTTTGAGGTGCTCTTTGAACAGGAATTGTTGACGGAACCATGAACCATTTGTACCACGCCTGCAATAGGAGACACTCTTAAATTATTTCATCACCATGAGTAATCGTGCGGATATATTCAACTGACCAATGAGACCGAACATCAAATGAGAAAGCTTCTTTCATAAAAAGCTAGAAGATATGTCTCCTTCCTTCCGAATCTGTCTTTTACATGCTTAGAATTTTAGGTACATTAAGAATATAAGAATACTTTTCTACAAGTTATACCTGGCGTGACTGGGGTCTGAGGAAGCTGGAATGGACGCTTGTGGCTGTTTTGTTCAGACCAAGGTGAGGGTAGAATCATGGCATTGTTGGCGAAGAATTGGTCAATCGCCTGCTGGGCCCGCTCTTCAGTTTCTGGGTCAACGGGTCTGTGCGTAGATCAATCAATGAAGATCATTGTAAATAGTGAAAACCAAAAGTCATAGATCACAATAATTGTTTTGAGCAAAGCTATATTATCAATCCTGGTTTCCTAAAGTGTGCTTCCTATGGTCCATTAACAGGAACGTAGATAAACTAGAAACACTTCTGAAAATACTGTGGATGGCATGTCATCAGTTCTTAGTGAATTGTTCCTTCATGATAATTCCACATATTTCTTGATAAAACGGCCGTTGCATGTACAACTAATTTATATCCTTCAATTGTTAGATACTTCAATGTTGGGGAAAAAAGCATTGTCATTTATAGATCACACATCTAGATCACACTTTAGTGTTGCTCACCCAAGCAGCTTGGCATTTTGCAGACATGTCTCATCAATATCGGCAGGCTGCATCATGGCGATATGGTCGATGGACCAAAAAGGACTGCTTGCCTAAAAAAAAATATATATAGCGGTTTAAAACTATATCTATTTAAGAGTAACACCAATGTTAACTAAGGGAGTGGGCTATGTCTGTATAACGTGTTATTTGATTATTGTATTTCCATTACATCTTGTGTTCAAATTTTCCAAATTGTAATTTTGACCCAAAATATGGATTCTACACCCTAGGAAACCCTAAAATCCATGTATTACACAAGCAAATCAGACAATCTTGAGTTTCTGGTGGCCATCTTGGAATTTCCCAAATTGAAATTTTGACCCAAAATATGGATTCTACACCCTAGGAAACCCTATAATCAATGTATTACATAAGCAAATCAGACAATCTTGAATTTTTGGCGGCCATCTTGGCAGCCATCTTGGAATTTTCCAAATTGTAATTTTGACCCAAAATATGGATTCTACACCCTAGGAAACCCTGTAATCCATGTATTACACAAGCAGATCAGACAATCGTGAATTTTTGGCGGCCATCTTGGAATTTTCCAAATTGTAATTTTGACCCAAAATATGAATTCTACACCCTAGGAAACCCTAAAATCTATGTATTAAACAAGCAGATCAGACAATCTTGAATTTTTGGTGGCCATCTTGGCAGCCATCTTGGAATTTCCCAAATTGTAATTTGGACTCAAAATATGGATTCTTCACCCTAGGAAACCCTAAAATCCATGTATTACACAAGGAAATCAGACAATCTCGAGTTTCTGGCGGCCATCTTGGCAGCCATCTTGGAATTGCCCAAATTGTAATTTTGACCCAAAATATGGATTCTACACCCTAGGAAACCCTAAAATCCATGTATCGCACAAGCAAATCAGACAATCTTGAGTTTCTGGTGGCCATCTTGGAATTTCCCAAATTGAAATTTTGACCCAAAATATGGATTCTACACCCTAGGAAATCCTATAATCCATGTAATACACAAGCAAATCAGACAATCTTGAGTTTCTGGTGGCCATCTTGGCAGCCATCTTGGAATTTCCCAAATTGTAATTTTGACCAAAAATATGGATTCTACACCCATCCTACATCTCTACCAGAAGCTCTCATTTGGCCTGTAACCTGGTGTACCGTGTTATCCCACCATTTTTTGTATAGAATACAACTGAAAAGGAATTAAAGTGATACAGATGTGCAAACATGTCCAAAATTAGCTTCTCCAAAGGTTCACTTTTTTTTTGGCAGAATCTCAGTTTTTTTTTCAGTTTTTCAAAGAAATCTCTTATTTTAGGTGATAAAACTTTTTTTTTTCCCATTTCTTTTGACAGATACAGATACCTGAGGTGTTTTGCAACAGAATGATATAGCTCAAATAGTTCACATGATATTGCATAAAGGTGTAATAGATGAGAGAAAAGACGTCTGCACGAAAAAAGAGGGTGACTATATAAGAGTGGGCTTGACCTAGTTTCACAGCGTCACAGAGAACATAGCCCACTCCAATAAAAACACATTATCAATGTTTGATACATATCCATTTCACGCAGAGGAAATAAAGTTGCCTGGAGTCAACTCATCTGTACTGTGGTGTCTGATAGAATATTAAACCCTTCTTTTGATAAACAGTGTTTCATGGGACATATCACCAATCCATCCATTGCTTCAGACATTCAATTACAACTCCATAAAATGAATATTTGCTGGGTTTTTTTTTCTATTTGGTTATTCACCAATAACTTGTCACACTATAGATCACAGAACAGTATGAATGAAAGCTCACCTCTTCAGCACCAGGTTTAGGGGCGAACATCCCAGGGCTGAGTATCCATTCCTTCATCTTCTCAGGGTCAGTCTCAAAAGGGTTATACAGAATGCCATTGGGAGTCCTAATGAGAGACCTCCCAGGTGTACCGTTAACCCGAAGACCACCGCTGCCTGATGAACCTGCACTACTTGGCGTACTCCATTGCCGCATGTTTCGAGGGGCCGCTCGCGGCGTGACACGCACCCTGGTCATTGGAGCATCAGGTGGGGTGCCACATAGCGGGCTACTCACATGGTGTTTCAGGTGGAGATGTTGGGGATGGGAACTTGGTGTCCGGTACTGTTGGCTGTTGAAGTGTAAACTAGCATATTGATTCGTCTTGCCCGGTGTGTGCTGCCCTCGATGTGGACTAGGTGGTGTGTGGATTGGGGTGACTTCCTCATGCAGGCGGCTACGAGACGCACCCTCACTGGCTTCTGGTGTCAGCATCATATTGCCCCATGTAAAGTGGACCTAATCATAAACTGTAAAACAGTATACGTATATAATTAACTGAACTGAACATGCATGACTGATATTGATTGCACTTTTGTACACATTGTTTACATAAGAAATTACCGTACTGTTTAAGCGCTGGGTTTTGAATGAGCTTATGGGGTTCTTGAAATTACTCTTTAGCACTAAAAATGGATCTCCAATAAGCACCTGTCTTGTATGAGCGTTCCTAATTATATGCGCCAGGCGCTTATACATGATGGCACGATATGTACAGTTTATAGATCTAGTTCCACCACGATTTAGAATGTAGAGGCCCAAGGTGGGGGACGGGGAAGTAGGTTGCTGTGCCACTTGTGGATTTTCGCCCAAAAGGGGTAAATATTTTTTGACCCCCTTCCCCCCTCTAGTAGCGAACATCGTCCACCCTCTACGCTCAGTCCCTCCTCTAAGTCTAAAAAGCACCCTGCACGGTAAAGGGTCGATTTATATAAATTGCAGGGTGGTTAAACGTTGTCGAACTACCCCTCTAGAGGGATCGAATTTTTTTTGCCCCCCCCCCCTCTCCTCTAGTCTAGCCTCTATAAGCAGCTGTCTCCAGTGTTGCCAGAAACTTTTTCGTCACACAGGCCACATGAAACTACTGTGGAGACATTGATGCCATAAGGCCATTTAAAAGAAAATTATTGATAGGTACAGACAAAATGTATTAGAAAATGTGTGAATTCATTGTTATCATTACATGGCCATATTAAACTTTGCTTCAAATAGGACTCTCTTAAAAATTCTTTCACTTTTGGAAAGCTGACATCGTGGCCAGCCATTGTGGCCGGTGTTCAAGAGCATCACACCGGCCATTATGATTCTGGTGTAGTAGTTACAGATGATAATTAATCTACCCCCACTCAGGATGAAATATAATGACCACTAGGGGGTGACTTGGGCTAAAAGCATAAAAAAGTGCTTCCACAAGCCCTGGAGAATTCAATTAAGCTTCAAAAGGGAAGATTATTAATTCTTTGCCATAATGACAGTTTTCTTTATTTTGCCAACGTAGGTGTATGAAATTTGCTTCAGAGAAAATGTGAATCATCAACCAACGGTGTAAAGACACCCCGCTATTTTTGGGACAACTTTTTTCCTTAGTTTTTTACACCCCTTAATGGCAATGTCAATGGGTCCATAAATTTCACCCCCGTCCCCCTTAGGCCCACGGGTCGAAAATCAGCGCTCGCTTGGGCCCTTTGATTGATTGTTTGATTGATTGATTGGATTGTTTTACGTCCAAGTGTGCTATGACGCCTGGGACTTACTCAAGAGTTTATCGGACTCTCGGTCCGTTCTTTTCTCATCTAGGTTGCGTTTAAGTGTGTGAGTGCATGTACGTGTGCATGTGTTTATGAGTCTACTTGTAGCAGTGGGACACGGCTCGTAGCGGTGGAACAATGCTCGTGGCATCGGGCCCCTCTTTATTGTGCTGCCTCACACAGATGCTGTGCCGCAGACTGTTGACACCTCATCTGACCAGTCCATTATCCTGACACCGGCGGGCCAGTCGCAGCTCCATACCAATCGGGCCAGCAGATCAGGGACGCTTGGGCCCTTTGAAGCATAGTAAAGGCCCTGTCAGACACAGTGCTTGCAAATGACTGAGAAAAAAGATTGAGCGTGTGAGTGGCCTCACAGATGACTCAGGGTAAGCTGTATGTGGTTTGTGGTCATTTTTCTACTTCCTTGTTTTAGGCCCTGTACCTGAAGCAATGGTGCACAACCTAGACTGTGATGGCCTTACTCCAGGGCCTAAGCTTGAAAATTTGTTGAATAATTTCCAATAAACACAGCCCATTTAACCCCTTGCATATTTATGTATCATTGGAATGATGGACAAGGCAAGTCTAGTGGCATTTGAAAACTCACTGGAGCCCGCTTAAGGTTATCATACCTCCCATAGAAGCTCCCCAGTACCACCGCGGTGGCTCAATCTGCACATTGTGGCCCTTAAAGGGAAGTGGCAACATGTTTGAAACAACCCTTTAAGGCCTGCTATATACACCCATCACCAACAGACAGTACACCTTGTAATACGAATATAGTAATGGGTAATGTTGGCCTCAAAGGATTAAATATATGGTGAATATCATCGGCTAGCTCTCTGCTACTTATCAGGCTACCACAAGCCTCACATTCTGCTTTTGTCATTAGATAGTCAAATGAGTGATCTAATTTGAGTACAATACGTTATTTCTCATTTCTGATGGCAGAATCGTAATCGCCAGAAAAAGCTACCCTAATTTCATATATTGGAAGTCATATATAATCAAATTCCAGGTGGTGGCTGTAGGTGAGCAGGTGGCTGTGGGAAAGCAGGTGGCTGGTGGCGAGCAGGTGGCTCTGGGCGTCAGCGCCCATAACTGCTGTTTTACGTCTCGGCCAAAAAGCGAGTCGATTGGAGCATCAGCAGCGACACCATCGCCGTTTCCGTCTCGCCGTGTCGGATGGCTGCGGGGCGGCGTGTGCTACACGTCCATGCCTTTGCGAGAAACGACAGTGGCGCCACCATGTATGTGACGTGTGGTATGAGAACTAAAACGAATCCTTGTTCTTGGTATGTTCAGGGTATTGTAAGAAGTTCATTTAAGTAATTTAAATAATATGGAGGGCAGTTTAGCTTGGTTGGATGGCATTTTAATATGTAAGATGGTAGATTCATGTCAGAAAGATAGAAATGTGACACCTGTTTGGTCAGAAGAGCATTTCTATCAGCTCCAATTATTTTTTTAACCTTGAAGCCTATGCAGAGTTCATTTAGAGGGTAGTCATTTAACAGTACTTAAGTGTTTAAAGAAAAGAGAGAAAAAATAGCCAAAAATCGCAGTTAATTTGTGACTAGAAGGAAAGAGATATTGATTTACTTTTTGAAGGAAACATTTGTCCCCCGATCTTGCCCATCCTTTTCTTTTGGTGTATTGTTTCTAAATGAAATAGAGACTGAGTTATAAGCATTCTTAGATGGCTAAAAAACGTCTTAAAGAAAAACCTGGGCATTGTATATGCCTCAGGGTATGAACCCTGAGTCAAAAACTCCATGTAACAAATACTAGTCAGATCGGCATTTATATTATTGTTATCATTTTGCTATTTTTTGATAATCGCAGTAATCCTTGCTGAAATTTTGAGTAAAAAGAAATTCCACATTCAATAGTGGATTATGTTATACTTTACACTTCTCAGTATTCCTTGGAGAGGAAATATATATACTGAGTATATCCTTGGGCATGTTCGGCAGCTTATGACTACAACTGCCCAGATACTCTTGTTTAATAGGGGACCATTCTTTTCATAATAACCCATCTCCGCAAATTGGATGTTGGAATATTACTGTTTTCTCTTAAGTTCGGGCCCAACGATAACCAATGATAATGCAAACATTTTGAAAAGTGAACAATGAACTTCTATTTATCTTTGCTCAGGGCATTGCGCTGTAGATGATCTGATACAAAGCTTTCATAATAATATCTCCTTAAACCAATACTTTGATTAATCCTAGGTTATGCTGCTATTGTCTTGTCTTCATTAAAATGATAATGCATGCTTCATCTTTAGTTATTCTCAATTATTGTGGGTCAGCTTAATCCAGATCACTGTATATTGAATACACTGTATGAGCACATTTTTTTCAGTGAATTGAAGCATTTTCAAATCGATTTCATAAGAAGTATTACAATCTGTATTCGATGAGATCTATACAAAAAGAGGGCCGCTTTGCAGTGTTGCCGAAATAACGCCTAATAACGTTTTAAGACAGCAACCAAGAAAATATATGGTAATGACATGAAGCGTCAAAGGAAACTGTTCTTTGAGAGAAACAGACTGAATAGGTACAGGGCTCGACAAATCGCAGTGTCCAGTGCCCGTGACACAGAAAAATTACACTGGACACAGAAATATTTGACAGTTGTGCCCAGTGGACACAAGTGAAACTGAGCAAATTTTGGACCACATTTCCATGAGCAAAAACCACCAGACAAATAATGAGGTGTTATACATAGTTGGAAAGCTTGCAGTATCAGGATTCTTAATATGGAGGTCAATATCTCAATACAAGATCTTGAAATATATCATCCTAATTTAGGAGAAATATCTCCAAATTTTCATGGTTCGGTCGGGCACAGATTTCAGCGACTGGACACAACATATTTTTGTGTCTGTGCCCATCGGACACACACATGCTGAACAATTTGTCGAGCCCTGAGGTAGCTTCCTATTGAGTTGAAGTAAATGGCAGACATCTTCTCACTGATTTGTAGTACATATTATATCATGTAAATATTACTGATCTATTCTGTTCTCATTGCAAACACTGTGATACCCATCGTGTGACATATTCCATGTATATACTTTGTATCAAGTTGTGCAAAGGTCATCTATGCTAAAGGTTACATAAAGTAATACTGAAGCTGAAATGAATGTATTGTACCGACATATATCATATTTGTAACTGAAAATCAAACTGATGTTAAGAATAAACAAATTTTTAAAAAAAACACACCGGCACGCCGGTATAGAATCTTAATGGCCGGCGTAGGGCTTTAGCACGCAGGCCAAAATGGCCATGATCTCAGCTTCCTAATGATTGGCCAATTAGAAGCGAAGATAGGGCCATATTTGTAAAATTGAATCTTTTTTTAACTTCTTTTATATTTGTGCATAGTATTTTACAAGTTATAATGAAGTTTATGAAGGTACCGTGAAATATCAAAATTTATATGGCCTGCGTGAGAAGGAAATGGCCTGCGTAAGATGCCAAGACGAAGGCCACCTTGGCCTGCGTTGAGAACAAGTTTTCGGCTACACTGCTTTGTGGCCTGTGTAGAACTAGAAGGCAAATGACCTGTGTAAGATCTCGCCACACAAGTGACACAGGCCACATAATGGCACATTGTAACACATTGCCATTGGCCTGTGACTGTGTGCATAAAGTTTTCGGCAACACTGCCCAAAACAGGTTAACTTTTTTGACCCCCCCCCCCCCTTCTCCAGAGGAGTCTAAATGTTTTTACACCCCCCCCCCCACCCGGTCAAGCCCTGGGCTTGTCAAGCCTTCTCAAGGGGCCCAACTTTTGTTGCCCCCCCCCCCCCCCCCCCGACCTGTACCGGTATAGATATCTACAACTGTTCATATACAAGTACAGTACCAGTACTCAGTAGTACAACCACTACAACACTAGTAACAGAATTGATAGACATACATATTTCACTTTTGATAGATAGTAACACACACTCATTGAGTCATTCAAGTAGTGGCAGTGGCTCACGCAGACGAATGCTATGCATAGGCCGCCTACCCCTACGCCTAGACCCGGGTGTCTACATTTTTGTACATCTGACTTTGAAGTTTGATTTCGTGTGCTAAGATTTGCCCCCAATCATCCATAGATTAAAAGAAAGCAAATGAAGGGTGTACCTAAATGAAAGTCCTATTCAGTGCTTACCTATATGACAAATCAAAACATGGCTGCAAAGCGAATACTGGTGAGGACCCTCAGTTGAATGTGTCTAGACTTGTTGGGATTTGGCACTGTTGATTCGAAATTACCTCCTTTCGAATCGACCAATGGCAAGCTTTCATTCAGCAGCAAAAATGTTTGGTACTTGATTTCTCCTACATGTCATTGAGGAAAAAATTACAATATATCTTGTAAGGAGGGACATACATAGCACACTGTTTTAGATATAAACTTAAGTACATTTGCTGACTAAATGGTTTAATTATTTCTCCCAATCCCATTCACTGCAGAATCAGTCAAGATGGGCGACAACAGCAGCGGGAAAATTTCTACAGCTCGAGAAACGATGGAAAGTAAGTGATAGAAGGCATAGATATGCCAAGTATAATATCATTATAACGTCCTTTTGTTCCTGACAATATATCTGGTATATTTGGTCTGTGTCTATAGTCGAACAATGCAATTGCATGAGATCAATTCAGCGATGGTAAAAGGCCGAGCGATAATACCCGGTTTTAAGCAGTGTTGTCTGTTGACATCAGTGGCGCGCCTCTTGGCTTAGACTACTATAGTAGTGCACGAAAGGGTACATGTACGGTGTACCCTTACTAGCATACGAAATTCCTCTACCAGTCAATGGCTATATTCAATTTAAATCAAAACTTCTTTTCAGACTCAGACTCAGTCGTACAAAAGGTCCTAGGTCCATTGGTTGGGCACATCCAACTTGGGTCTTGAGTCTTGGCAAACTACGTGCCCAACCAATGTCAATCTTACAGGTGCCCCAAAATCCACCAACCTCCCCTAGTCCGCACGTGTCTGGCGGTCTACTAGTAGACCGCCAGACACCACCTACATAGCCTCATAGGGATTCTATATAGACTATAGTGGCCAAAAACAGAGTGTTGTCCTGAATAAAGTACTCACTGTCAGTGCCTCAAAAAGGTCAATCCTGTTCCACAAAAGGTACTGCACATGTCCAACACACTTACATTGGGCCTAAAAAAAAAAAAAGTTGTGTTCCGGTATCCCGACCGACCCTACGTTTTTGGGGCCGACCCTAATTTTTTTGGGACATTTTGGGAATTTTTGAGGGAATTTATGACATTTTTTGGCGTTTTTACTATTAAAATTGACCTTTTTTTTACAACAACAAAAAAGTTTTAAAAAAATTAAAAATTCCGACCTACCGACCCTGTTTATTTTTGGCCCTGTTACCGGAACACAACTTTTTATTTTTAGGCCTTGGTACAGACTTGTCAAATATGAGTGTATTTTGCATGTTTTGTTCCCAGCAAAAAACAACAACCTCATGTTCACCATTTTGGAAAATGCTGTGGTGCCTTCTAGTGGAACACAGAGGCAATGTGGCTGGCTGACCTCCAGTCGGACCAACCGATGACCACTTCTACAGTAGGCCAGTCCTTATGTAACAGAGTACTGAAGTGATCGACTGGTCAGTTCTAACAAAACTAGTGTGTGTTTCCTACACCAGGGGGTGCCCACATCAGTCTTGAGAATAACAATGGCTGACATGGGCAGAGAGCAGTGGAGTTAACATGAAACAAAGCCTGGATTATAGTTGTTGAAGTGCCTTTAGAATGTATTGTGGATGGTGAACAGGTGGGAATACATTCAGGCACCTGTGGCTGGAAGGATTAGACTAGACAGTGAGTACTTTATCTAAAACAGCTACTCTACCAAGTTGGCAGACCTTCTGTGTAGTCAAAAAGGGTACCTGTGTTCTACACCAGTATGGTGTAGATGTGTCGACTTAACCTCCCCATGTTGTTAAAAACTCCCACTCTCTTAAAAAAGCTTCTCTTGTTACGAGGTTGACATTTATAATTATAATAATATACATGTATTAATGACACGTCTATATTATTTCCCCTGAAGCTCTGATGGAGATTTCCAAGTTGCTGAACACAGGGTTGGACGTTGAGACTCTTGCCATCTGCGTTCGGCTGTGTGAGAGCGGCGTCAACCCAGAAGCACTGGCCCTCGTTGTCCAGGAACTCCGACGGGAAACAGCAGCTCTGCACGTAAAAAGAAACCTATACATCATCGACAATATCGTAATGTTCACTGTAATTAATTGATAATTAGGCGTATTACCATAACTGTCCATATCTACTGGCATACAACATTATTTTGAGGTTTGTCTTTGAGTATGTTCTTATTTGCCAAATCACAGGTTAGGAACACGTGTTATATAATTACTGGACATCGATTCTGTCTCTTTGTAGCTCTATAGTGATCGATGCCCAGTTTTATACTTCAGACCAGTGGCTCATTTTGGCTGTTTTTTGCCTCACAGATTGCTTCTAGGGCAAAATCCTGACTAGGTGCCAATATATTTTCTATGCCAATGTGTAATATGAGGGTAGAAAACACTGGAACCTCAGTTAGAAAAAATCCTACTGAACAGTTTTTGAGAAAATTAGGGTTTTGTTGCATATTTTTGGTGTTTTTAGTACATTTCCTACATAAACTGTGAACGCCAGCATTTCTCACTTTTCAGGTGTTTAGAATCAGAATTTGACTTTTTTTTATTCGCAGTAGGATTTCTGAGTATCGAGCCATTCTAGAAAAGCTATTCTTTGGAAAAAATACTTAGTATTTCTTGATGATTTTCGTTGCACAAATTTAGGGTTGTAATATAATAACTGCATTGTCATCCAATCAAAGTGTTTATGCACTGTTGATGGTCACCCTCTTCACTCTGCATTGAAGGAGAACAGGCAGGGGAGGTACACTTGTCCGTATATAGCTGTTGACCTGGGTGCTGGGTGCATTTTCAATTTATGGGGTGCCAACTGTTCATCAAAGAAAAATCAAATAGAATTTTTTTTTTTTTTAGTATCAGATTAATGTAACTTCAATTTGTGATAGCACTTAAAGCATTGTATTTGCATTAGTATGAATGGTAGCCACCTTATGGGGTGCCAACTATTCATGAAAGAAAAATCTATAAGAATTTGTTTTTTATTAGCATTAAATTGAGGCAACTACAATTCGAGATTGCATTTCAAGCATCGGGGCATTCAATGAATGGTAGACATCTTAGATATATGGGGTGCCAACTGTTCATGAATTTAAAAAAAAAGAATAGAATTAGTTTTTTTTATTAGTATCAGATCAATGCAACTACAATTCGTGATTGCACTTAAAGCATTGTGACATGCAATGACTGGTAACCACCTTGAATGTATGGGGTGCCAACTGTTTGTGAAAGAAAAAAAAGAAAGTGGTTTTTTTTTAGAATCAAATTAATTCAACTGCAATTCAAGATTGCATTTAAGCATTATGGCATTCAATGACTGGTGGCCATCTTGAACCTATGGGGTGCCAACTCTTCATGAAAAAACCCAACTAAATTGGATTTTTTTAACAGTATAAAATTAATGCAACTACATTTCAAGATTGAATTTAAAGCATTGTGGCATTCAATGAATGGTGGCCATCCTAAACCTATGGGATGCCAACTGTTCATGAAAGAAAAATAGAATAGATTTTTTTTTATTAGTATCAAATTACTGTAACTGCAATTCGAGATTACATTGAAAGCATGGTGGCATTCAATGAATGGTTGCAATCTTGAATTTTGAAATGAACATACACATAGACATATTCATAGGCATGAACATGGTGTTCTCCTTCATATAAATATTCGTGGATTTCTACTTCTACTAAATATAGCTTTCTGTTAGAAGGATGTCGATGTCCAGTTTTAGATATATATCCATATAGTGCATTGGAGTGCTATAATGTTGGACTGCTGTATATTTATATTATGACAAATAAATGAAGGTTTCTCATCAATTGTTGCGTCAATCAAGTATAAGCAAATAGCTTAGCACACTCCGATTAAATACACAACGCTCATATACCGGTAGTCTTCCCTATAATTCTATCAGCATTGATCATAGATTAGTATATTTTCTTGAAAGTAACTATATTACCGGGTACTTTATTTTCAATTTCCAGGCAGCAGAATCAGATGACACGGGGTGACCTGGCGGAAAGGCAGCATCACTTCATTGCAACATCGGTTTCAGCAGCTAACTCTGAGAAAAAACGATGTCGTAAAATATCTTTGTATCAGCCCTTATAAGATGTATTCACCACAAGATGGAAAACTGACAGTGAAGTTAAGGTTTCCAACGTTACCAAGCAATTTCTCTGGCATAAAACTTTATCCTTGAAATGAAAAATATATCCTGAATCTCCATGGGAAGGATGGCCATACTACATTTTAGGCATTTTACCCAAAGTAAAACTCAAAAGCCTATAGCACTGTAAGATGCCACAAAAAGTTGGTTTCGCTGAATCGTACTTAGTAGATTTGTATATATTTATGCGTGTGTATGTTATTATTGAATATGTTAATATTTGTAAATAAAGTATTTCGTACATATATAAGTTGATTTTTCCCAGTCATTTCTTTCTACATATCACATGATTAAGCGGAATGTGATAGCAAACCATATTAGATCAGTCAACATTACCACTCTACCACTACCATGGATTCCTGTATATTATTAACTTACCAGTTATACGCAAACCAAACCAGAGCGGGTTATGAATAAAAATTCTTTGAATATTTCCTGCATTTATGGATATTTTAGATGCCTGGATCTAGACTACGGCTAAGGACAGCAAATTCGATTTTTTTCTTTTTGGGGTGGTCTTTTCTGTCATCGTTAGCCAGAAAATATCAGTCAGTAAAAATTTAAAAAAACTGATTTTCCCACAGGAAAAAAAAATTCGCCCGCCCCCCTAATTTTAAGTTGAAATCCCAAAAAAAATGTTAAGAAAAAATCGCCCTACCGCACCTTTTTTTTTTAGAACAAAATCCGTAGACCAACTTTTTTTTTTGGTGTGGCCTAAGCTCAACCAATATAGCCGCACCCAGACTTCAGAACTATCCCATTAAAACCACACGTGGGGTCTGAAAATCGCTACTTTAGTACTTTAAGCTGCAATGGGGTTCTGGCTCGTACAAGCATAGACAAGCGACTAATTCCTTGGTACAAGCCATGGCTTCTGGCAAGAATTTTTAGTAGATTTTGATTCACAATAAAACGGAAAACATTATTGTACAAAGTGTTTATTACCTTATTGATTCATGTAAATTTTGTTATTTATATCTACATCACTCAAATTTACACCGAACAAGTAAATAGGAAACGAAGCAACAACAAACGACATTGTGGTAATAATTATATTCAGTTATGTATGTGTTGTTGTCAAATACACACATTATATTTCATTCTAACCACAGTCTTGTAAAGACGTTTCGTATATCCAGAAAATTTACAAATCTTACAGGATAAGGAGGAGAAAAATCATCCCTCATTTCAAAGTATGTGTGCCATAGAATGATGGTCCCTGTATTATAATATCAATAAGAACAAAACTGAGCTAATCACACTGATTTAAATAATTTTGCCCGTAAGGACAGACGCTAATATTATTCCTAATTATTCTAAATTTAAATCTTGATTTTAGATTTTTCCAGTCAACGACCAACTCGAAACAAGGTATTGACATTCCCAAATGAAGAAGTTGTTGACATTAGACCATACATATTCTTCTTTTTTTTTTGACAAATTTTCACTGAAGTCGCTATGTGAAGTAAGTGTAGTACATGTGTATAGCATTTGAAAATGTGAAGAGCTGCAAAGTTTGCATGCCAGACACCCGTTCCGACCACATTTTAATCTGAGTACCGGGTTATGTATTATACATATTCAATTATCGGAACATACAGATTCCCTGCATATATTGTGGATAGACAAGTCCTATGCATACTGTGGGGTTTTCTATAAGATATACATTTTCAGATGATTTGTCTTATGAGACACTGATTTCTGAGGAAAAGCTCTTCTGGTATTCCTGTAATTATATACATTGTATAAAGAACAGATTATACTATAGTTATGATGAAACAAAATAACGACAACAATGATATGGTTTAAATGTAGATGATGTTCTCTTCAGATGTGACATAATAAACAGTGATGCAAATTAAAGTTTACAAATGAACTATTCTATTCCACGTCAAAGTGTTTTGCTGCAGTCACCGGAAAGTACAATCAACTAGATCCCTAGACATTGGCCTCACCCTGCTAGTGTAACTAAAAATATGTTATGAATGTCACAGCAATGGGTTACAATTTATTTTGGGACCCAGGGATTCCACTACCGACAGAGATCTTTCAGGGATTGAGCAATCCTAGCGATATCCTTTACAAGAAATCATCAAGTATAGAATGTGTTAAAATGAAAGATGTATTGAAGTCGGTATGTGGCATCGCTTTATACCAATCTTACGTTGTGTCCACACCATTACACGTATATGGGACATGTATTATGTGTGCGTGAATTTACTATAAAAACATTCATCTGTCTTTGCCAATGCTTTATTCACTAGCCTCTCTACAGATACTTAATTTCTTTAGTCGAGTTATGTTTCTAATAGTAAGTACCGGCATTTAGATGGAACTGGGAATGTTGAGTTTGTTCCATAGATCAGGATATCTGAATTATTACTCATATACATGATCTATATACACAATATCACCCTCATCTGCTTCATCTAATAAATTATTACAATACAACACCTTCCCTATAATTGCCTATCAACTAAGTGGGACCACAGCTAAAATAACTGTTTTAGGCTGTGTGCTCAAGATTATCAGAATAAATATGGTATGACTAGATCCTAAGGTGCAATAGGGATTGAGGTGCATTCATGCAAGTTAATGTAGGGTTATGAACAGGGCTGGGCATTGCTGCTCATAATTATGTATATATATACATATATACTAATAAACCATCACAGCACTAGCTCAATACCTTATTTTTTGTTATAAGTGAATCGATTTGTTCAATAGTCAACTATCCTCTCGTCACACAAAATGATACCACAGTGAATATTATTTCCCAGACTAGGGCGCTCTATTATCGGCACTTCACGGGCAATACATATGCATCACCTGGCTAAACAATAACATGTGTTTCTATGTAGGTCACCCATGCATAGTTATGTAATTCAACTATTCTTAAGCATAGGACAATGTATCAAAAGACAATTCTATGAGAATCCATTGTATATGTGTAAGTGGTTGGTTACATTTAAATCTCCAAACTGCGATGTAGATACCTCAATTATAATAATTAACACAGTGTCCATAGACAACCTTTTTACCTTCTAATCTATTACTTGGAAAAGCTGTGTGCTTGCTAAAGCATTAATTGAGCATCGATGAATTCAGTTATTATGAAAAAAAACACTATTGGTGCAGATAAGTGCTAAAACTGACCTTTTTTTTCAAAACTCTTGTGGAAATTCCAAGACCAAACGTGTAAATCGTGCCACTGATTGAAAGTATCACACATGACGCCAACCCACACGTTTTCTATAAATCTTCTTTGTATATCTAGAAGATTGCTGATCCAGTTCACTAGACCAATTAAGAATATTCATTTAATTGATTGGAACTTGTTAAGGATAGGTATTCCAAATACAATAATCCTCTATAGTGATTCAAGATATTCATTGCAACTTTTAATACTTAAGCAGAAATGTAGATTCCGTTTTACACTATGGCAAAGTACATGTATAAAGGGACAGTTTACATAGGCAAGTTATGTACCCGGGTACTGGGATTATTTGTTCAACAGGTTTCTTTAGACATAGTAGAGTGAATCACTTGTGGTAAAATATGTGCATGATACTAAGAGGACGCTACTTACTTTTATTTTTTTTACATTTGAAATAACACTAGACACAAAGAACAAAGATGCCTATCCTCAGTCGACAAGCAATACTTAGGGATTTCAATCTTTTTTTTTTAAATAGGAAACTAGCATAATCTTTATGGAAATCACGGGGAAAACGTAGGAATTCCTACAAAAGTAGGAAAAGGGCCAGCATTTACGTTCATGGTATAAAATAGTCGTCGTATCTTAATAGCATGATTCGATTATAGAATGCTTAACAGCGTCTAGATGCAAAGATTACTTTAGTAAGTCATTTCTTTATTCATAAACATATTATGGTAGACGTCTAAGGCCGGTGAAACTAACCATAGGGACATGCCCTCCCCTCTCAGAGATCAGTCAATAACTCTAAATAAATACACATGTATACATGAACAGTATACTTTTATATGGATAAAAACAAAACATTAACATGGAACCTAATGGAATGTAGAAATACCTTGTCAGCAATGAACGCTGCACATGCATATGTATACCCAGAATATTATGAAACTCCTACGAAACATGATATTTAGCCACAAAATATGTTTTCGTAAACATGTGTATGACTCAATATAGGTAATAGTTTCATGCATTCGTAGAACACTAAACTACACAAATAGATTTCAATATTCCATGTACCAACTGCAACTGAGATGAACTATACAATGAAGTCGACACCAATAGCCAGTGGTTTCTCTTTCTGTACAATTATTCACTTGGCAATAACCAGAAAGGTTCCTTGCTTCATACATCTCCCTTTGGGAGAATTCAGACATCAAATCATATGTGCCTATTCTACCCCATGATCAGAAAAGAAATTAAACATGCCCCAGGCAGTTTTACACATAGAAATACATGTGCTCCACATATCACAAAACATAAGATGCAAAGAAATAAATACCTTGCTGAGATCCCGCACTACTACATTGATTGTGCGACGTAATTAAGTACTTTTATATCTTGGTATCTTTGTGTGCATTTATATCCTTGTTACAATAAAATGTAAGTTATTGTCTAGGCATATATACATGATGCTATACAGCATACCCGCAGTAGTTAATGAACTGGAAGTTAAAGATGATGAAGCCCTGCTCATTTGGTATAGCAGGAATCGTCAAACTGGTTACATGGTTCAAATAAAAATAAAAGATGTTAAAAAAAGCATAAAGTTTGCATTCTTATAAAACTGTTCCGATGGAAAATTGACATTTATATCACCTGATATATTATGAAAGATGATTTAAATTTTCGAATTCACAAATAAAATGCTCCGAAAATAGTATGATTTCCCAATGTGCAGAAAAGGATGGAGGTGAGCACACATATCCAACAAAGCTGTAACAAATCAAACCTTTCACACAAGTACAGTTTGCACCTCCTTCTGGTGTACACATCCACAAGGGTGTTCATAGACTGTCCTTCACAGAAGTAAACCACTTTACTCAATGTTAGTGAAGAAGAAGAATAAAATCGACTGTCCACTAGTTCTTTGCACTTTCACTTTAATTTCTTGCTTTGTGACTTTCCGTTTGCTACGTAGCCATTTTTGTATCCATTTGTAACCGCCTTTCCGTCTTTCTGATGGTGCTTCTCCGCCTAAAACAAAGAAAGATGTTGGAAGGTATTAAAAGTAATGTAAATTACATACACGTATTTATGTATAAGGTTTGGACATGTAAAAGAACTGAAAACTTGTTTCGATTCTGTGTCAGTTCAGCAAAATTCAAAGGCAGTACTTTGCCCCCTGTCCATGTATATGTAACCCCTTCTTGTCGTTCTTACATTCTTTCATCAGTGACGTCATATGGGGGCAGTACCATGACAACGGCGGCCATTGAAGTTCAGAGTAACTTCATTTCAAGGTTGCATCGCAGTGGAAGCAGACCTCTACTCTCCGTCTTGTAAAGAGTCCTTACTTTTTTATATGCAGTATGGCCTATGACGGCCACGTTATCTTAACATCTCTAAGACTCTTACATCAGCCTGTTATATAACCTACACTGGGGCCCTGTACCTCTCACTTTCTCTGTGTCCTGGTCACCATAGAGGCTCTGGCGTCAGGTTACATCGTCCTGGCTCATGCCCGGGGCTCAGGACGGTCCCTGAGATATCATGGGGTATAACGAAGAAACGGGAGCGGACTTGTTCCCATGATTAGCAGGTGCACGCTGGCATAGCAGTCATCGTGAGATCTTGGTTCTGCTCTCGGAACGTAGCTTGTTCCTGGCAACTATTGTTTTTGGGAGTATGGTACCAGTCTAAATCTCGCGGGATATTCCGTGGACAGCACTAACATGGCCGCGCACATGAAGCTACTCGAATTATTGCTATACTGTATGCACAAATATCCTTCGGTTATGTGAGGGTATACAATATGCCAAAGGTGTGAAGTCCTTTATATGAGCCCTCCACCGTGGGTTTAGTGTTAGATAGACTACACCTGGACACAGTTCTTCCATATACCCACTGCCCCACCAGGTCTAGACGAGGTGTCATACACCGAGTCGCTGACCAGTGGGCAGTGGGTATGTGGGAGAAGCCTGGCCAGGTGTAGTCTATCTGATTTAACCCTCGGTTATGTCAGTGTATACAATATACCCAAGGTGCGATTCCTTTGTCTTAGGTGTCACCTGTGCGTTAAATCCCAATACACCGTTGCTATTGCGGGTATATTAAATACAAAATGCCTTTACTTACCCTCTTTTGGCTGGCTTTGATGTAGGCTTGGTAGTAGAAGTTGAGGAAGAGGCTGAGGATGGTCATGCCGTACACTATGAGCGCCCAGTGCATCCAGACGGGGAATGGGCAATGCAGGTACAGGGACAAACACGCATGGAACATGCCGTAGATAAATTGGATCTGAAAATAAGCACATTGAAATTCAACAACTATTCTTAAATGTTAATCCTAGGAAAAACATTAGAATCTCTTGTGTATTGACGAATGTTACCATAAATTCCCGCGTAAAACGGCCTTGCACTTGTGCATAATCCACATATAGGGTCTGGATATGATTCCTTTAGTACTGTACCATAAAGAAATTATTGACTTCTATCTTTCTGACTGTACTTCTAGTATCAGCTGGTATCTAGGATCGGCTTAGTTATTCTCGAATTGTAAACCAGAAACAAACTCTTACCAGCTGCAGTCGGGTGAGGTATCGTTTCCACCACAGATACTTCTGGAATTGAGGTCCCAGGGCAGAAAGGCCGTAGTAAGTGTACATGATCACGTGGATAAAGGCATTCACCATGGCACCCATGAAAGCTGAAATCAAGGACACATCTTTAATCATACTTACTAAAGAGATTTTAAAAGGGGAGGGGGATTGCTGTTCAATTTTGACACGCTAAATTAAAATGAAAATTCTCAGGAACTGGACATTGTACGCTTCTTTTTTTTAAAATCATAAACTTAGGGAGTGATCATTTTTTAACAACAGGGGGGGGGTGGTGGGTTTCCGCGCGGAGCGCGCGTAATTTTTTACACCCCCCCCGGTCAAGGGGTCAAAATTTTTTACCCCCCCCCCTTAGGGTCGAAAATCGGCTCGCGCGCGGGCCCTTTGAAGCATAGTAACGCGCGGGCTTTTTGGCTCAAAACAGGTCAAATTTTTTTGCCCCCCCCCCCCCCAAGAGGGGTCCAAATTTTTTTGCCCCCCCCCCGGTCAAGGGGTCCAAATTTTTTTGCCCCCCCCCCCCCCAAACCCACCACCCCCCCCCCCCTGTTGATAATAAATGATCACTCCCTTAGAGAGAAATTGACTCACCTTGGCCACCGGGCACAAACTTGACACCCACCCACCAGATAGGGAACATAGTGGCGTGGTGGTAAACGTGCAAGAAGGAGATCTGGTTGTTCTTCTTACGCAGCACAAAGAAAATTGTGTCCAGGAACTCAATACACTTGGAGAAGTAGTACCACCATAGTGCCTTCGCAACCTGAAATATATACCATACAGATAGTATTCGACATTTACTACATGTAGTGCACAATATTCTTAACAAACATTATAAACAATAATTAAAGCTGACCAGTTCTGATTCGCATACATGCACCTGCTTATAAGCCAGACTTTACAGTACTGCATTCTCTTTATAATGTGTACGTGTCATGACAATTTAATTTCATATATAATATAATATAATTATAATTTATAACGAGGTTGCTAGGGTTGAGGAAGGTGCAGCACACTGCAAAACCAGTTTCAGTTTAAACCCGCAGTTCTTACTGCACGTCCAGTAACAGTCAGAGTGCAGTCGGGACAGGTACTCAGCTCTATATATAGGGGCACTGGGCCTTCAAAGACCAGGGCAGGCGAGACTGCAGGCCGCCCCCGTACTACGCTATCGCTGCTCTCCCGCTCCATATGTGAAATGGACGCAGAGACTCCCGGCGTAAGGGCAGGCAGTCCAACCGTGACTTTAGCAGGCGAGGTTGGGGGGGGGGGGGGGGGGAGCGGTCAGCGGCCAGGGCAGGCAGTCCAGCGGCCGTGGGGTGGGTGGGTTGGGGGTGAGTGGGAGGGGGATGAGTGGGAGGTGGGGGGAGGGGGTGCCTAAGATGTATAGGATCGTCACGACACTCTACTGCTGACCTGGGCACCTGGTGCACGGCTCAATGACCCTATAATTATAGGCTGAGCGGCCTGAGATGTATAGGATCGTATAACCTGAGTAGGCACTGAGCACCCTAATTATAAACAACAATTATAAATAGTGCCATTGTATGTAGGGGGCTGGAAGCTTTAACACTGAGGGCAATGGGGCAGGAATCCGTACACAGGTACGACTGGAGGACGGGGAGCTAAGGGCCACTCAACATAGGGCTAGGATTGAAGAGGCCTGACTAAGGAACCACCGGGTATAGAGCTGATGCACAGTTGGACCCTTGATCACTGCCCAATGCAAAGTGAATGGAGGGTACGGCTAAGGCAAAGTCAATGGGCCGTAGCACCTAAATAAACCAGTTTTCCCCACAGGGAAACTGGTTAATTATAATATATAATTTCCAAGCATAGTGCCTTCAAAATCAACGTATTGTGTACCCTTTGTGCATGCATATTAACGATCATCATTTGTACGACATGTATAGACACTCACCCTCATTTCGTTGACGTCGTAGGGTTTTTCCGGCATGGGTTGGCACATGTAACTGTAGTTTGCTGCCCACGAGGCCATGAACAACTGCAACATATAATTGATACATATAGGAATTATCGGTGGTTATTTTCCTATAGAGGAGAGGGGCAAGAAATGTTAGGAGAGCGGAGGCTGTTTTTTTAAACCTATCCAATAATTTTTATATGTACTTAAAATGAAAGAGGCTGCCAGCTCCCTCGTTTGCAATAACTGTTATAGATATGATTAATCGACGGACACCAAAGACATATTTCTATTTTTCAGATTGAAAATGCCAAATTTTACAACCAACTACATGTACTATTAAAAACCAGGGTTCTCCTCACACTGCAATGACGCCGGCGGCCTGCCGGTGTCGTTTTTATTGCCGCCGCCGTCAATTTATCCCAAAATCGCCGCCGGTGTCATTTTAGCTATCCATAGGTTTTTGAATTTTGAAAATCCATCAATTAGAACAGAAGTTATTCACATTTTAGAACTTTTTATCCAAAAATACTTTTATACATCAATTTGAAGTGTCAAAATTCTCACATATAAGGCTAACCCGGCTGTGATTGTCGTACAACGCCCGGTTGCTACGCGAAAATTTACGGTGTGATTTTTGAGTCTGTGGAGAACCCTGAAAACAGCATTGAAACATGTCATTAATCGCCCAGGTTACTATGATTACCACGTCATATGGAACAGTTGAAGAACTCTTTATCAAATATACCCACCTCGTATGTTATATGGAAGTTGAGTATGACGAGAACAAGGTTGTATAAGGCGAGGGGTGCCTTGAGTTGGAAGGGTTCTCGGTCCTTCATCACCTTGGGCCCCACGTAGACACACAGCAGGTAGACACCCGTCAGTGCCCATGTCGGCCAGAAGGCAAACATCAGCGGCCAGTCCTTCACCCGGGGGTCTGGTTATTGTACAGGGGTATTCAGTATAGGGACTTCATATGGTCATTTACAGGTACTAGTAGTCAATTTCACCATCACAGCGACTTTACAATCAGCATAACAGATAGTCATGTATATGTACATGTGCAATTTACTTGTATCATCTATTTTTTTGGTACTAGATATATTCATTATCAAACCTTACATGTACAATACTGAGGTACAGAATTTTCTTTTAAGCGTGCATTTATTTGGTATTAACATTGGCTAACATACCTGCAAACGTGTAGGCATATTCACCCAGCTCCTGGAGGTGGTACACGACTTCCTTTACAGCCTCCATTCTCACGGCCGGGCTGCTGATTTGAGAAGGGAGAAAGGGACTATTATGATATGTCTATTACCGCACAAATCATACCATAATTTATGATTGAAGTTGTGTAGTTTTATCGTAGGGAGTGGTCATTTTAAACATGCACATGATTACACATGTACCCTAGTACACATTTATCGCACAGGGCCGCACCGGCCAATTCGGTAAAACCAGCCCCCCCCCCTCACTCCACCAACCCCTTTCTAATGTTGTTAAGAAAGAAACGACTCCCTTAAAGTAATTATGGTAATATATGCAGGACAGCAGAAAAAGATGTTAATCAGTGTGATCTACATAGATCTAATCGAATATCATTAAGATGATGCAAACCGTTATACCTCCAGCGACATGAGCAGACTGATCTCACCGTTTCCTTTCATTCACCCACTGCCCTGCTTTCACTATAGTGTATCTGCATTTTATTGGATCCAACTGAGGTTTTCACCCCAGACATATTGCACCAAAGCGTGTTGCCTTTCTGCCACCAGTAGACATTGTATATACGGATTTTGTGAGCCCCATACAGAGAGGTATTCGACCACATTAATATCAATATCTGTAGGTACCCGTAATGTCACTGACACTAGGGCAAATATTATACTATCGAAATGTGTATACAATGCACAACGTTAGCAACGACCTCCATTCAATTGATACAAATTGTGCTCATCTTTGTGCGCCTCACCAAAAGCTGAGAGATGTACAATAACTGTGCTCTTGTTGACCTGACCAGCCCTCCGTACATAACGACAGACAACGCGCTCAACACATGCAATATTTATCTACCCAATATTTACCATCCTCCTCCTCCCCACCATAGTATGAAGGTGTACTTAGGGATGTGCTACGCCTACGGAGTCCTAGACTACAGCGTGTGGGCAGCACACACCTGCCAATGCTATTGATATAATTGTCGGGATTTAATCTATATTTTACCATATGGATATACCCCAGTATGCAAGGGACAATCAGTAATTTCAAAATACTTCCCTACTCTTAAATACGAAGCAAAGTATAAGGAAAATATGACATGGAGAAGATATTAAAGGGAAATATAGGCTATTTTTTAAGCAAATATATTAGCTTTTAACCCTTTAAAGGACGGCATGTCACTAAAAGTTGACATTTATCGTCATGATGCACCAATGAATGTCGAGTAACTCGCTGGTGCTGCATTGGTGCCGAACCTTTGGGAGTATGTCAACCCTGTATGGTCTGCATAATGCACGAATGCAGCCCTCGCCAGAACTGCATTCATGCATCATGGTAACCAAAGACATGATACATTAATGTATCATGTCGTCCTTAAAGGGTTAAGACTATATTGGCTACCAGTTGTGCAGATGTAGGTTATCTCACTGCATCACTCACACTACTTCTCATAGTGTTTTCTTTTAACTAATAATTATCCACAAAATATGATTTTTTTGTGATGTGCACAACGAAGAGATACCAGTTATTACAGTGGCCTACCAAATGAGTTCCCTATTCTTGTAACTGCCCCTGGTTATCACTGTCGAGAGAGTTAGTATTTACTTAACCAGTAAGAAGTCTTTTTGATCTAATATAGCACCACAGTACTCAAAGACCTCAAGACGTAAGGGCATGCATCGGTCACTCTCCACATCATGTTCAGACCAGTGCAGCATGGGTTACATGCACATGCATGCATACTGGTACATGGTATGTACTTATGGGCCTGTGTACTTATTAACCCTGTAAGGGCAGCATAGTGCTATGGCCTTTGGTGTCATGATGCATGCATGCAGCAGTCTACTCGCCAAAACTGCATTCAATCAATATGCCGAGCATTCGGTAGAGTAGGGTTTGCAAGGTGCTCGGATACAGCACTGACGATTAGTTAATAGACAATAGGCTGCATTTATGCATCGTGGTGACAAATGCAACAGCACATTAAAGCACTATGCTACCCTTAAAGGGCTAATCTCCACCCCCGGTAAGGCGGTAGTCTACTCCCGCCCCCCCCCCCCCCGGGGGGGGGGGGCACTCCCTATCTTTTCTATTGTAACTATGTGTAAACATCACCTCAAATTTGGTACCCTTATCACGGGAGAAAAATCAGCAAAAATTGCCTTGTGCATAAATATGTGTATTTGACATTGAAAAAAGCTGGATTAATGTCTCATCTAAGAGTTTTTCCAGTAATTCAACCCTGAAATGTACCCCCTTTCCTCCAAAATTGCCTAAAAGGCAACCCTTGCCAAGGGCCCAATAACATACCCATTTCCTTTGGAATCGTGTTTACACGTAGTAATCAATGCTGAGGGGTGACCCCGCCCCCCCCCCCCCCCCCAACAAGGTGCACTCGGGGGTGCTTCCAATCCATTCATCGTGCCCAGACAAATAGGAAGGTGGAAAGCGGCCAGCATGTAAAGGCAATGGGGCCGCATGGTAGAGTGTCCGGGGAGCGTGTCAGGTGAGAGAGTGTTTGGGAGGGAGGGGGTTACGATGTGGAACTGGATTACAGTTTACTTTACAGTAACTGTCTAGAGTACATGTATAACAGTAATAACGTGTGATAGCCGGGTAATACCAGGTGGGCCTAATTGCATAGTGTTATAATGGACGCTTATTGTCTATTGAAGAACATAATTGTCCCTGCGTTTTATGGTTATAACTGTGAAAGCACAATGACCGCTCAATTAATGAGCTACTTAATGTGTGCTGAGGCTTGCTAATTGGTGAACAATGCCCACAAAGGACATGGAGACAATGGGATACAATGTATACGCTACTGGCACTTCAATGCACAGGGTGGATATGGAGAGTGGACCATACCCCCGGGAACAGACACAAGCTGCTTAGTTCAAACCACGGAGTTCAAGCTGTGAATTAATACGCCCAGCGATCTTGTTATTCACTCGTTCTGCACTGTACCCAATGTATCCGGAACTCAACCCAATGCTCCCCTCGCTTATAGTTTTACTGACGTCCAGAAGCCGAGGTATTGGTCGCCGCTTTAAGACGGGTTAAAGCGTGTTCATTATTCATCAACAATGCCACCTCATCCCCCGGGCTTCACCCATAATATTAAATGTACAGATCATGGAACGCTCCCCCTCCTCATATCTGACATGATGAATCATTAAATGTTAAAGCTCTAGCAGCCTTTAAACCAGGAGGTAAGAATGTCGCTTTAAATTGTTATTTAATATGTCCCATATTACCCACACCGAAAACCAAAGATCATACATGAATCAAACCGCAGAGGGAGCATCACTTTGGGCCTGAAACAGACAGGGGAATCGGCCTGCAAGAACCAGAGTCCATGCAACATCCACCCAGCGCTCTGGTAGATGCTCATTAAAGATGCAGGGTTGCTCTTATAAACAGATGGTCGCACTGCCTCTAGCTACAGGCCATAAGATAAACACAGCAACGTGCCGACACACAGATCAGGAGGGATACATAACATCTGTGAAAAGTGTGACCCCACAGAACTATGAACCCCACTTTCTGACCGGGATATCTGGGGAAGGGTCCCAGGGATAGGTTTTTTGATCATTTATTGAAAGGACATTTATTTAGTAATATGTCATTATGCACCTTCGCAAATAGGATCAATTGGATGTAACTTACAACGGGGTAAACGCGGTACATAGCTGCCATAACCATATACAATAGAGGGCATGATACATAATATAAATCAGCGAGTTGGTGCTATTGTTGTAGAACTGATTCAAGTGTGCCAAATGTGGCTATTGTTTTTTAACTGCAAGTGTACTAGTAATGCCATAACTCCTCTGCACTCACTCACTGGATAGGCTACAACATGTAGACAAAAACCTATTCACTTATAGGTGCAAGAACTATCGAAATATTTTGGCTAGCAGACCAGTAAAGTGCATAGGGCCCAAGACCCCTAAATTCAACATGTTTTTTTTAATGTGCCATGAGGTTTAGCGACATGAGGAAAAAAGAATGTAACATGATATGGGGTATTTCTTAAATTAGATATGGGACATGGTGGTAGATTCTTAGAAGCGATCCGTAGATAGGGGACAGGATCATTTTCTAAATTCGATATGGGAGACCCCCCATCTAGGGCCCCGTGTATACCATGCTTTGGACATCTGTAGTAAAAAGCTGTGCTGAACGGGGTGCTGTAATTCTCTTATAGCAGAGGCTCTACTACTAGACTAGAGCTGTCTAAGCCCAAGAGAATCCCCGGGTGATGACATGGGTGCAATGTCAGCAGACAGGGAAGACAAGCACCGATAAAACGCTGATAGTGCCAGACACCTAAGTACCTGACGTTTGCAACAAACCACACATACCAGTAAATCTCTCCTTGCGTGCTCCCTCTATCTCTCGTGTGATCCACTTAACCAGGACTCGCTGAGCAAAGTCCGAAAACACACCCTCCACTTATGACTATGGCAGTGGTCGTTTATATCAATGGGGGTGTTCAAATGTCGACCCTTCTTGCTGGGGAACGTAAAAAATGTGTTGCTATTCTTTTATAATCATATAATGTAATAATATAATAATTATATTATATTTTAAAGGAGGGGTAGCGACCCCCCCCCTCCTCAGTGAACGCTCTAGTTATTGATTGTCCACTCCCTAAGAATTGAACATATACATTGCACTGGTATACTGAGCCTGAGCAAACATTCATTTAGTGACTTGGGATTGTGTAATATATGATCTCTCTGCATACATGATAACGTCATGAAGGGTCAATAAGTCAGACCCCTCCGGTCACCCCATCCATTGGGCCTTCAGGATATACATGTATCATGTGCACAACATGTATATGCATCCGGGATATGTAGAATGAAACTGAAACATTTTTCTATCCTAATCAGAATAGTCACTTGCCATTGGAACTTATATTTTTCTCCAAATAAATGGTCCCGGGACCCAACCCCCCCCCCCCCCCCGAGGATAAAATCCAGATAAGCAATCAGTACATTATCTTACTCTTTTCTTTCAATAAAGTCCACCTTGTGGACTTTTTGTGTTGTTAGGGAGTGATCATTTGTTGTTAGGGAGTGATCATTTTTTTAGCAACGGGGGGGGGGGGGGGGGGGCGGTGGGTTTCCGCGCGGAGCGTGCAAAATTTTTTACACCCCCCCGGTCAAGGGGTCAACATTTTTTACCCCCCCCCCCCTTAGGGTCGAAAATCGGCTCACGCGCGGGCCCTTTGAAGCATAGTGACACGCGGGCTTTTTGGCTCAAAACAGATTAAATTTTTTCGCCCCCCCCCCGGTCAAGGGGTCCAAATTCTTTTGGCCCCCCCCCTGTTAATAATAAATGATCACTCCCTTAAATGCCTAAAAACAATATTCAGCACAGAGCCTAGAATATATTAAATAAAATAGCATACAATTTTAGGAATACATGAGCCAAATGTTGTTTAATATACGTGGAAATATGGCTCCAACGAAATATACTATACAGAAATTGTACGAATGTATTGCCAATCTGACACACCGGAGATTTAATAGGTGTGTGTGTGTGTGTAAGGGGGTGGGGGAGGCTTCACTGGAGAGTCAAGTGTCTGCCCGGGCCGAGACCCACGCTGGCGGGACAGACACTCGGCCGGTGTGAGCTAATTCACTCCCTACCCGCTTCTTGGGGCCCACGTGCTGTTCTTGTACCTCAAGATGGACCACCGAGAGTGCATACAAAACATGAGTTGAACTATTGAAACACCCTGCCTCTCCCAGCAAGATAGAGATCATCTTGGTGGTGACACCAATCACCCCGTCCCAGATGCTGTCAGTGTCAGCTGGAGCCAACGCTGTGGTCTGGTCTGTGGAAGACCGGCCGCAGCATCTCTCCATCAGTAAACCCAAACCGCCCCTCCCACTCACGGCGTTTCTACTGCTTATAAGTACCGCTATTGAGGTTTTAACTGAACCAATATGAAATAGTATTGTTAGGCCACATACCTGCGTGTTCACAGTTATCTCTGGCGAATATGAGACACAAAAGACAGTATTTTCTTTCGTTGCCACCAACAACCTAATACACACCACTCGGCTTGCTCTGCCAGCCGGTGAGTCCTCGCCAGCGCGTTACTCTCCAAGCAGAGTATCCAGAGCCTTGCCCGGCAGTTTCGAGCGCGCACCTGCCGTGTGCTGGGAGAGTGTAACCTCATAATAGGGTCACGAGAATATCCTATCAGAGCGGGCGTTGTGGACGCGATGGCCGAGATTATTTTGTCACACGCGCTATGATTGGTCCCCGTAGAGAAACCATTGACGCGGATCTGTGTGCAGGCATTACCTGCTGGGGCGCCGTGTAACCCTTCAGTTGTTTACGTTTGTTGACATTCTACGACCAGCCACCGAGGAATCCACCGGTGTGGTGATTGTCGGACTATTTATTTCAACTATTTTAGTTGCACAAGACAGGCACACCGTGAGTATTTGAAATAGCTTAATTATTGTTAAACTATAGCATGGCAACTTCCTCATCACGCCACAGACAGGCGCCGACCCTGTCCCCGACCCCGGGTCCCCGACCCACTCTGCAAGCAGTCTGCTCATTCTCAGGTCATGACAGGTTCTCGCACCCCCTCCCGCCCGGCACCTCCCGGCTCCGTGCTTCATCCTGTTTGGGTTTTGGCATGCCCACAAATTTGAACTGGGGGTGGGGCCCGGGGGGTGGGGCATACGCCCGGGGCATACGAGTACCGACATCATGCGGCACTGCATATGCCTACTGCTGGTGGAGGGAAATACCGTTCGAAAAATGGTTAAAAAATGTGTGCAAGAGGAAGAAGAGGGACCCAAAATAACGCCCTCCCCACCTCCCTTTCATGGTTGCATGTTTCGTCGTTGCCTGGACATTCCTTATTACTCATAATTAGAAGGCATTGATCCAGGGTGGGGGGAGGTGTGTAAATAATTACATCCCCCCCCTGTTGTTAAAAAATGATCACCCCCTTAGGCTTAGGTAGTGTAACGTCCGATTGAGTATAAACTATAATGCAGAGGAGAATTTCTCAAGTTCAACCTTAAATTTCATAAGGAATCTTAGTGAGTGATCATTTTTTAACAACAGGGTGGGGGGGGGGGGGAGTGATGGGTTTCCGTGGGGAGCGCGCGCACATTTTTTTACACCCCCCGGGTTTTTACGGGTCGAAAATCAGTGCACGGGGGCCCTTTGAGGCCTCTAGCTGACCCCCCCCCCCCCCCCCCAAAGAGGGTTCCAAATCCCCCCCCCCCCCCCCCCGTCAAGGGGTCCAAGTTTTAGTCTAGAGAGCCTCCAAAATACAAACATATTGATGGCATGCACTTGGGCCTTGGCCTACGCCTACGATAAACCTATTATTGTCGGGTCAAACCGATAAAATGGCCACTGACCACTAGCTGGGCTGCTGTAAGATGTTAAGATAGATAATGTTGGAAGTGTGTCACAATATTTTTGACTAGGAACACCCAGAATGATATATAAATGTAGATTAGTGTGTAAGGTTTAATTGTTTGGCTGGAGTGGGGACTTTTATATACCACAACTTGTTGCGAACTAGCGAACAGTGAATCTCCACTGGGGCGAGGATAGAAACCGGCAGAGTAGTCTACTGAGGGCCACATACATCATTGTACAATGAATGAGGTGGCTCCAGATGGGTCAAAAGCGACCTGGCGACCTGGGCTGTTTTCCAGGCGACCTGGCGACCTGGTGCAATAATAAAAGCGACCTGGCGACTTTTGGAAAGGTCTGACAAAAGCATAAATGGTCCTTAAATGTGACTGGGCCCCTTAATTTCGGCGACTTTCCGACCTGAGGGGGGGGGGGGGGGGACCCCTCTGCACCCCCAAGAGTTGTCTATTTTTTTAATCAACCGGAGCGGGGTTCGGGGGTAAAACATGATAGGGGTCCGCCACGAAAAACAGAACTGTCTGGGGTCATCCATAAATGATGTCACGCCTTAGGGGGGGGAGGGGGGGGGGTCAGAAATTTGTGACAAAGGGGGGGGGGGGGAGGGGGGGTTGGGATGTGCATGATGTCACATTTCAAAAAAAAAAGTATACCTATATATAAATTTATTTTAAAAAATACCTGTAGCAAAATTGACCGGATTTCACTATTACCGTATCGTCGCATATAGGTGCCCGGGCAGCTATTTATTTGGGAACCCCTGTACCCCCGGCTCCTAATCAAATCAGGCAGCTATTCAAGGACCGGCAGCTATTGTTCTAGGGTGATGCACCCCCTCCTACCCATGGGAAAAAGAGAGCTCATAAGGCATTTAATGGCAAAACCAGCATGCATTCATACTCACTTTTCTAAACACAGGCGTGTATCTGGTGTTTAGGAGGCACAGTAATCGATCAAAGCTGGTAAATTCTAAAGCAAACACCACCCCCTACTATATTATAACTATGCCCTGGCCCCTACCACAGCGTATACAATGCAATGAATAACACATTAAAACAGCCCCTTTGTAGTCATTGATGGAAATCCCCGGCACCTATTCAAGGCCCGGCACCTATTAATTTCAAATGCCTTTTACCCCCGGCTCCTATTCAAAACAGGCACCTATTCAAAACCCGGCCCCTATATGCAACAATACGGTATCTGTTGGATTATGAACAAGGTTATTTATGATATAATCATGGCCCAATATTGATGCATATCTTAAGATGGCCAGGTATAAGTAAGACCTCCCCTAGAATAACCATAATGTACCATCCCAATAATGCACCAGAATGCTCTTAAATTTGGCAAGGATGCTATCTCCCAGTGCTTTTTCAAGGGAGGTGGTTGTTCAAAGTCCTTATATTCCTGGTGGGTCTATTGGATGTCATTTTCATTCGCTGCGCCATTTTCTACACGTCTACATTTTCTAGGATCACCACAGAGGACCAGGGGACATTTGTGTCACATTGGCCTAAGTCATATCAAATGGTCATAGAATAGAGAAAGATGTTGCCTGACTGGGGCGAGAACCATCAACCTTTGAATATGAAGGCAAGCATTCTATCACTGTGCTATGTGGTGGTGGTTCTCATTGGACATCATACATAGATATGCGGCAAACCACTGTATAATCCATCACATGAGACATTAACTTAAGGCTAAAATATCTCAACCCACCTTACAGGGGGGGCTAGCACGCCTTGGTGCATCATGTTACCCCCAAAGCTGTGCTCTGATTGCCATAGGTTGCGCTAGTTTCCATGAGTACCGTATGTGAACGATCTTTGGGTAGGTACCCATCTTTGCTATATTATGTGCTAGCAAACCCCCCCCCCCTTGAGGGCAGGCGCATGATCTCGACTCCTATATAGGGGCGTAAGTAACCCGATGCCACGGAAAAAATGGTGTGATTTAATACCCTCGAATCAGGACAGGAAGTGATGTCACGCTATGGGGAATTTCGGAAAGAATATTATTTTCTCAGCAAATAAAGATCTCTACTGGGCATCCTTTCATATGTTGTGTGTCAGACATTCCCCTGCTATACTACAAATTTGTTCCCAAAGGGATCCCTCTGGAAGGAGAAATCTGTAAGTTTTCAAAAGTGCCCATACCTTATACATACCGCGCCGTGACTTCCTGTCCTATTCGAGGGTTTTCGTAACCCGCCACAACTAAAAGTAAACGGGTAAGCTTTCGCCCCTATACCCACCAGGGGTCTGATTATGACAATGGTACCAGGTACTTAAAGGGGGGCTAGCATGGCTAAGACTGCCTGTCTTAGCAAGTCTTGAGGGAGGTAGGGAGCAAACAAATTTCACCTGTTGTCAGCGAAAAAGCCAGCGCATTACTATACTTCAAGGACCCACACTTGGAGAGATTTCTGACCCTGCAGAGGAGGGGGAAGAGGATGGGGAGGTGGGCAGGGGGATGTATATTGACCAATACACGTATATTGACCAATACACACCCATTTACACCACCAATCTCGTGCAAATGAGTAGCAAGTGAAGACACCTGACCTGGAGCGAATACCCCGAGAAGGTCCTTTCAGTCTGGTTAGCCGCTCCGCGGTTACGATCACCAGGCTGGCGTTAAAATCTTACCACCACCACCAGTGAAGACAAGGTCTGCTCCCATACCATATACAGCAGAGGGAATGATTTGGACCCCTCTAGGGAGCGAGGGTGTTTCAACCCCCTGCTGTTAGAAAAGGATCACACCCTTAATTTTATGCATATGCAGGCAGGTCTGTTTGTGCATATCTTTGTCAGTTATAATTGTATTCTATCTTTTATAGATGTGTTTGCTAATAACAGCACTAAGGCCTATTTCAGTGATTTCCTAATAGTACAGTTTTCGTTGATGATCGAAGGGTGCTTGTGTGACGTCACGCCTAGAGAGGGGGTCAAGCAAAACGTGACAAAGCGTGACATGGGGGGGGGGGGCAAAAAAGGGTAAAAAAAGTGTGACATCATTTATGGATCACCCCTGATGAGGTTGGAGGGGGGGGGGG